>VZTJ01003630.1:2319925-2334677 GCA_013397795.1 Orthonyx spaldingii
AGGCTGTGCTGTTGCTTCCCTGTTTCCATAAAGTATTGTCTAAAGATAATTCCTGTGTCGTAAAAGGGTCACACTACATCATGGATTTAGAGGAAGTCTCCCCCACCAAAAAAAAAACCCCCAGAGTTACTTTAGCACAAGAGGACATGGCCTCAAGTTGTGTCACAGGAGGTTTGTACTGAATATTAGGAAAAACTTCTTCACTGAAAGGGTGGTCAGGCACTGGAACAGGCTGCCCAGGGAAGTGGTGCAGTCGCCATTCCTGGAGGCATTTGAAAGATGTGTAGATGTGCTGCTTAGGGACACAGCTTAGTGGTGGGCTTGGCAGAGCTGGGTTAGCAGTTGCACTCGATGACTTTAAAGGTCTTTTCCAACCTGAATAATTCTGTGATTATCTGGTTGTCACATATCATCTGTAAGCATAAGCTTCTCCCTCCCTGACCCCCAGCCTCCATCTCTGGTGTCATACCATCATCCTTCTCATTCAAAAGAAAAGCTGGAAAAACGCCTCAAATCTTCATCCTTATGATAAACTCTTGATTTTCCCCTCATTTTAATGTTGCACTCCAAATGCAAACATTGAATGTTGCCTTTTTTGCACTATTGCAGCCCATCCTCATGTTAGAACAGTAAGGTGTTTCTCCCAGAGAAAATTACAGAAATTTCATTGGATTACTGGGATCATTGTGCTTCTGTCATCAATATTTCTGCAGTGAGACTTGAACTGTGCCTTACCTTTGTGGGTTTGATTTACATTTCATTAAGCCTACTTTCTTCTGTGAAAAACCACTTTCTTCTTATTTGCATAAACATATACATTGAATAAATAACATTAACTGTGAAGGAGTCCTCCTAATGGAGGCAAGCAAGAATTATGCATATTCAAAGCAAGAAATTAATAGGTAGGGTGTATTACATCTCTTGAAGGGGAAGTTTGCCAAAATGTTTGCTGAAAACCTTGAGTTTGTAGATTTGTGCTGCTCATGAAGGTCACAATGAAAAATGGCACACAAGATGCTGAGAGAGAAATGTTACATCAGGAAAAACACGCCACTTTTTTGGGAATAGTGATGATAAACTGAATAATCTTTTCTTCCCTATTCCGAGGTAATTGTATTTCCTCACCTGTGGAGAGGATCCAACCCTCTGCTCCAGCGCTGTGCTCTCCTCCCCTAGGTCTGATGCCTGTCTCAGAAACACCAGGGCTTGTTGTTGTCTCCATCCCCCCTCCAAAAGAAACAGTGAAAGCACTGACAGCAAACCACCTCTCTCCTTCCCTTCCAGCATCATGGAGCTGTTCGGTGGGTGTTGTCCAAATACGTTTTCATTTTGATTAAGAAAAGTCTTTCCACAGAATTACAAAGCTGCGTAAACCTTGCCCTCTGGTGACATAGCCAATATGAGAAGTCTTTAATGGACCTTCTGCAGGGGAGCAGTGTTTGATTGAGGTGAAGACGGCAGATGATGGAGAATTTTGTCGTTCTTTTATAAGAAAACTCAGTTTTCTTTTTATTCTCAGCACACATGCCTTCATTAACATGTGGTGTGAAAACCCATAATTTCTAGAGTGTTTACAACAAATTAGGGATTAAATTCTTTGCACAGGAAAATCCCCCTGCATTAGTAGAAGAGGAGGATGCATTCCTCAGTGGGCAGCTGATCAGAATATGTCCTACAACAGCCATGTCCTAGGAATGTGTCCACGTGTCCCAGGTGTGGGGAAGTTCAGTAGAGGGAACAAGATCACAGAATCTTAAAATCTTAGAATGGGAGAGACCATAGAGATCATCTCGTTCCAACCTCTCAGCTATCTTGAAATCTGCATCAAGTTCTATTCAAAAGCAATTGATATTGCTTAAATTAATTCATGGACTTCTCTAAACTGCTTCATGGGATATTTAACAGACAATTTAACTAATGTAAATTAACAAAAAGTCAATGCTTCTGTTATAAACCAGAGGTCAACATCCATTGCATTTTTTTCATTCTTCTCACCATTTCTCTACTCAGAACTGATTTGTTTGCCCAAAACAAGACTAGATTTGTACTTTTAGACTATAGACGATAACATATGTTGTGATGACAGAGGAGAGGAGAATGGCTGTTGCATTGAGTGATTTTGCTAGAGTAGATGGATTTTCTAAAAAGGGAGACGACTTCCCCAGTTATCTGTTGGGAAAGTTGGTATGCTAATGAGCAATACAGAATAGCTTGTTCTTGGTCTTGGGAGAGTTGACTAGAAGAATGAAATCAAGTTTCTGGGAGAAATAGAAGAAATGAATCAGCCAAGTTGACAAAATGACACCATCTAGTTCACTTTTATTATCTTTAAAATGATTCTGCAAGCACAAAGCCTTCTACAGACACTTCTATTAATGAAAAATGATAGAATTATTATTTATTACTGGAAAATAAACTTCTTTTGTGCTTTTGGTTGCAAGAACTGTGGCCTAAGCATTTGTGGGAGAATGTACTAGTTCTTGCATTAGATTGGACACATTTGTCAGATTCAGCCAGGCAAAGCCTATGAAAGAACCAAAATTAAAAAAAAATCCTTTACAATGATCAAGACTTAAAAGTCATCTTTTAGAAGATTAATATATATATTAATATATATCTATGTTGTGTGACCTTCAGAGGAAAGTGATACCACCCTAAAATGGCTGAGTTTCAGCTTGCTCTAGACAAAGGAGACAGAAAATCATGCTTTTGACATGATAAAATTTTGTACTTTCGTCACTGTTTTAAACATATGTCTGAAACACAACTCTGTTACCACACTGACAATAACCAATTCAGTAAAGAGAGAAGGCATTAGAGATTTCTTGGGGATCTAAGGAAGGATGCACAATTACTACTGGCAGCAGTTTTGACTACATAGTCAAAACCTAAAAAGAATGAAAGCTTAAATAAATACTAAGTTGACAAGCTAATTAAAAAAACAAAACAAAACAAAACACCAAAAAGCAACAACAATAATAGAAAAAAAAATCTGAAAATTAGTTTGCATTCAGAACAAAATAATTCTGTTGTGTGAGGCATTTAGTTCAAAACATTATTTATTATTTTAAAAGACTTCTGAAAATATCTTTCCCTTTATTCATTTATATTCCCATTTAGATTTGTCTTGTGATTAGACTCTATAGAATACATTTATGCTTAGTGTTTTTAAGACACCGGGAATGTAGTAATATTAGAAGTGAAAAAAACATTAGTTCTTGACATCCTTAGGTCACAGAAGAAAAATCATCTGTGACAGAGAACCAAGAGGGATTTTTTTTTTTAAAAAAGGAAGATATTTACAGTGATATACAACAGGAATTTCACCTTAAAGACTTTTCATCAGAAGCAGTGCCAGTGTGTGCAAAACCTCAATCACCGGTCCAGAACATCCAGGGAAATTTTTTTTTTTTTCTTTTCCTCATTACTGACATGTAGGTCTGTAAAGTCTCCCTAAGTGTGACATAGGCCAGTTACTTAAATTGCCCACTGAATAAATGCTTCATTTTTTCACAGTGGAGGTTAATACCAGATTTGGGATATTGGCTCAGCTCTGAGATGCTGTCAATCTATTGGAAAGAATATCAAAATAGGTCCTATTTTCAACTATTGCCAAGTGCTCCCAACTCTCGTGTATTTCCATCATGTAGGGAGGATACATGAAAGAGCAAATGGTTTCTGGTGAGGAAGTTTTGGCTGAGCTTCACGAAGGCACAGCAAGTGTGCCTTGCTTGGGCACAGCAGAGGCAGTTTTTCAAAGGTTGTTCTTTATACAAAGGACTGTGCATTTGGGTATAAATTTCTGCCCACAAAGGCAGTTAATTATTCAACATTATCAGCAGAGTATCTAGTTTTTGTGTACCGCACCTGGCTGGTATCTGCTCTGCTGTGGGCTACTTTCTAAATGGGATTGGGACAAGGAAAGGTGATGATGGAGGAGCTGTGTAGTGGTTTTAGCAACACTCAGGTAAGCCAGTGGATAAAATGCACCCTCAGTAAGGGTCAAGAGAGCACAATAAATGACAAGTTTTTAGGATGTAAAGGAATAAGGAACAAATTAGGACATCTTTAGGACACTACACAAATCCATGGTGTCCTGCATTTTGACCATTCTGCACAGCTCTGATTTCCCCATTCAGAGCTGCTAAAATAGAATGGGCAAAAGGGAATATCAAAGATAGGGAGCAGCTTCTCCAGGAGGGCTGACTGCTTTGACTAGGATGTTGATGGCTGGAAAAAAAAAAGTAATATAAAATGTGATAAAAAGTCCATATAAATCACATGAAGGCAGATATTTGATATCTTGGTTAATAAAACCATGAGAGGGATGATGGAGGTATTTTTTTCTCACCTAGCATGAGCATAGAGAGTGTTTTTTGCTCATATTCTCAGAAATAACAAATAATATGGAAGAAATTTTCTGTGATAATACCAGAAATGCTCTCATAATATAGCTCTGTACATGGCTAGTCTGAAAAATAATATAGAACATAAGCTTCCATTGTACAAGGAAAGAAAAGGTGCCACAAACCTAGGATTGTAAAATACTGCTATTTTAGAATGCTTCAGGAAACACCATTCTTGAAAAATGCATAAAATTAAACAAGTTTTGAAGGCATATCAGTCAACATGAAAGGAACAACAGACTGAAAAAAAAAATCAAACCAAATTTTCATTTCATACACTTTTTATTTTAAAAGCATATGGCAAGAGTCATTAACAACTCTCTCTGAGAAAAGAGAAATGTTTAAAAATATTAAAGGGTATAAAAATGATCCTTGTGTGAAATTTCGGATTAATTTTAACAGTATCTGAAGTCTTTTAGGATGCATAAGAATATTCAATAATTATGTGTAAAGCAATTTATCAAAGTCATTTGCTTTGCTGGAATGCAGGTTTTAATATGCAAATGCAAAGTAAAATCACTACTACAGCTGCATATAAATACTACAGCTCACTTCCCTCAAGTTAATTTCTATGTTGCCCATAGAGAAATAAGGGTGCTTTTTATTTAATGCAGCTAATTTCATTATGGATATTGTTCAGCTACATATTCTAAAATGACAGTTTGATTTGGTTTCACTTGAACATTTTGAAGCTTTTTTGAACTGTAAAGCTCTACTATGCACTAGAATAATGTTTTAGCTTCATGTGAATATTAGTTAATATTCAATATTATGCTCACAAATTGAATTCCTAAAGGAGCTGCAACTCCCATAGTAAAGATTCTTGGTAGGAAATGTACAGCTTAGTGCACATTTCATGCTCTCAAGCAGAGGTGCTGTGGCTTTGTTTAGCAATTCTTCTATTTAAAATATGTACTTTGAGATGACATGTCAAAGGCAATTCTGCTGGAGCAGCTTTAGTAGAAGAAACTGCTGCATCTCTTTTGAAAGTATGAAAACCATTAGTATTGGAAAAAATGTATTAAGAGAGCCTGAAATTCAGGTGTTGAAATGGAACTTTTTGCTTCTGAGCTTAACTCCTGTGAAAGGAAATGTTCAGTTTGGGCCAAATGGACTTAGATTCAGTTTTCAAAATAGTGAATAAGTATTCAAAATGCTGCTTTTGAATAAGACTGTTGTACACCACAGAATAGAGGCTGAGCTTTTATTAATCCTAGAGAGCAGCCTGTTTCTGGTGAAATTCCCCTGCAAGTTCAATTCAGAGCAGGTTGTCCTTCCAGAAACCCTTCACAGCGATGCTGTCTTGCAGTAACAACAGTGTACTTGTTTTTCTATTTACAGGAAAGTGAAAAAACAAACAAACAAACAAAACAACAAATTGTGGGGCAATTAACTGTAATGAGAAAAAAATCCATAAGAACTATGTAAGCTGTGTTTATTAAGTGAAAGAAAGAAGATGATGCAATTGGGGTGGGTTTTTTTTTCCATTGCTTCATGGGTTTTTAGGGTAAAAACAGAGGCAGACAAAAGTATTTGTGATACTAAGTCTATATTTGCTTGGATACAAGTTGTTAAAGTGGTATAATTTTTCCACTTCCTAATCACTGCTTAAGTATTTTGGAAATCAAACTTTAAAGAAAGAGCAGTGAGGGCTCTGTTACTGCATTTATCACAGCAAATGAGGATGTGGAAAGGGACAAGAGGTAGCACATTTCCAGAGCAAGGTTTTGGAGGAAGGTGTCCAGGTGAGTCAGTAACTCCAAAGAGCTGCCTCCTTCCTTCCTTTCAGCAGTTCTCTGAGGTTTCCAGGCACTCCTAAAAGACTCAAGCGCCTCTTAAAGGCTCTGAAGAATTAATCCTCACAATCCCCTGTCACCCTTATCAATATTTCTTTTTCACCTTTACAGGTTCTAGTTGGAGTCCCTCCCAGCACTCCTCTCATCTGAGCCAAGGCTTGACTGCAGCCTGGTTCTAATCAAGTCAAGCTTCCTGGGGGGAAGTTGCTTTCAAACTATCAACTCCAAACCCTTTCCCACCTCAGAGCCCTCAGCTCTGGTGTCAGAGCAAGGCCATCCACTCATTGCTGAGCTCAAAGTTGTCTACTGAGCTATTTCATGCCAGAACCTAACACTGAACTGGTTATCACCATCTGCGTGATCCTCAAGTTTTCAAAGACAGTGGAGGTCAGCATCCTCCCTCAGAACCTCAGAAACCACCTGTTTTTAATCCTTGGGTATAACTCTTAACTGGAAAGAAGAAAAAAAAATACATAATAAAAGAAAAAATCTGAATAAAAAGAAACAAAAGTTTGGTGATGGTAAGACTAACTCAGAACATCAGTGTTCTACTAAATGTATCATCAAACTCTCTTCATTCTCTTTCCATGAGCAGCCTATCCCTGTCCTCTGTTGCCTTTCTTCAGGGATGACAGTGGAAAGCACCTTTTTCTCCCTTCTCCTCCACAAGAGTTCCACAAAGACTACAAAATCAAGCCATTCAATGGAAGAGGTTTTATGGGGGCTGATTTTGAGCTGTGAACCCACAGCTGTCCAGTCTTTGCTCAGCACCCTCATTCTCAGTCTCTCACAGCTCATTAATTCCTCATTTCTCTCGAAGAAGAAGTGCGTAAGGTGTGCATGGGGAACTCTGATTTCAAACTGTTGTCTCTTGCTTGGATGCAATTTCTGGTCCACTATGGGAACACCAGGGCAGTGCTTCTCAAATCCATCCCTTCTTGTCTATGATTATCTTCAAGAAGACAAGCAGCTGTTCTACATATAGATACAGAAAGGTGATGATCTTTGAGGACTCAATTTTTGAGCAGTCCTGAGAATCCAGAGAGGTCTGGGACTGGAATCTGGTTCCTGTTATCCCAGAGAAGGAGGACCCCAGAAACTACTGGCCTGTCAGTCTCACTTAAGCTCATCTCCTTAAATCAAGATTTAAACATTTAACAGAACCATAAGAAAGAAATAAAAACCCCCAAGCAAGCAAAAATAATAAAGAAGCTGTAAAGGATGTAGAATAGCTTTCATTAACTTTTCACTAGTACTAATCATTACAGAAAAGAGCAATTCTGAATTTTTATTTCTTTCTATTTATTTATTTCTGGGCTAGTTTTAACTATGGCCACCCAGACATTTCTGCTGAAACAAGAAGAGGGGGATGAAAAGGTCATCAGAGCAAGTGACAGCAGCTAAAAGGTGTCAGGAATTGTTTCTCTTGGGTTTCAGTTCTCTTGTATAATGTAAAGGAAATTAGCCTTTATAGAGTGCTGCTAGTCAGAAAAAATACCTCTCAGAACTGTGTGCTTTATATAAATTCCGAATGATCTGTTTTCCCCTATGGCTGTTTTAATATTTAACTTTAGTTAAATGTTTTTGAAATACTTCTATTTCACTAACCTGATGTAAATACTGAATCAATTACACAGCTGCTGACCTCTTCATGTCTTATTCTAGGTATCCTTTATTTTAAAAGTCTTTAATCTGTAAACTAGTCTATATAGTTAGAAATGCTTTCTATTAATTTTCCTTTCCCTTGTGTGTGGAATATGAAGAACATATAATTTGTGGAGAAATTAGGCAATTTCAAGACCTCAACATTTCCACAATTATTTATTGATGGAAAATTCTTACTAAGTACTTACTGAGGTAATTTTTTATAAAACACAATTCCATTGTGTGCAGTTCAGTGTCAGTAATGCTTCAGGTCTTTTTGCTTGTTTGTTTGTGGTTTTTTTCTGTTGCAATTTATGCCTAAGTTGTGGAAGCTGAAGATACAACCAGGTGAACGTCTACATTCCCTCTACATTCTTCTGTCACATATCCATACAAATCAGCAAATAAAACTTAATCCTCCAGTTGTGTTGGGAATTAATGAACAGAGCTATTTCTCTCCATGGTAAATAAATCTCTACTGATAAGTGAGATCTAAAAAAACAGTCATTAAATGGAGATGTGATATGGAGCATTGCTGGAGTTTCTGCTTCTCATGGATGTGTGTAGCATGGGCAACACTGCGAGAGCAAATGATGTTTTGAACTGTGCAAATACATTAAAGAATAATCAAAAACGACTGACTCCTATGCTTAATTCCCTTCAGCAAGGAGAACTCAAACCAGATAAAACAGGTAAGAGTATCTGTTTTCTGTATACTCACACACAAGCTCAAACTGTGTATATGTAATAGACAAGTTTAGGCTAAAATCTATGGTCAGTTAATTACTTTTAACTGAATTAATGTTCAAGTTTTTATTCCTCATAGCTCTTTCAATGGAGAATTGAACATATAATTTCATAAGTTAACAATTCACCACTAATATTTATTCCATCATATAACCTAAATAGTTAATTTCAACTCTAAAAAATTAAAGCTATATTTCATTTTGGATTTTGAGCATGTGTTACTCTTGCAACAAATGAATCATTTCTCAATTAATTTGTAATATAACAGATAGTAATATTTTATGATTATGCTTACTTAGTAATAAATTTCATATTAAAAGATAATTTGCCATTTTAGATTTTCTTTACTGGGATATGCTTGACAGTTTGAATTGTCTACAAGTGATGTGAAAAGTTGTAAAACTGATTAAAATCACTGGTGTCTTCATCTTTCCAATTTTTTAATGCAATTTACTTTTCTTCATTTTTACATGATAATGATTTGTTACAAGTGTAATGAAGAAGAACGTCCATTACCCTCTCTTTAATTCATATTATTTACTCTGTTGAAATTTGCATGTGTAACTTTATTTTTACAAAAATAAATATGAAAAGTAAGTCATATCCATTTCATCTTTCTGCAGAAAATACTGGAAGACCAAAACCCTGGAATACAGATTTTGTGAAACAGGGTACACCAAAATAGAAACATAATTACCATGTTCTGGCATGGAAGTCAGAAAATTTTCTCTGCCAAAAAAATAGGCTAATTTTTATTTTCACTTCACTTAATTTCAGAAGTACAATGAACTACAGTCTAAATTTTATAGTCTTCACCTGAGATTCTGTTCCATAACATATTTTCACCCATTTCTAATGCCATTACTATTGAAGGAAACAGGTGTAGCTGACCATTAATGCAAAAAAGGAAGATGAGCAGCACCATGATATTGAGGAAACTTTCTTTTCAGAAGGTTTTCTACTATTGCCATTTGAAAGTTCTTCAGTAAATCCCACAGAGATTCAAGGGCAGGACGTTCTGTCTTTTCACCACAATAATTTATTCATAGGGTATATAAAATATTCCTGCATGCAAAGGTCTGAATGGTCTGCTGTGTGCTTTAATAGTCCTTTTATTTTAATCTATTGTGGTTTCTTCTCTCAACAGCTGATCACTTTGCCACACCTATTCTTTAATGACCATTCCTTGCCTTGTTGAAACGATTTTTAAAAAATATAATCGAGCTACAAAAAAACCCAAAAATCTACAAAACAATCAACAAACAAACAAAAAAACCCAACAGAAAAAAACCTGCAGAAAACATACCATAAAGATAGTTTAGAGCTAATTAAACATTTTTACATAAGGTCAGAGTGTCCTTCAACACCCGCAATATCCATTACCAATTGAGCATGAAAGAAAGTCCATGGAATAATCTGGGTTTTTTTTCTAATGTTACCTTTTTTGCTTTTTAGACTGTCATTGTTGTATCAATCTATGACAACAAGATCAACAGCATCTTAGATACCTTTTGGTTTTTGGGAGATAATTCTTTTTTCCTTGACAATTTTTGGTACTGCAAATAAAATTTAGCCTTTCTATTCTTAGGTCAGTAGCAATCAATTAATAATTTTAATTAATTTACTAATTCAAAATTTATGATCATCTCAATAGGTTTTATGAAATTGGAATTGGAAGTAAAATGTAATTTGAGAAAGGGAAATTTGTGATGTTTGTTTGCTTGAAGGTTTTGAAAGTGCCCAAAGCATGATCTTTCCTTTTCCTTTTGTTCAAATGTCCTGAAAGTTTCTACACTGAGCCATCACTCACAGACTGTGGGTTTTTTCAGAGGGACTCGGTGCCACCTGAGATGTGCTGGGGGCAAGAAGGTGAGGAAGTCTGGAAGGAACACAGAATATATTCCCTGGTCCAATTTGCCAACAATACACTACCCCAGGTAAGAGAAAACCTCCAAACCTGCACTCAGTAATGAGAAAATCCAGAGTGCCCATAAAATGGTTTCCTGCAAATTCAAGTTTCACTGAAAGGATTCACAAAATAAAGTGATTCAAGGCAACGTGGACAAAACACATGGAATCAAGAAGAAATATTTAATTTCCCTAGTGCATATTTGAAAGATGAGACAAATTTAAAATATTATATCGAATATTTCTCAAGCAGACCTTAGGTTTCTGTTTGTTTATTTGGTTTTATGCTTCTCATACATATGTTTTTTGCCATTTTTCTTCACTACATTGGCTTATGGAAGACTTCAGGGTTCTGCTATGATAAAGCAAAGTCCAGAAGGAGAAAGAGCTTTGTGCTGCACAGGGGTGAATAATTCCTGCCCCAGAGTGCTCCCAGAGGAAAAGTGAGGTGTGCAGTAGGAAGGAAAGAAGCAGAAGTTACTTTGGGGTGGTGGAGACAAGTTAAGATAGTGATGAAACTGAGAAAGTGAAGCAGAATTCATGCTTTTCAATGTTTTTATGCTGAACTTTCTATGTGAGTAATTGGCACAGCAATGTCGAGTCATACCAACAGCACTTCAAGCTCTTTGTCTGAAAATCAGAATCTGAGATGTGCTGCTGGATGAATCCAGTGCAAGGAATTGTCTTTTTTCCTTTTCTTACCATATAAGCAGATAGCTCAGCTCTCTGATAAAAATACTCACAATGAGATGTTTAAAACAGACTGAAAATTGCTTGATGAATGTAATAAAGTTTTCTTGGAATGCTTGTGAATAAACTAATTTGCTTGAGTATTTATGTAAAACAACTATAAGGAAAAACAACCATAGAATGACTATTTTATTGATATGGAAATCTGTGAAAATTCTTATTGGAACATCACTTTATTGTTTTTATCTTTTGCTTGCCTGCGGGTTTATCTAAGTAGTTTCTTTTTTAAAGTGGCTTCTTGCATATTCAGTATTTAAAAATACTTGGTTGCTTGGCTGTTTGTCATTCATGTAAATTTAATTTGACTTGTTTCTGTAGACTATATCGCTCTCAAAATCCAGTTTTGATTTTTTCTTAAATTTTTATTTTTTAATGTGACAGCAGATTCTATGGCTCTTATAGTCCAGCCCAGATTTTAAATTAATCTAATTAAATATAAAGGTGAAAAATATAATTTTCTTGTTGTATTGTGGCTAATATCTTCCTGTTGGCAAATTATTATCATTTTCCCTAAAACAAAAAAAATCTCTGCTGTCTGCAGTACATATGACCTGTCACCAAAAGCATAACCACAGCACCTGCCCTCTGTGCCTCCATAAGGGCAATGCTCCAAAGACCATTTTTGCTTTTTTGTTAGTGAGCACTATGAAAATACTGCTAATTATTGCTGACCCAGTCTGTGACACCGTGAATTCAATCAGGCAATTTGAAGTATAAACTGAGCAACAAGCTAATCCCTTGCTACATCATTATACATCCCTCACCCTCCTCCTCGGGACACTGGGGGTGAGGATTAAAGCCATGACACACATGGAAGGGATTGGAATGACCTATGAACCTTGTAGTTAATCCCTGATGGCTGAGGAGCAATGGAAAACCTCTCATAATTGGGATTTTTTAGTTGATTTCATTTGTGCTAGCACACTACATACAATATTTTCTGCTTTTTGACTCAGAAGGAAAAGGTCTGTGAGGAAAAAGAGACCAGAGAAGACAGCATTATAAAACCAAAGGGTCAAATAATTGTGACTTTGGTTGCCCGGGCAAGCAGTGGGTGTCATCAATAGTAAATGCTGCTAATCATTAATTTTCTTTGTCAGAACACTATACACTGGATTTGTCATTGGTCTTTCCACAGCTATTGTGTAAACAACACAAAGCACTCTTGTTTTCTTACCCCCTGATTTTAAAAGAGATCTGTTAATTAGATAATTTGTGTCATTAGGGCAAGTCTGAGGATTTTTCTTTCCTTGAGGAGAAAAGCCACAGCTCTTTTGCAATCTCTGCATCCTTGGAGACTGTTGAGAAGGTTATTCCTTATCAATTTAGCAGCTTTTCAAATGCTTATAGCAGGGTTTGGATTTTTTTAAAAAAATTGCCATTCAATGCTAATCTTCTTCTGTCTTTATGCTACTGAAAACCAACATGTAACAGCATTGATTAGGAACTCCTGCATGAAAACATAAAGGTTACTTTGTTCTTCTTTGAAAGGTATTTTGAGCCCATGTGAGCCCTGGCTGATGTTTGGTAGCACTCTTTCTGATCAGACTGCTTAATTTCAGTGGGGGCACTTAAAAGAAACTCCAAATTTATGTTTTACTTACTGAACTTGAATACACACAATTTGTGACGTTTATTTTCCTCATTTTGACTAATTTTGCCCTAAAATGGGGGACTAACTTGCTGCTTCCTCTCTCCTTCCCTACTTCAGCAATTGCATGCACTTCAACAATTGCCTTCAACAATTTCCTACTCATCTAAAAATCTCACAACTTTAGTAGAAACAGGAAATCTTAAACAAATGCCTAATCAAAACTGCTTAGCACAGTGTCTAGCAAACTCCTACCAATATTCTGCTTCTTTTTGCATGAAATAATAATACAGTACAGCAAGGGCTTGATGGAACCTTCTGAAGCCACCAGTGCTACTACCACCATGGGCCTTTATAAAAAAAAAAAGAAAACCTATAAATTAAAAGAATGAAGAGATTGATTATATTCAAAGCAAAGTTTTTTTTACCAGAAATATTCTCCCCTGCTGTCTCATTCCTCTGCAGCTGTTTGTGTATTCTCCAGCATCACCTCCTGGTTCGAAACCAGGGCTTATTGACTTTATGGTAACAAATTAAATGAGTGGCCTTCCGTGTTACATGGCTACAAAAAGGAAAATCAATTCTCCCTCACACTTCATAATACACCTTCACGTTCCTTGGGAGATTTTGGTGTGGACATGTCTTTTAGCCCCTTGAAATATGTTCTTGGACAGTTGGGTTTGTGTTTGCCTAAGGATATCTATTCATTTTTTATACTGGTTACTTCAGATCCCATAATGGTGTTTCTCTTAGGCAAATATATTAAGAAAACAATAAAGTACTGTCTCATCTCAAGGCTGTTATTGAACAAAAGGTTCTAACAGTCAAACCTCCCCAGTTACAGTAAAAGTAGTTTAAATAGTTCTTCCATTTAAGAAATTAATTTAAAAAAAAAAAAAAAAGAGTTAGACAAAGTGGCATCCGCATTCTCTTGTTTTGGATTTTTTTACAGCTTGATCACTCACTTATATTGTTTTTTGATTGATTTGTTATTTACTGGCAGCTGAAGTATGTTTTCAGGTCTTTTGCATAGGTTTAATCTTGTGATGGAAATAATATGTTTGAAACTAATAATCATTGCCCTTTCAAGAACAGCTTTAACCATTTTAGCTTTAAATAAGTTTTGTTGTTATTTTAATTTATAATAAATTTAAGTGGGTTTTGCATGAAAACAGTCTACTGAAATTAATGTGTATAATAAGATATCCTCTCAAAGCACAATTTAAATATGTTGCATTCAATATATGAGACAAAAATGCATTAAAAAATTCCATTACTGTCCCTTACAAATAAAGACATCAATACAAATATGATGACTATAAATATGCATGATGCTAGAAAAATTCCACATAAAGAAAAATCAGATAAAGAAGGTAGATTTTCTTCCTAAATCAGATGAAGTTGCAGTTCCTTGAACTTATACATAACAAATAAATAAACAATTGCATTTGAAATTTTCCACATCAGCTACACAATCCGAAAATAATTACCTACTCTCTTCTGGGCTTGGCTAGATATGGAATACATATTATATTAATTTGTTTTCTTTCATTTTATTATATTTTCTATAACTCTGGTGTTCAGCAAAATTACTATTCACTTGCTATGGAAAGTGTAAAGGTTTATTTATTTTCCTCTTACTTATTGATAAACAGCCTTTTNNNGGGGGTTTTTTTTTTTTTTTTTTTTTTTTTTTTTTTTTTTTTTTTTTTTAAGTACAACTACCTTCTCCATGATGGAACCTGAGCACAGGTACTGACAACCAAAACATGTAATGCCAGTGCTCGCACAGGGCTGAGACAAGGGGGGTCCTAATTATTTTTCTGATAGTGGCATGACTGCAATGATATTTATATTCTTTTCACAATGAAAAGAGAGGAGAGGAGAGGAGAGGAGAGGAGAGGAGAGGA
>VZTJ01003630.1:2334893-2372056 GCA_013397795.1 Orthonyx spaldingii
GAGGAGAGGAGAGCAGTGGAGAGGAGAGGAGAGGAGAGGAGTCTTTATTTGGAATATTTACTTGTTCTGCTGTCACAGGTTTTGCTGGTTACTTGTTCTGTAGTTTGGGAAAGTGAAGAAAAAGGTTTTATCATAGGCAGCTTTTGCAGTGTCTCTTAAACCACCTGGTGATCTGAAGACTCTTCAGTCCAAACAAACAATAAGAGTCTTTTTCTGCAACTGTGGGACATGAATAGGGTACCACCTATTTATATGGAAATAATATACATATGCTTTCTACACAGCATAGAGAGGTGAAATCTAATTACGTCAGTTGCTTACAATCACTCTGTTTCCCTTAACCCCATAAAGCTCCTCTCTGCTCCTTGTACAAATAACATGAACATCTTTTGTCACATTTGATGGGGAACAGGAGCAGAAAACGGTCATTCTGTAGACTCTGTAAGATTTTCTCCAAGCTCTTTATGACATATAAATACACACACAATTACAATATTCAATTCTGGCATGCTAAGGGTTTCTTTGCTTTCTTGTCTGCCTCATCCTTTGCATCAAAGTCCTGGATAACACCATTACTTGCAAGTTTATTGCAAAAGGTGAAGAAGAGCTGTGCACAAGCCCTTTATGTTTTCTCTGTTCTTCTTAACTACCTTTCTCTAGTTTGCTTTTCCCTGTGCCCTTTATTAACACTGACAATAAAAGGAGGCAGAATCTTGTGATTAGTTTTTGCAATCCAACTCAGTTCAATCATGGGATTTTTTTGCATACCTGTGGTAGCCTGGGACTTCAAAGAAGCAAACAATTCTAAATTCTTATTCACTGCACTTGAACAAGGTGAGATTTTCTTTGATTAGACAGAAGTGATCACGGATAGAAAGATGTGTTTGATTTATACAGATTTAGCAGATGAGGTGTGCTCAGTGTGTCACTGAACATTTTTTATCTGAGGCCAAGGACTTTTTTACCTGTATTGCTTAATGCTTATCAGCTCCAGAGGTGAGCACTGAAGAAATGTGATACAGTAAATGAACCAGGGCAGGTGAGATACAGGCAAACTTGCAAGTTCTATAATTCTGTTGGCTGCTAAAACTTGAAAGGTGGACCCTGACTTTTCCTCCCTCAGATAATACCCAGGGAGCATCTCAGCACAAATTCTACCATAACACATGACTTGGAAATGCTGAACTGATGGGGAAATTTTACTTTGCTTCACAGGGAACAATTTCACCCAGTAAAACTTATTCTGAAAAGCTTAGATGCTTTTTGAAATTGCTTAGTGAATTGTGCTACAATTTCCATGTCTGTTTGCCACTCACGTTTATAATCTCATACTCAAAAATAAAGTCAGGCTTCACCTTCTGCCCCATGAAAATAAAAATGTAGTCTTTCTTGTAAATATTTTCACTAATTACTGTTGTTTGAGACTCAGATAATTTATTGTTTGTGATTATTTTTTATGAATAACAATACCTATCCAGGTAAGTGAGGATTGAGTGATTACTGAGGATTGAGCCAGGGATTGCTTGCAGAAAATTCACCTCTGTAAATCCATGTCAACTTTTCAAACCAAAGGCAGGTATTTATTCATTTTTCCTTCATACTCTGTATCAAAACTAATCCCTGAAATGCCAAGTTTGTCTTTTTTCTTTCACTTTGCCTCCTCCTCAAGCCTCTTCTAATTGTTCTATATATCTATTCTGCTTTTTAAATAAATCTTAATACACCTTAAATGCTAGGAGACACAAGACTCTAAATTATAGCCATATATAGAAAACACACCAGGAAAAAGTATGAAATGAGTCAGGGAAAAGGGTGGAAATTAGGAAAAGGGTGTAAATTAGTTGAGATTAAGTCCTCTGCAAATTTCAGGTGAGCGTGAAGACCAGTGAAATGGAGGAGTGTCTGTGCTGGTATTCCTGCCCTCGGTCTATGGATAAAGAGGAGTAGCTCAGCAGCCTCTTTGCTGCTGCTGTAGAGGCAGCTCTGTGTGCCCTGCCTGCTGCTGCGGGTGAAAGGGCTGCAGATTCTGCACACATGGCCTATATGAATTCTGCTACTGAAGTTAAATTCTTTAGAGGACTGGGTGTTTCTAAGTCACCATTCAGATTCTCTTACAGAGGCATCTCACCAGCTTTGATGGCAATGTTAGGCAGGGGTTTTTAAACAGAAATGGAAAATAACTCAAATGTAATATCTTTAAATAAAGTTTAAACACTTGGGTTTGGGTTTTCTAACACTTCACTTCTTTAATTTATTTTATTTGAAGATATATATCTGAAAATATAGATATATTTACCTTGCAGCTTATACAGGCATTTTAGTCTGAAGGCAGGTTACAGCATCCAATGCTGGAAGTGAATTTGTAAACTCCACATAACTGAGCTTTGGATTCAGTGGCCGGATCTGATAAACTCTTCAACATCATAAAACAGAAAAGATCAATTCCAATGAAATATCAGTTTAGGTCTTTGATCAGGAATTGGGAACAAGTTTTCAAAATTTGGAAAAAAATCCACACCAGTTTATGCTTTTTGAAGCACATGGTTTCAAAAGTGTTATTTAAAACCATTTAAAAGTCTCAAAAGGTCATTGGGACTTGAAGGAATTTGCAAAGGCCACTGTTTTCTTCCTACATGAAAGGCTTTAGTGAATGGTACTTCCTTAGTTTAGGGAAAGCATTAAACTCAGGCGTAATTTTGTTATTGCTATTTATTTTAAGAGAAATACACACCTGACTCTTGTAAATTTTAATGTTGCTTTCAATTAATATGTGTATATGTCTCAACAGGGGGGTGGAAAAATTAAAGAAATTTTCTTCTTTCCAGCAGATGACAGTAGAAAGGTTTCTGTTCGTATTTCAACAGTCTCAGGTGAGGTAATATTGCATAGGGGCTCTTATGATTAATTTATTAGAAGAATATAGTTGAAATGCGAACTATAGATGCCAGAAAAAATGGTGGTTTTTTCTTTTTTATCTTTTTACTTTATTTTACCTAAATCACTTGGGGTTTTTTAACTAAATTTATTAATTAAATGAAAAATCAATAAATAATAAGATCCTGGCATTAAACAGTCCACCAGTTTCTGTGGAGTACTACTAGAAACCAATTCTTTCTGTTTTCTTTGGGAGATTGTGGAGAACCTAACAAAGACTATTGCATTTAAAAATATACAATTACCTTCTGTGTTTTGTTTTTGTTGTTGTTTTTTGGTTTGGGGATTTTTGGTGGCTGCTTTATTTTTTACTATTAAACCCTTTAAAGAAATATATTTAGAAAAGCCTCTAAACATTCAATATCAGTAGAAAATTAATTTGCATGGATGTAGAGTTAATTGAATATTCTAGCATACTTTGCTTTAATAAGTAGTTTCCTGGTAATACATCCAGGAATATATAATGCACTTTACAGCTCAGCATGGATTTTCAACTTAATGACTTTCCTCTGGTTATGAGACTGTCTACTTCAAAATGATTTGTTTAGAAATATAGTAATTCCTTGGTTTTAACTCAATTTTGAATTACTATAGGGGTCCAAAGCACTATGAGATACTTCAATTAAATATGTAAGATGGGGCTGAATGCTCCTCATGCTGTTTCCAGGTTATTCAGATGCATTTACCATGTAAGGCTTTTTATTCAGGCTGTTTTCACAACAGAAATCTAACAACTGTTTTTCCTTGAACAACAACTTTCATATTGAGTTAGATAATCTCCTGCAGAAACTCATGTGGCATGAGACAGGAGGAAGAGCCTGTAGAGCACATCAAACTCCTGACCAAACACAAAGTGCTGCAGCACAGTTCAACACCAATGAAAACTGAAATGGCATCTGCTTGAAAAATTACATCCCTCCTTATTCAACCAGTTTTCAACATATAAAGCTTCAGTGGATGAAGCCTCAATGGGATCTTGTCACCTCTTTAAAATGAGTACAGAGATGAAAGGGAATTTTGTGTACCAGGTCTGTCTTCCTCATCTGTATTTGAGTGTCCATTGGGTGCCACGAGGAGATCTGTCCATTCTTCTGGCAGCCTGGCAAACTGGGGTTTATGAGCTATTAAATGTGCTGCAGCAGTCCCTGGATGAGCTCAAAGGAGCCTGGGGTTCCATTAAGTGTGTGTGTGCATGGGGAAATGCCACAGAGCCGACTGGAAAAAGCTTTGTACGCAATCAGTCACCTTACAGTGCCACCAAATTCGAATCACCCTGTGATTTTGAACCATTTTCTCTCATTGCAGTCAGCAGGCGAGTTGCGCTTGCCCCGGGCCAAAGTTTGGGTACGAAACCTACTTACTAACCCCTGGGAAGGCCCGCATGAGCTCGTTGCTTGGGGTCGCGGGTACGCCTGTGTTTCCACAGATACTGGAGTACGATGGCTGCCTGCAAAATGCGTTCACCCTGCCCTGCGGCTCCAGAGACAGAACCAGCAACCCCAAAATAATAACCCCAATGCAGGACATCAACCGAATGATCCTTCCGATGATGACCAAGACGCCAATCATCAGGCAGACGGTCCTTCAACAAGCAGAGACTGAAATTTAAGTTTTTTATGGAGTCAGAAACCAAAGACTTTGAAAGCATGTTTAAATTGATTTTGATAGAATTGTAATATAGAGTTAAGTTTTATAGATATATCACTCAAGGTATTGCTGGAGAGTCTCTCTGTTCACTTTAAGTCAGCATCTGGTTTGGGCTCTGTTCAGTGGCTGGCCACTGCCGGGCAGACTCCTCACCGGTATTCAATTTAGGCTCTGTTTGGTAACTGGCCACTACCAAGCAGATCCTTCATGCTGAATTCACAGAGGACTACGGGCAATGCTTTAGGTTTTTAAACAAAAAGGGGGAGCTGTGACAGCACAAGTCTGCTTCCCATGGGAAATATAAAGATAAGCTCATGTTTTGGCTGAATTGTTTTCAAAACAGACAGTCAGAGTTCCGTCCAATCAGCCCTAGGGGGCAGATGGCTGCGGCCAATCTCAGTGAGCAGTCATTTTGTATATAAAAGCTGTAATAAATAAAGAATTCCCTTCTCTTCTTGGAAAATCTCTCGAGTGCTTCTTGTTTCAACATCGGCTTAACAGCAACATGTGTGTGCAGGGGGGAAGCAATTCTGCATCCAGCTGTCAGTAGAAGTTCAAATATGAGATTGTCTCAGTATGACTGAACTTTGCTTTGTGTACCTTTATCTTTTAAAAAACTGTGGATGTTGTGCTTCCTGGCAGAGAAAGCAGGAGAACTACCTTTGGTATAGAAAGGACAGTATAACTGGTTCTATTAAGCCCAGTTTTAGTGTTAACGCAGATTTTAAACCTGCAGCTAAGTCTGACTTGTTTATTTAAACATCCACTAATAAAGCTTTGCCCTTACCTTGACCTCAACCCGGTAGGAAGTATTTGCAGACCCCAACCAGTTCTGCAATTGGGAGCCACTCCTGCTGCATACAGAACTCCCTGAGGAGGGGGTCTGAAGCACACTGTGTTTTATGGGATTATCCATCTGCAGCAGGAGGCACCGTTAAACACTCAGAGCTGCTTGCTGAAATTACTAAGTGTGTGCAGTGACCATGATGTATCAACCCCTTACATGAGAGTTTAGTCAGAACAGGTGTAATTAATACCCAGTTCCTGATACATTTAAGAGTTCTGCTTTAGAAGTACATTCCTAAAAGGTAATTTGAGAATTTGGGGTTAAGGTTTCCTTCAATTTGTCTTTAGCCTCTTTTTCTTTATCATCCTTTAAATAGTTATCAGCTTTTATTTTCTCCTAATAGCAGCTATAAATTTTTTGTTGCTAGCTTTCTCACTATATATTTAAAAAGTGAGATGATTAAGACAGAGGTTGCTTTCCTGTGGATGGCAGCAGGAGTAACCCCACACCATCATTACATGTGGATTCCCTTTGCATGTGCTTAAAGCTTTCGCTGGCACTACTGCCATGCATTTCATCCAGCCTCCCATGTTTGCCAAAAATGATGCAATTAAAATGTTCTTATGAACAACTGGGATAAGCTCGCAGAGTCTGGAGCATTTGTGGCCTAGAAACCAGGGAGATGAGTTATTAATGAAATGAATCGTTAGATAATAGTCTCACATGAATTTTAAATGGAGTTTTCTAAAGTTCTCATGGGTAATAGAATGTGAAGTGACTTGTATTGACTTCTAAAGAAAAATGTGAGGTGCTTTAGCAGAGAATTAGCTTAGTAAGAGAATTAATTTTCTAAGTACACCTCTCCAGAGTTAGTTTGCAATACCATTCTAGTCTAATTTCTGTTCTCACAGTTGATGTTCTTCTACAGAGCTGGCACTCCTACCATCACGACACTCTTATCATCCAATTGCAGCCTGAGTAGTGGTGCTGCAATTCACCAAAGTACATTTTCCCTCAGCTTTTAAGCGGGGATCAAGCATTGCTCATCTTAGTTCAATTACAGCTATTGCCGAAACAAGTGGGCTGACTGCTGAGGCTTCTGATTTCACCTTCACATTGGCAAAGTCTTACCATTTCAAACACAAATTAAAAGAGTCAGGATGTGGCCCAGAGGATCTATCCTCAGGAGAAAAATAAGCAAGATTTTACTCTTGTATAAAACTCATCTTCACTTCCCTTGTCTGGCCGGTAGTATTTGCTGCTTGTTGGTAAAATTCATATTTGATATGATGCAACAATCTCAGAATGATATCGATAACACACTTCAACACTTGAGGCAGGTTTGCTAGTAACAAGTCAAAATTTAGTTGATGGTGTTAAAGAACTGTACTGCAGAGATGCTTTAGAGGAAGCAAGACTAAATGTGTCCTTTCTCTATTCTGAAAACCTAGGTGCTTTTTTCGGTAGCATAAATTTCATTCAATTCCACTGAATTTTGACATCATATTGCACAGGATTTCCCAGGAGCATTTTCCCTGCTCCTTTCTAAGAGTGTGCATGTAGCATAGCACTGTAGAATGAAGAAAGTTTTCTAAGAGAAAATGTCCACGCTCTGTTTTTTCTTTTCTGTTCAATTCAATTTCTTCTCCTAGGACTCAATCTCTTGAGGCAAAGTATTACTCTCCATGGCTGATAAGGCAGTGCATATCAAATAAATAAGTCTACAAAGTCTTTATCTGGAGAACTGTGTTGTTCTAACCTGTAGATGCTCCTTTATGTTTCAGTTTCCTTACTCAGCTTTGGTTTCTACAGTGTCTTTCATAATGGAGATGAATGATTGACTTAAAAAGGCCAAGTGAATGATTTGTTGACATAAAAATTTATTTTGAGGATTTATGGAATATCATTGGATTTTATATTTAAGCTGCATCTTAGGAGAATAAATGTAGTTTGTGATCACAGGTAATTACAGCAACCAGGAGAACACCAGAAGCTGCCTTTTGCCCTCTCAGCTCTGAGAATCAGAATTTCCAACTCAAGGCAATGTACAAAAAATGGTTTTGCTGATGAATTTGAACAGAACTAGAGCAGAGTCCTGCAGCCAGTTAGGTTAATAAGAAAAAATGTTATTACCTTTTTCCCCAAGGATGCCATTAATTTAACCCTGGCAAGCTATCATTAGTGCTGTGTGAAATGACTAATTCTCCCTCAGGAGCTGCTCACATTCAAGGCGCAGGTTTTCCCCGAGTGTTCACCAGCCTGTGTGAACCATAGGTCAGACTTTCACTGCAAGCTCTAGGAAAAAGCTGCATGTGGATTGCTGCTTTTGCTTTCAGTGTTGTGACCTTTAAAACACTTCTGAATTAAACTTTCCAGACTAACCTGAAAGAATCAAGCCCTCTACATTTCCAAAAATGCTGCTCTTTCTTGCTCAGCTGTTACTTGCACCTGTGTAACACTACCTCTTACAAGACCCTGTGTCTCTCATGATCCCGCTTGAGAACACTTGTTTTGAAAAAACAAAATAAAACTCCAAAGCACAGGTGATTTTTCCCCACTTTTCCAATTTTTTTTTTTTTTTTTTTAGTCTAAAGACTCAGCTTCTTTTTTTCAGCTTTATCACACTGCTGGTTTTCCACATATTGTCTATGAAATACGTGCCTACATGTCAAATTGTTTTTTTAAAGTTTCATCACAATAGAAATTCAAGTACTGCAATTAGTAGACTAATGTCACTGGAGAAATCCAGAAAGGATTCAAGACATTTATTTGCAGAGGAAGGTCAAAAGAATCCAAGACTAACTGCCACATCCCAAATTTCTTTAAAAGAAAAAAAAAAAAGAAGAAAAAAATCATAAACTGCATAATTCAGCCAGCATATCAGCAGCAAATAGTTGGAGGAGAAGAAGAAAGAAAAAAGGAACCTGTGGTCTAAAATTACATCAATTGCCTGGAAAAAATATATGATTTACTCTTGATCTATTGTAAACCATCTGGTTTGTTGAAGTTATGCTGGTAATTACATGGACATTTATTGGCAAAGTGGTTGAGGTAGAAAAAGAGATCTGAAAGAACTATTTATTTTTAGGGGGGGGGGGGAGTTGCTCTTTGGTGTGAGGTTTGTTGTTGGTTTGGTTTGGGGGAGCATTGCTTGGTTTTTCTTAGTATTTTGCTCTGCTGAGATGGTTTTGCAGTGCTGCTCTGTTTTATTCTGTCTGCAGGCAGTGCCGAGGGCCTGCCATAACCATCTGGGGCAGGGTGTCAGGTGCTAGCAGGAGTGACTTGGCCTTCCCCTGATACTTTCCTATGTCACTTAGCAGTAAAAACAGCCACTGTGCTCCCAGTCTCCAAATTATCTGACACTATTTTTTAGAAACAGAATGAAAAAAAGTACATCACAGTATCTGAGGCTTTCAGTAGCCCTGATGCTGTTCCCAACCCAAAATTCTGCCTTGTGCTCTAGTTCTGCTTCACACCTTGCAGAGTTTCAGTGTGTGTAGATGATGCTGTGAACCAAGTATTAAGAAAAATCCAGATTACATCCAACTCTTCTTAAAAGAGCAAGAGTAACACTTGCAGTGAGAAACTGCCAACACCGGAACTGAGGAAATAGAGCACAAACACTGCTAGAGGCAGCTGGGAATATTGGCAGTGGTTTCTGTAGAGTCAGGACATACCTTTAATGAAAGGCATGCTCTGATCAACATAAAAAGTTTATGAATTCTTTAATTTCTGAATATGCTGAACACAGCAATGCTTTCTGAAAAGGCTAGTGACAGAAATTATTATTAATTTAACTCTAGTTGATTTTTTAATGCAATATTCCAAAATTATCACTAATGACAATATTCATCAAATTTGAAAAAAAACCCGCCAAAACTCCAGCCCTAAAATATTCCCTTGAGGTTCAGGTTAACACTGAAAACTTGTTTTACAGAACCTTTTAAAACTTCTGTCTTTTGACAGCATTTGATATTTATATTCCATTTCAGTTCTTCTGTCCATACAGTTGCTTCTATGAAAGTGTAACTTCAAAACATTTGCATTTTTAAAGCTATTTTTTGTAAACAAAAATAACAAGGGTAATTACAGGAATAGGACAGTAGAAATAATTATATTATTAATTTAAAGAGATTTTTTCTCACTGCTGCTAAGTTCATAAAATTATAAAGTAACCTCCTACTGTTAAATACAGTCAGAAAGAAATCACAAGTATATAACGGAATAATTGTAAGTGCATCTTTAATCCACTGAATTATGTCTTCAAAGGACAGCTTATTAAACAGCAACCTTTAATTTTTTGGAAGGGAAATAAAAAAATCTCTCTCTTTCTCATTAATCTCTTCCTTTCTTCCCTTTTATCCAAAATCCACTGCCATGTGCTTATGGAGTAGGTCAGCGACTAATATATCAACTTCCATGCCCAGTGTGCATTTACTGATAAAAATATGTGATTTTTTGTGGACCCTCTGACTTTTGTTGTTCCATACATAACCATGAGTATTTATGAATCTTGGGTGCTGCCTTCCCCTTAAGGGTGGGATGTCAAAAGCAGAAATATTTTTGTCTTTAAATATGGGTACACATGGCAGGGACTATGTAGTTTTAAGAGCTGTGATCATCACAAAATAATATTTAAAAAAAAAATCTAATTTCTACAAAATTACATAAAGACAAAATATTTCACATGATTCTGTCCCCATCTAAATATACTTAAAGTTCATAAAGACAAGTGCAAAACTAAGCCAGGACTATTCAATGATAACTCTAAATAATGAAAACTGCAGATTCTGAGTTTCACGTTTTCAGCACCAAAGGACAGACAGTCATTTCTCCTGACAAATTTATCCTCCATCTAGTAGCAGTGCTGGAGCATTTAATGTGGATATGATAATCCCGAGAAAGTAGCAAAATGGAGTTTAACAAAGTTCCAGAAACTCTGGATATGAGATTAAGGATCCTGCAAAATCTTGCGAAGAGTTTCTAGCAAATCTGTTGTATACATAATACACTTTATCTCTGCAAGTAGGAACTAGGAGACAAGACCTGAAAAGCGATAATAGGATGACATCATAAATCCAATCAAGAAAGGAGATAACACCCTAACGAGCTGCTGATAGAGCCAAAGAAGAGTTTTACTTGAGCTTTGTGCTGATATTTAGTCATTAACACAGTGAAATGCCCACCTGTAGAATCCCGTCTCACATAAACTCCTTCCCCTTAGAGGATGCACAGCAAAATACTTGAGGATTTAATAATCAGTATCATGAAATAGAAAGAAAGGAAGCTGTAGCCATTGCTTAGAGCTTTAGTTTGTTGCATATGTGGGAAATGTTGATCTTTCCCGGTTGGAAGTGTACAAAAACAAGTAGCTGGCACTCTGCGGCTGTGCCAGCTGTGTGGATTTACCACATGACACCCAGCTCAGCACAGACATGAAATAAATATCTCGACTCCGTGCGGGGATTGGCTTCTTGTGTACCAGGTGAAACAGCCCATATTTGGGACAACAATTATGTAAACTAATTTACGGCAAGGGGGACCCCCCCTCAAACCTGCCCCTCCCACCACATTTCTCAGAGGAAACAAGTCCCAATTGCAAGTTTGCTTTGAATAATTCCACATTATTCAAGTCTTTTGAATATTGTTATTCAAGTCAGACCTGCTGTTGCTTGCATATCTTTCTGCAGACTGACAGCTGCTTCTTGCAATTGTGTGGGGTTTTTTTTTTTTCCTGACCAGGATGAAACAGCAAACCTTTTAATTAAAGCCCTGTTTAGCATAGTGAAAGAGAAATGGCACGTGTAAGATTACCTGGGGGACTGAGAGCTCAAAAAGCTGCAGAAAATGTGCGTGAAGAGAGAGTGGGGATCATTTACTCTGTCCTCTGGAAGATGCAGAAAGCTGAGGGGAATGGGAGTCCCCCATTTGGGAGATCTGGGATTTGAAGAGCCCATGCACAAGAGAATTCTGGAGGTGGTTGATGGGTCTCTCTCAGCTCTGCATATTCTGGGCGGGGGGTGCTGTTGCCTGCGTGCAGCCCCTCTCCAAGGACGGAGGGAAGATGCTGGAGTCGTGCTGCTTCAGCCTCTTCTCCTCCCTCCCACCTCCAGGCAGTCAAAAGTGGGAATCTGCCTTCTGCCTGCCCCAGTGTAATTCCCACAGGTGGTCCCAGCTGTTCCAAAGGATCACACTGCTGATCAGTACCCACGCAGAGCATGCTGCTGGGTCTCACCAGATCAGGACAATGTCCATTTGCTTTCACCTATCAGGAAACAAATATATTTTCATATTTATTTTATGAATTGGAAATAAATGTGTATGTGTAGGAAAAACCCTGCAATGGGGCTGCTCTTGGGATTGTTTCAGTTGGTTGGTGTGCATTTGATCAAAACTGAGTGGAGGATTGTGTGGTGGATCATATATACAAGTGAAAAGGGCAAAGAATATGGAAATAATAGATCAGATTTTTAAAATCATCTGCTCTTTCCCGTGACAACATTGCTTTCTGTTGTGTCGTGATACTTCCTACATTATTTATTAGGAGATTTCAACTAACATGAAGAATTTCGTTATGTTAAGAGGTATTGTTAATAGAGAACCCTATAATCTGTCTCAGTGTGTATTTAAAATAACTCTATAATTACAGTTGATGACAGAGATTGCTAAACATCTTTGTTTTGTAGAACTTTGGTCATTTGTCTTGAAAACTCAAATTGACTCCCAGGGTACAGTATTGAAATGTAAGCACATCTGGGGAGCAAGCTGAAAGGCTTAAGCTTCTTTGTTTAAAACAATTCTTCAGAAACCAACAAAAGACTTGCCCAGTCCAGTCATAGATTAGTAATGACATCTCTTTCTGTATTTTCAGCATCATGTATCTGTTGCCTGTAGTAGTTAATCTGATTAATTATCTTGCTACATTCTGAACCTCACAAATTTTGCATACTAAGATAATACTGGAATTCTAGTAAAGGGTTTTTTCCTGAGGGAGGATGATGATGTGGGTAACTGTGCATTAAAAAGTTTATCATAAGCAGACTAACTGCCTGTGAAATATTACTGAGAGCATACTAACCAAATTGGGTTTTGTGTAGGTAACACCTTGTGAAAACCTTGGCTCTAATGTGATCAGGTAAATTCCCCTATAACCTGCCAATTTCCAATCACAGGCAATGAAAGTGAACTGCTTGGTTCAGAGACAAACAGTGCAGACCCAAAAATATTTTGTCTTCATTTAAACCTTAATCCATTTAAATGGAATCTGCACTGTAATAGTAGCGTTAAATCACAGAAACGGGAATAGCGTTAACAACAGGACATTATCCTTTATTGAGGGCAAGCAGCAGGGTTGCTGCTAATGAGGACATCACCAATTTATCAGCTAAAGGTCAATCTAAAAGGATTCCTGCCCTCTGCCTGTCCCCCGCCCCAACGTTTTTTTACTCTGTGCTCTTCTGTCTGGCTGTGACAGGAGACGTCTTAACGCAAAGTCTGCAGAATGTTTACAAGAAGTACAGATTTGCTTAACTGGGAAATTCAGTTTTCCTCCTCTTATTTTTCTGTCCTGCCATTTTCCTTAAAGTTTCTGGTCATTTTTAAATCTTAACATGAAAGAAATCTTTGATGGTATGAATTTCTTGGTGACTGGTAGGTTTTACTGGAATAAAACTTGGAAGAGGATTCACTATCCTTCATGTATTACGAGGCTAGCAAAGATAAGAATTTCTTAATTCAATATTGAAAATTACAGGTGCATATCTTCAAAAGGCATCTTGAATGCATAAATACTAAATAAATAAGATATAACTCGTTCACAGTTGTAGATTAAAGACTAGATCAATTAAATCACAACCTATTAAACAGTAAAATCAAATTCAGATTTGCTCATAAAAATTTAATTACTTTTCCCCTTCTCAAGCTCGTGCCATATATTGGCTATAACATGGTAAGCAGAAAGATATTTTCTCTTTCTTTGGTGGTGCTGTCAAACTCACATGGTCCCTTTGCACAGGATCTGTCTGGTGTGGTGAGGCTTTGCACTTGCCAAGGAATGAGACCTTGAGACCCAACTAAAAGAAGCAGTGTGTTTTCCTGCACCTCGCTGGGAAAATGCTGCTCCATTTGAAGTTGTGTATCAGCTACTTATAAATAATTTCACTTTCTCGTCACATAAAGCACTTGGTGATATTTTTGTTTTTCTTAATTTTGTAGTTTGTTTTAATCCATTAAAAGGTCAAGTCTTCATCTTGATTCTTGTATCACTTTTTTCTTTGTAATTTCACCATGTACGGATTAGTACTTTAGAGACAGCAATTTTAGAAGGAATTTGACAGGAAGATTGCAAGATATTAGAATAGAACAGAATCATAAAACCAGTAATGTTGGAAAAGACCTCCAAATTCCTTGAGTCCTTTTACTCAACACCAGCATACCAACTAAATAATGGCATTTAGTGCCATTTCCAGTTGTTTCTTTCAGGGATAGTGACTCCACCACTTCCATGGGCAGGCCATTCCAATGCTTAACCACCCTTTCAATGAAGAAATTCTTCCAGATGTCCAGCCTAAACCTCCCTTGGTGCAGTTTGAGGCCATTTCCTCTCATCTTATTGCTTATCACCTGGGAGACGAGACCAACCCCACCTGGCTACAATCTCCTTCCAGGTAGTTGTAGAGAGAAATAATGTCTCCCCTGAACCTCCTTTTCCCCAGGCAATGCTTTTACTGTCCCCGTTTGAAAACAGTGCTTGGTCTAAATGGACCTTTTTTAATGAAAAATGGAAGTTTAGCATGCATGCACAGAAAATCCCAAATGCTGGCAATCCACTGTTTAGGACTGTTAATTCAAAGTCAGGCCACACTTTCATGCAGACTTGCACTGTTCTAATGCTGCAATTACTGAGATTGTACCCAGCAGTGCCTCAATGACAGCACACTCACGGTGCCAGATGGGTACAAGATCCGAGTTTCCAGCTTCAAAGGAAACAAGAAAACAATAGTGATCATCACGATAAACACTAGTCTCAGCATGTGCTGTTAAATTATTAGGTTTTTAAACTAATTTACTTAGTGGATACTCCTAAACAGGTTAAAAATGGATGATATATTGATTTTGCTTAATCTTGTGAGGAATCAATTTAACCCAAGCCGATGTTTCATGTTTAAAACAATTTAAGAGTGTCTACACAGGAGTTTCTCACCACTTTAACTAAATTAATCTTGAACCAATTTAATTTGGACTGGTATAATGTTTTGAATAGGAAACACTGAATAAAATGCTTAAATGTAAGAATAAAGTGGTTCTAATCCCAAATTAATGATCAGACTCTGCCTCCAGTTACTTGTCATGCTCCATTAAAATTAGTAGGATTGTGCTACACCTGGGAAAACAACATTCAGACAAAGCTTTGCCTTTCTGAAAAGCACTGCTCTTTTTGAGGTGTGACTTCATCTAGATGACAGGTGATGAGTCAAGACTTTATTTTTTTTCATGTAGATAGATTTTCAGTTTAATGCTCCCAGACTTCAAGGTGGATATGAGTAAATTCCACACAATGGCAGGGAAGGGGGGGAAGAGAGAAAGAAGAAAATAAAATATAATGATGGACTACATGTTTAAATTCTGATTTGGGCTGATTTCTTGACTCTTCCTTCAATAATTTGTTAGACAATCTACTTTGCTTCTCAAAAGTACTACAGTGATCCTGAATCTCCTTTGTTTCTATGATCTATCCTGAAGAACGCATCCATGCACAGACAGCTCTTACACAGCCTCTGCTCAGTGCAGCTCGTGTGCTGTCTCAGCAGCTGGAAGCAGCTCTGAGGTGCCAACTCAGCTCTGTGTGCTGTGCCATTCAGTGAGCACCCTCCCCTTGGGATGACTTCACTGAAACTTGTCCTCATCATCTTTAGAAGAGACCTGAGTTCTAGGCACATCCTGGCAGAGAACTGAGCCCTTCGAATTCCCTCTGTTATTTCTTTCCAGACACAAAAGAGCAGAGGGGAAACCTTACTTGCTTGCTCCTTCTTCAGGGTAGACCACTTCACAGTAGTCTGGTATCTAATCTTAAAAGATGCATTCATAGAATCCTACAGTCATAGAATCATAGAATGGCTTGAGTTGGAAAGGACATTAAAGCTCATCTAGCTCCAACATCTCTGCAATGGGCAGGGACACCTTCCTCTAGACCAAGTTGCCCAGAGACCCATCCAACCCTACCCTGAACACTTCCAGGGATGGGGCATCCACAGTTTCTTCCCTGTTCCAACGCCTCACCACCCTCACGGTAATAATTTTTTCTTAATATCTAATCTAAATCTGCTCTCTGTCAGTTAGAATCCATTCCCCCTTGTCCTGTCACTCCATGGCCTTGTAAAGAGTCTCCCTCCATCCTTCTTGCAGGCTCTGTTCAGGTACCGGAAGGCCACGCGGATGTTTGATGGATGAAGGCAGCTTCCAGGTAGTGAGGTAAACAGCATCCTTTAGGAGTTTTGGGCACTACCAAAATGTGTAACGTGGTACTCACTGCTGCATTTGTTCTCAACCTACTCTGCCAATGAACAGTAGCATAGCTGGATACAGACCTTGCTCAAATGCGGGACTCCAACATCATAAATATGTTGGTGGTATTGTAGCAACTGCATGTAGGGGATTCATGGTCTTATTTTTTCCTTGTTCTTCCTTTTGTGCAAGGCCAGGAGCATAAGTGCTGCTTGATAAATCTTAATGATAATAAAGATCAATAGACATGAGGATATTTATTGCTGTTTGTAAACAAAAAATATAAAATGCTGTCTCAATTGCTGTAAAAAGTGTTGATGAGGCCCATTTAACTCACAGATATTGCTGATATTTTAATTCAGTGGTAGCACTGGGATGAGAGAAACATATATCTTTCTGAATTTACATCTGCAGCAAAATGAGAGCTACTGGAAATATGGTTTGAGAGCAAGTTTGGTGCTAGTTTACAATAGCAGAATCTTACTTTCACTTGATTAATAATGGGAAAGGTCTCCATTTAAAAATTCAGTCCTGTAGTTTATAGTTTGTCACAAATGTCAGAAAAATAATATTGCAGATAAAACTCTATGCCACTGTCCCTATAGGCGCAATGTTACAGAATAAATATTAGTGTAGCAGGCCTGGTTTTAACTTAACAGTTTTAGAAAATTTACTGTGGCAGGTCTAGTTGGGCATATTTCTCCTCTGAACCACCCAAAAACTAAAAAAGGCAAAAATCTTAAATACTGGGGTGAGAAGGATGTGTTCCTACTTTAGACTCCTTCTCAGGTCCCTCACAAAAAGATATTTTCTTTGTTAAGAAGTAACTGAAATTACTTGAAATCACATCATTACATCAGTCATATTTTTACCGATATGTTTCCATATCTTGAAACCAAGTGTCATTCATCCTCTCAAAATGAAGAAATGGAGAACAATTTAAATCTTATCTTTAAAAAGTGAAGGTCCAGTGAGAGGGAGAGAAATTTTCTGAAGTATTAGCAAGTAGTCCAAACTTTTCAAGTTTGCTTTAGTGGCACCCAAACGTTAAAGCATATGGACAAATTGTCACTATCAAAACCACACGTGCTGCTTTCTTAAAATTAATTTAAAGTACATATTTTATGGGCCAGAATGTCTAATTGGTTCTGTATTGGCTTTTTTCCACATTCAAAAATTTACTTTGTTCCAGATCTCCACTCTTGCTGCAGATGGTCAAGCCTCCAAAGAGGCTTGGTTTGGCCAACCAGTGGCTTCTCAATCACAATTTGTTTTCCCTTGCCTGAAGTGGCATGAAATTCAGCTCTGAAATGAACTCTTTCTGACCACTACGTAAACATATTTAACTTATTTTACTGGGTTTTGGGGTATTTTGTGATACATCACACAGTGAGCTGATGCATCTGGGATTCATCATCCGGAAAGTTTGTGTAGCTATTGATGCTGATACAAACCGAGTGTAAAATTACTTTCGCAAGTTTGAGCTGGCGTAAGCAAGGCCAGAAAGTTCAGCAGAGAGTCAGACTCCTAGTTTGAGGCACTGGGACTGGGCTGAGTTACCAAGGGTCTGCCTTCACCTTACCAGCTCATGCTGGCTCTTTCATCAATGGTAGAAGGCTTTTTAAGCCTCTTTTCTCACAGCCAGATAAGCGTGGTTCACAAAAGGTGGTTTCCAGTACTTAAGTTCCCAGTGTAAGAGTTTTGCAAACATATATAGCTTCCTCAGGGACCTTATTCACGTCACATTCAGCACCAGTAAGAGCAGCTTTTTTGGTTTATTGCATTTGATCTCCCACTACTTTATAGCTCTGTTTGTTGTGCTAATAGCTGTAGCTTACAGTTTGTCAGAGTTACACCTTTTTCCATTATTTAGTCAGGTGTACGTTCTATTCTCATCAAATACAGTACCAGTTTTGAAATATTTGAGGCTGGGCCCTAAAAGAAGTCAAAGTTGCAATATTCCATGCTGCTAATGGAATGAACTAGATTTTATGTTCTGTTTTCACACAGTTTCTTTAGTCCTTAGTCATGAAACCCCAGTAACAGGTAAATAAGCAACTGGGTGGCAGCTGAACTTGGACACTGGAAAAACATTCCAGCATGGTGTAATATAAATAGAATTTGCCTCTTCTTCCTCTTATCCAAAACAAAAATGTTGGGTTTTGTTTCTTTTCTACATAGAAAAGACTAACTTTAGACCTTTTCTGAGGAGGGAAATTCCTAATATTTTTCTTTTCCTTCCCTCCCTCTGAAATCTAAAGCTCCAGAGAGACAAAAAGGACTGTGGCCTCTCCATACCAGCCCTGGAAGTGAAAGTAGCTTCCACCTTCTTCTTGGGGGGTTTTAAAAAGGCCTCTTCTCCCACCCTTGCCTGGGGTTGCTCCCTTAGCCACTGACATCCCAGCTACTCTCATCCAGACAACAGAAATGTCTCCAGCTGACAGTGGTTCGTTCTGCAGCACAAGCAGGAAATATAAAGTAGAATCCCCTGTAAGTTGCAATTGTACCTTGCTTCCCAAGTGAGTATCCTGCTCACTGGAGTAAGTGATGTTGGAGTAAATTACGCAGCATGAGGCACTTCTGGCTGAGGACTGTGCAGGGTGCAAGTTTCAGCCTTCTGTTTAAAACTAAAGCCCTTTCATTGGGTATAATAGACCCCAGCCCTTTAGATTGATGCTATTATTCCACTGTGTTTTGGGGAAAAACACTCGTTTTAGGCAAGCTTCATCTCTCTGCAGCTGTACATCCTGCACATAATCCATTAGAAAAGGACAATTAAAAAATATAGCAGACTAGATGAAAGGGTTGCTCCCTGCCCTCCTTTCCAAAACAAGACTGCAGGGTAAAGGTGCTTTCTTGCAAATGGAATATATGAGTTTAATCTGCTGAGGGAAAAGAAGGAATGTAATTGGTATTTTGCATATTTCTCTACTGAATTTCAATGTGCTAATGCATTACCTGATCCATTCCAAACACATCAGGGTTGTAGCTCATGTGCAAGCCGGCTGTGTGATACATGTTGTTCAGAGTTTCCCAGATAGATTAGAGCCACTGCACAAGAGCAGAAGCCTAGGGAACAGGTCTGCACTTGCAGAGTCATGTGATCTTTACATGCCTGTTGAGTACGGGACTAAGATTTCTGGAACTAATTCAATCAGGGGTACAGCCTGTGTAGAAACGCAGAGGAAAAGACAAAGTCTGCAATTCAGATAAAACTTCCAAAGATAAAATAAATCCCTAAGTAAAAAAACAAAACAAAGCCAAAAAAAACCAAACCAAACAAAAAAAACCCAAAAACAAACAAACAAACAAAAACAACCAAAACCAAAACAACCAAAAACAAAACAAAAACAAAACAAAAACAAAACAAAACAAAAAAACAAAAAAAAAACCACAAAAAAACCAAACAANAAACAAACAAAAAAAAAAAAACCACAAAAAAACCAAACAAAAAACCCAAACAAACAAAAAAACCAAAAAAAACCACCCCAAAACACCCACAAACAAAACCCAAGGAAAAAAAAAATCAGATCTGCTGTCCTTGTTGCTTAAGCAAATTTGCATCTAGTAGACCGACTTTTTCAAATCCATTTGGAACATCCTGACCCTCTGCATTTCTTAAATTACTTGTCTCAGGTCTGTGACTCCAGCTAATGAGTGTAGCATGAAAGGTTGTGGAGATGACAGAAGGGAGAAGAAGCTGAAAAAAACCTCTGTATATCATAGAAAGGGGGTTTCTCTTCCATCTGAGGAAAAGTTTGAAAGTATTATTTTGGACAGAGTTTGGCAATGAAGGGGAAAAATACATCTTTCTTTAGTGAACTAAAATTCTATGGTATTGTAAGAATTCTCATTCATGCCTAACAAGACTAAATGAAGGGAATCAGAAGAGAACTGGGGAGCTGGAACAGTAGAAATATTTAAAAGAATTTAATTTATTTCTGGCATGTTCAGTCTTTCATGTTTCAAACATATCACACATTTTAGAGTATTTTATTCTTCCAGTAGAGAGCAACTGAATTGATCTGCTCTGTGCACTTCTGAAACTCTTGCTGTTTGGAACACATTCCAACTATATGACGACCTCTAAATGAGACCAAAAATAAATCAAATTTTGAAGGGTTGTCTTGGACACCTACAGAGGTTGGATGATTAAGTGAGACTGAGTGAATAACAGGTAGGGAAAACTATACTCAAAGAGTTTTTATCTTTTTTTTATGTTAAGGAAACTTCCATATCTGACCGTGCAGGAGCCACTCTGGCAGTCACACCCGCACCACCTGAGCTGGGTGACACTGGAAAGGGACCCTGAACAAAGGAACCTCTGGGCTTTTATACCCTCACAGTGTAAGCGTGCAAAAGCCTGGGGGTAGCCGGCTTCTGCCGTGCCTCTCAGTGTCCCCCTGTCCTCCTGTCCCCGGGCACTTCGTTATGCAAAGGGTGGCAGTTCACAGCCTCTTTTCTCAGGCTCCCACCCAGAGCTACCCCAGCTACCTGCACCGAATGTGTTCCTCTACAGTTCCCACTTCTTTTTAACTGAGCACACCTGCTAATATACTAAAAGGGAAAACTGAAGCTTTTCAAGGCATTTAGATACTTCCCTTAAACACAACATTGCAAGTAACAAACTATTCCAGAATTAAGGCTAACAAGATTGTCCTGGTGCAGAAATTATTATCAATGCAAAATCACAAAGGATTCTCAAAAGTCAGTAGCTACAAACTGATTGATCATTCACTACTTATACTGGGTCAAGCATTCGACTCCATCCAACAATCTGGCCGTAGCTGGGATATACGTTCCTGGTAGGTGCCTCCTAAAGAGCCTCTCTGTCCCCAAAAACTTATACACCTAATCAATTATATTCACTTTAAAATGAGTGCCTCTGTTTGATTCACTTGACTCTGGAACCTCCTATCTAGGTATAAATTCCTTTAGCACGGCATTCACTACTGCTCCTGTGCCAGTCCTCCTTGTTAGAAAGGCTTCAGCCAGCCTGACAGCTGCTCTACTATCACCAGTAAATGTTTGTACCCAGCCATGGGTGGGTGCAGAGTCTGTGTGCAGTTGCTGAAAAGGGAAGTAGGTCCACAGCCATCCTCCTAACCCTGAGCTCAGTCTGATACTTGGGAACTTCTGGCATGTTGGACAACAGGCAATGATTCCCTTTCTGTGGCATAAGTTGCTAAATATTCTTTGGCAGAATTGGATTTCCCCCAGTTGCTCATATTCCATCCTTATTTTGAATTGCCTCCCACTTTTCCCATTGTCTCTTTATCTCTTCTGAGCAGTCCTTCTCACACATAGTCTTAAGGTTTGTCAAATTGGCCTTTTACTCTGGCCAAGCCTCAGAGCCACAGCAGCCCTCTAATTCATCAAGGTCTCTCTTCCCAGATGTGCTGCACACATCAAAGACACTCATTTTGCTCCTCGTGCACTCATCCTGTTCTTGGCTCACCACAGAATTCAATTGGATCAAACCAGTTCAGACAAGTTCTGACTGGTTCAAACTGATTCCAACTGGTTCAAAACAGTTCCAACCAGCAGATCAGCCTGAGCTGGGTGCTCTGGAGGGAGACCCAGACCAAATAAATCCCTGGGCAGTTAATACAACTTCTGCAACAGTCCCTCACATGCTCTTCATGTGCCTTTTGGCACAGTGGTAATTTTTTGCCTCAGGTCTTCTGACACCTTACTGGGTTCCTTCTCTGTGTCCATGCAGGCTGGCCACTAATTGTAATTATCTTGTCAAGTTGCAGCTTCTGCTGACAGCTGCATTCTCCTTATATTCTGCTTTGTGGTTCTAGTGCGCCTGCCCGCCGGCAGAGCACGGGAAACTAAAGGAGCCCTGGACTTGGGATAAATGTTACCTAGCAACAACAAAAACACCGGTGTGTTATCAATATTCTTCTCATACTAAAGACAAAACACAGCTACTAGGAAAACTACTGAGAAAATCAACTGATTCTATCTGAAAACATAACCAGGTCTAAGTTCTCAGCTTGCAGCCCGAGGTTTCAGCAAATCTAGCTACTGCATTCTATATCACACAGTATTATAACTATGTAACTTATTCAACTTGAAACTGATTTATTCTAAACAACTAATATCTCTCAGCAATATGAGACAGTCCTTGGGATCCAATTTCTCTGGTAAAATCATGTAATTTCTTGTTTCCCTCTGCATTAAAATGATGTATCTGCATCTTCTGGTATCCCTCTAGTTTTCCTGTAGCATATCAGGATATAACTGCTTAAAAAACTAAAGCACAATAGGATTGCTGCTCCAGAATGGAGTCTGGTATATTGCACTTCCTTTTATTCCTGCAAGAACAGTAGGAGAGGTGAAGGGAGGAAGAGATCAGACAGGGAAAATAAGAATCATGCTAAAATTAACTCTTTTTACTCAAATTCCACTCTCCTCAGGACACAATAGCTGAATATTGTTTCTGGAGGTTAGTATGCTTGGAAGCCTAAAAAATTCCCAAAGAGAATACACTGAATGTTTCAGAGACCAGAAGAAGCTTTACTTAATACTTGTCTGAGACACACATCTGCAGGTCTGACTGTTGAATTTCCCCCTTAGAATGTAGCAATTTATGAGACATGCCAGGGGGGTGCTGACTCTTTATACAGTTTAACATTTCCCTCCAATGATGTGTTGCTTCTATAATTAGAGCTCTTCTTTTGATGTCTCCAAGCCTAATTTTCTTTTGTCTCTTGTATTTGTTTTCATTAGGTTTCCATGGAAATCCTGGACTTGTAATTGATTTCTCTGAAGTTCTGCAGCTCTGTAAGTGGATGTGAAGCATTCTGGTTAGGATAGCTTCCACTACACTATACAATGCTACCCTCTAGTTCTTTTACAGTACAATAGCACCTTCCTTTAAGTCTTTGTGCAGGTATAACAGAAAAAAAAAAACCAAAAACAAACCATGTCTAATACATCTGGATGAACTTTTTTTGTGTTGGCTCAGAGGAGAAAAAAAACCCAAAAACAACACCCTTCTTCAGTGCACCTACTTTTGGAAGAAAGGGAGTTTTCCAAGAGGGTTTGTCATCAAAATTAGTACAAGAGTTGTTGAAAATATTTGCTTCTGTGGGAAGATGACGTTTGATGCTTGTCTTTTGCTGCTGCAAGCTGTCAGCGGTAAAACACTGAACATTGTTCAAATTCAGCCCCAATATTTTGGGTGCTGAGCTGAACTGGCTACGTTGCATCCTGCCTGATAAGCGTTCAGCTCTCAGATCTAAATCAGGAATAGCAAGATAACCCACAGCCAAAGCTACCTTTTTATCCAGTTACAAAGCACTTAACTTGAAAATACAGTACACTGTTCACCTAATTAACTACAGGAGTGAGTTGTTAAAACTGATTTTCAACTGTGTGACACGACTAATATCCAGGCATTTTAGAATATTACACAGTTTCTCCTTTTGTGCTTCAGATATTGAAAGCTATGATTGAAATCACCCTATACCTTTGGTCAAGATTTGCTACAAACAAGGTTGTCACCAACTCTTTTAGCTGTTTGTGTCACTGCTCTGGACACACCAGTTTGGTGCAGATGCTCTGTGACAAGTAAGTGCATAACCCCCTTTGTCAGAAAGTGCTTGTTCCTTTGTAGATCAGAAACCTGATGAGTGGAGACAATGCCAGATAAAATATCTATGCTTTTTCAAGTTTCAAGAATACCACTGGGGCTAATATGGTTAATATGTACAGTTTCTTACACATACCCTCATTCCACAGGCTGGGACCCTCTCTGTTGTCATACGAAGCATTTAAAATGCAGTGGTCATCCTCATCACAAGCATTGAAGACATCTCTTGTTCAAATTAATTTCAGCACAACAGTGGTGAAACAAAGTCTTATTACCTTTCACATGGCAGAAGTTACCTGGAATATTAATTACTCGCAGAAATATAGTAAAGTGGAATGAAACAGAAATCTGTTATTTAATTTTTGAGAACATCTGAGTAATGTCAACAGTTGAGATTTCAAATTTTCCAAGCTTGGGAAAAGTCTAATTCTGTGATCTGAAAGACCATTGTTTGATAGTTGGGCCAGTTTTAAACAGCGATGCATACTACATTTTCTTCTTTATATACTTCCACGTTAATCACAACATTCCCCAAAACTGAAGCAGTTTGTGGTAATTATCATTATAAAAGTACAAAAGAATTTAACTGTGTTTTGAAATGTATTAATAATAATGTCACTGAAATTATTAACAATGGCTTACAGGTAATCCTCTGAAGATGTAAAATTTGGTTCAAAAGTTTACCTGAAGCTTATCCAATCTACGTAAATCTCCTGGGACATACAGTATTTTATAGGAATTTGTTCAGGTGGATCCTACATCCAGTTGACTAGAAAGACAAAAAAAGCCTGTTTGCTCAATGGTATTTCAGTGTTCAGGCTCCAGAGTCATCAGAGCACTGCAAAACTAGCATGAGTGAAATGAAGAATAAAGAGTGAACATTTAAAAAAAATGAGCTTTAAATTCAGGTGAGAGTTTGGTGTGCATTGGTCTTCTCAGTTCTAAGTGAGAATTAATCCAGTACTTGGTAATGAATTTTTAGAATGAATGGACTGTCTCAGATGTCCATTTTGTTAATTTATCAAAAATGACAAAGTCTGGTCTTTTTCTCCTCATTTTTTATTCCTAACGTTCAGAAATCTGGCCTTGTTGAAGCTAAAGCATGTAAAAAATATGACTGCTTTGGATTCATCCATCCTTGGTTGTCATTTTGGCATGGGAGGATTGTACAGGAAAGCAGCAATCAGTTCACAAAAAGAAAGATCTCACTTAAATTATAACAAATGGCCAAAGAAAGGAGAGTGAGATTTGGAATTTGGCTTTTATTTTTATTTTTCTAATTTTATTTTTTTTTTAAATAGAAGGGATATCTGGTAAGCTGAAAATCTTGTTTATCTGCTGTCTTGATATGCCTCTTGTCTTTTGACAGACAACAGTGCAGGATATTTGCAGAAGTGCTAATGATGGCAAGGCCACCATCAGGAGCTGCAATGTTTCCAACATTTCCAGGATGACCAAAGTTCACAAATGTGTGAGTAGAAATCTGAAGATGCCAGTCTGAGAAGTGCATTTGTGTGATTTCAGATTTATCTGACAAGTCATCATTTTGAGTGAAAGCTGCCTCGTTTTTCACAAAGTCAATACTAAACAGCACTTCCTGACACAGGAAAAAGAGAAACTGGGTTCCCAAGCAAAACTTGTGTCTTTCAGCTACTGATACCTGACTTGGTATTAATTCTTAATTAATTAATTAACTAATTAATTTTCCTTTATAGGGAAGTAATTTTTGTCTAGTGTACAAAAAGATGAAGTGAGATGTTTGCAAAGCTGGTAATGTGTAAGCATATTTAAAATCCAGCTGCCAACTCAAGGAAGAATAAAAGAGTGAGGATGATGATGAAACATGGTCCCTGGACAGCATGAGCAGCCTAGTGGCTCCTCCTCCCAGGAAGAGGAGGCTCTCTCCCTTCATCTTATGCCTTTCTCTCAATTCCATTTTAGGTCTTTCTCTAAAATTTTGGTAGCAGTCCTGTCCCATTTTTTCGTCTGCATCTGTTGTTCCCTTCACCCTTACTATAAACTGATCTCTTTATCCTGCATTAGTGAATTAAAGCAGTCTCATTTTCAAACAATTTTTTGCAACCTTCAATGATGCAAATGAGCTTGGGAAAAACTCTGGCAAGAGATGTGGATGAGCAGTGGCCAGAGAGAGGTGAGCAAAAGAAGAGGTGAGGAGCCAGTAGCAGCAGTGAGACATCAAATGGCTCCCCATGGCCTTGTGTCCTTTCCCATTAGGCCAGGAATAACTTTTAGGAAACTCTTCTCGAAATTATTTGTAAGATTCAGACATCAGTGGTTTTTGCAGCAAAAGCAGCTCAAGAACCCCTGCCACTTCTGAAAGTTCACACACTTCTCCTTCCCAGTAATTCTCCTTCCCACTAATCCAGCTCCTCGGTTCAGCTCCCAGGCGGCTCCAGAGGTAGAAGCGTGTTGAAAACTGCTCATGTCTGAGTTTGGAAATGTCTAAAGCTGGTCCCATAAAAAACTGATCTTACTGATGCAGTTAATCTTGCTGAAAAAAAACTAGTTACTAAAGTGCAGCCTTTTCTGATTTTGATTTACCACCTCTGAAATATTTCGAACCACTTTCTGTTGAGAAATGCTGAGTCCTGCAGCCAGGAGGGTGAAACCTCAGGGAAGGTGTGGGGACAGAAGGGCAAAATGCTGTGTGGCAACAAGGGGAAAATGTGAGAAACATCCCTGTGGGCCCCAAGGGAAGGAGGAGGAGCTGGGGGAGGAGGTGATCCAGGTCCCAGAGCAGGGGTTATCCTGCAGCCCCTGGAGAGACCATGGCTGAGCAGGTATCCCCACTGTGCTCACACTGGAGCAGAGGAAGTGTGAGGGGGAAGGAGTGGCAGAAAGGAGCTGTCATGGAGTGACCACAGCCCCCATTCCCCATCTTCCCAACACCACTCAGAGTGGAGACAGGCTGAGGAGTCAGTGATGAAGGAGTGAAGGCAAAGCTGGGAGAAAGCACTGGAGGAGTTTTAGTTTTGTCTTGGCTTCTCACCATCCAAACCTATCTTAACTATCAATAAAGTAAATTATTTTTCCTCAAGCCAAGTCTGTGACAGTGATCTCCCTGCCTTCATCTTGACCCATCTGAGCTTTTGTCAGTCTTATTCCCCCTTGCCCCGTCCTATTGAGGACTGGGGTGAGAAAGTGCTTGGGTGGACAGTTGGCAGCTGGCCAAGGCCAACTCCACCACAATCAGGGAAATAATTTGTAAGTCTAATTATAAAGGATAGTGCCTAGCTTCAGAAAAGAACAATTTGCAAGTGGGAGGAAGAGCACCAAGAACCCCCATCACACAAGCACGCTCTGAAGCCAGGTTGCAGAGCCCAGAGAAAAGAGCAATAGGAAATAGTGAGTGTAGCCTAGTTCTGCTCTCACAAGCCCTCTGAATTTTGATTGTAAATAGATGCCTTTGGTATTCTTGCACTGAGCTTTATCCCACAGCCCTAGAAGGGACAAACATTGTCCTGACCGGACATTGCAGAGCATGAGGATGCTCTTCCTTGTCTGAGTATCCTGCTTCATGAAACAACCATACATAACAATACTTCCAACATTTGTTGGGCAATTGTTTTTTATATTCGTCCTCATGACTGCTTTTCATAGCGCTGCTTTCTTGTACACCTAATGGACTCTTACACTATTGACCCCATAACCCTAAAAACTTCTGAAAATCATTAGATTTGAAAGGAAAATACATAAAGTAGAAAATAATGCAGCCTTTTGTTACAGAATTGCTTGTGTTTCTAAAAGATGCTGAATTGGAATAAAAGAACATTGCATCCTCACTTGTAGTAGCACACAGATTAACACACACAGAAAATTACATCTTATTGTAGAAATTCTTCTGTTAAAATATTGTTTGTAAAGTCAATAGCATTTTCTTCAGTACCCGTTAAAGATATTTTTTTAAAAAAAGAAAATGGTTCTACATCAAAATTTCTTGGGAATTGAGGCAGCATATCTTACTACCTCAGTTCTTCATAACTGAGGTAGTGTGTTCAGAGACAAACAAAAACCCATGAATTATCCAGTTTAACTCACAAATGTGCTTTAACACTATGTATTTGCAAGTAGTTTGCAAGGCAGTCCACCATTTGAAAAAGCTTTCCATCTTGGCTTAAATTTTTATTTGGACAAAAAAAAAAAAAACCAGTGACAATAATGAAATACTAATTGCTAGTTCAGAGCATCAGGACAAAATCTAACTAGTAGATAATCTGCTAGATAAGCACATAAGAACAGAAGACCAAGATTAACATATCCGTGGAAGGAGTTAAATTACTTCACAGAATATTAAGCCCCCACCAGCAAAGTCCAGACAGAACATCCTGGCTGTGCAAAGTGATCAATGAGTGATGATTCCTGCACTCGTGGAGCTCTAGTGAAATTAACAGTTCAGGAGCTGGTGTCAGTGGATTAAATGTCAGAGTCACATCCTGAGGAGCGACTGAGAAATTGTCTGAGACTAGTTATTGTGCTAAAATACGTTGATGTTGTGTTCTTTGGCAGGAGAGAAACTAATTAGGGACTTACGAGGCACCATGAGCATCATCCCTCTCAGTCCCATGGCAGAATTTTAATACTCGTGCCAGTGGCAAAAACCTGATTTCCTGCAGACAGATGGAGCTGGGAGTTGCTGAAACCCTTTAAGACCTCGGAAGAAAGTGCAACACAGCCTCTCTCTAGTCTTCTCTTGTTCTCTTTGCTTTCTGTTGTTTACTTTGCTAATTTGCCTGAAGCTGTTTGCTCTGGTTGGTTTGTATTTGCTTTAGAGGATGTTGCTTAACACAGATTGTACTTTGTGTTTGCTTTTTAAATTCAAACACCGTGCTGCCCTCACAGTCAAAGGCTGTCTGCAGTACCAAAAACTCAGACCACTCACCCTGGGGAAAAAAAAGCCCTTTGATTATGCTGGAAATGAAATGTGTTAATTTGCAGAGTTTAACGTTGATAGGTGAGCTTTAATTATGCTGCATATTTGTGTGTGGTCTCTCTAAGCAGTATTAACATACAGGTAAGGTGATGTATGGCAAAGGGAATGTGACGTCTCCGCTGTTCCAGGAGCTGAGGGGGCGAATCCTGCTCCTCATCCAGGCATGGAGCTGCTCCTGGCTCCTGCTGTGCCGAGCTTTTGGCAGCACAAATTCGTGTTATGTGAACCTGAGGCCCTTTTGACTTCTTTAAACTTTCTAAGAGAACAGAAAAGGCAGATAACGAGCCTTCCTTCAGTGTTATACGGATAACACTTCAGGAAGTAAGTTACTCCATTTGTCGGTTTTGCTGGCACAGGCACGTATCACCCATAAAAAGCAGAAAAACCGCGGCATCTCTAAAAGCAGAAATATTCCTCAGCCCCAAGATGGGTATTTTAGAGAAAATAATTATCCCGAGAAACATTGGCGGCGGGGAGGGCCTGAGGGGCCGAGGCCCAGCGGCCCCGCCAGGTGGCGCTGTGCGCTCGCGCCGGCGGCGCCGCGGGAGCGGGCGGGAATCCCGGCACGGCTCCGAGGTGGATCCGGAATGGATCCGGGCGGGAATCCTGGGATGGATCCGGGATGGATCCGGAATGGATCCGGGCGGGATTCCCGGGACGGATCCGGGCGGGAACGGGCGGGAATCCCGGGACGGATCCCGGCCAGAATCCCGGGACGGATCCGGGCGGGAATACTGGAACGGATCCACGCGGGAACGGGTGGGAATCCAGGAAAATATCCACCCTCGGGAGCCATTTTTGGGTACTGTGTGTAACACCCACCTAGTTAGGAAAGTGCGTGAAATTCCTCCTTTAATTTCATCCCTTGAAGCAGTCCTGAGCTTCCTTTCTCTTTTTAAAAAGTTTTATTTCCAATGCTCAATATGCCACCCTGGTAAGGAAGCCTTTAAATAGCAGATCAACATATTGCTTTCTCTTAAAAATCATATATATATATATATATGTATACTGGATAGATCTATCTAAATATATGTCCCTTGATTCATCTCCATCTGCAGATGTGCCTCTCTAAATAAGAGGAATATTGCTGTATGGATTTATAAACACACATAAACCCAACTAATTGTGTTTTTCACCACAGCATAAATGGTGAATGAAAGGTGAAACAGCTTCTGGCTTCTGAAGAATATAGGCAAACTTCATAAACTTCATAATTGATATATCTATGTTTCCCTCATCATCAAAACACTACTTATCTCCCTTCTTTTTTTTTTTTTTTTTTTTTTTTTTTTTTTGTGGNTTTTTTTTTTTTTTTTTTTTTTTTTTTTTTTTTTAGGAGAGAGTTATAAAGACTCCTTTATGAACCTCCTTTATGAACTTCTTGTACTGGATATTTTTAGAGATACACATTAGTCAGATTTGTCATCTAATGCCTCCAAAATGAATTGGGTAGCTATCATAGCAAGTAAAGCAAATGGGAAAAAGGATTGGCCCACTAAACAGAAAAGGTTATGACAGATTAATTTAACCTGGGGTATTCTATCAGTGTGGTTATGTGTCTAGAAACACACAGCTCAGAAACACAGCTGGAAAATTGCTATTCAAAAGAGACTCTGTTCCTGCTTAAGACAATGTCTAATCCTTTAACAAGACTCTTGAAAGTATTTGTAAGAATTAGATAACCAGATATAAAAACTAGAAACATGTCATGTTTTCAAAGGCAACCTAGAATGGGCATTGTTCCTTGCTAAAAATTAAGCCTCCCACAAAGGGTAGATAATGCACAACACAGATTTTGTCACATTTGCTTTAAATACTAATATAAAGCTTATTGTGTGTGAGAAACAACCGAAAACACAAATTTTATTCCCCATCTCCCTGACACCTTGGCCCCTAACATCAACGTAATGTGAATAAAAGAAAGAAAATAGTACACTTTTTCTCATTCTTCTTTTCTCACCTGTACCTCTGTACATGCTCAGTTAGAACTTCTTACAGAAATCCCACCCAGAATGAAAGTGTGAAAGTAAAAATGTATATAATAGAATTTTGATCATAAAAAGAAATGGTCTATATTAAATAATTTTTATCAAGGAACTTTTGAACTTTAAATCCCATGTTTCCATACTCCTCTTGAAAGGCAGAAAAGAGGCTTTGAGTTCAGAGAAGTTTCAATGAGTGAACTACTACTACTACATGGAAACCAGTTACTGACTGAAATAATATCCAGAAATCACCTGAGGAGCAGATGCAAAGTTGTGTAGAATATCTGTGGTATTCTCATCGTGTTCTGGCATTGCAAAATTGTGGGAAAAAATGACATTGAGCGTGTGAAATATGAATTTGGAGTTATTGAATAGTCAGTCATGCCGTCTTCCTGCTGTAGTTTGATCAGCATAAGGCAAGGAAGGTTTGCAGAATATCACAGAGATCTGATAAGGACTGTAATTTTAAATTTACATCCTTATTTTTAAAATAAAACTGGATAACATTCCCTATGTGCTCTTATATATGTGTTTTATAGAGCACAAGTTGGTGTCTCAACCCTTTCAGTGTCTGTCTTTTAGCCATGATGTATTTTTGTGTAGAATGGTATTTGGCAAATAAGTTTTACACAGAATAAAATCGAATTGTATGATGAGGAAGCTGTCCTGAGTTCAATCCTATAAGTGGTTTCACCAGGCTTGCCTAATTTTAGCTCCATCTCAATTTATCTTTTTAATTTTTCTCAGCAAACTTCTTTCAACCTGCAGTTTGAAGAGGGACCTTTGAAATACAAGGTGAGAAGTCTATCAAACAGTAGGAACTAATTATGAATATGTTTTTTTAACAGGGGCAGAAGACTACTCTGGAAAAAATGGTGTTCAAAGACTGGTTATATTATACATTTGTATTACTTTTGGAGAATTCATACTATTTTATGAAATATCTTGCTGAAGAAAATATACTTAGTTATTTTCCATCTTCATTCCTTTAATGGGAAAAAAATAAAGTGAGAAAATTGCATGTCTCTGTTAAAGAGAAGGAAGGGTTATCCCAGAACTTTGCATTTATCATCTGATCATCTGAAAACCTTGTTTAGTGCAGGAATAAACAGAGTCACGTTAAATTTGTTGTGAGCTTGAGCCTCTGACAGTGCTCATTTTATCAACAAAGACAAATGAAGGAACAGAAATTGTATCACGGCCTCTACTATTTCATCATTGTCAACCTTAAATACAATCATTCACTGCTGATAGATTTTTCTCCTTCCTTCTCCCACTAATACTAAGCTGTCAGAATCCCTCTTGATATGGTCCAGAGCCCCAGTAGCAGTGATTAAAAAAGAAGGAATGAAATTAGCTTTTTTAATCTCTCTCTTGATAAATATCGTATTTTCAGCAAAGGAGGTCTGAAATATCCTCTTTCTTGTTGCAGATGCTATTTCATTAAAAAGAGCTGAAAGTAAATAGCAGAGTGGTTTGACATTAAGTTTATTTCGAAACCAGTGATTAGTGGCATCACACATACTCTTGAAAGACTGAATACTGTAAAGAGAGGAAACTCAGTTATCAGCAGAGGTTGATTTTCTGCAGAGAGGTCCACAAAAAATACCCTATAGAAAAATAGACACACTTAGATAGTGCCAGCTTCTGATTCATGTTACTGATAACAACTGCACTCACAGATTGATCTAATGACCCCAAGAAACTACCTAAGGTGCAGAACAGCTCCTCACCATAAAGGGTCATGGTCTGACCTGACACTCCAAAAAATTCTCTTTTTTTTTTTTTTAATTTGCTAAAGGGAAAAGTTGATTGACAATCTTGTGGATAAAAAGTTCACAGTTAGCCAGATTAAAATATGTCAGTTCAAAATTGTGATACAAGCAGGTGTTACATGTTGGTATTTAATTGCATAGGGTCAGGTCACATTCAAGATGAGACAAATTAAATTAATCATGGCAGATTTCAAAAATGTTTGTCTATCCTACCCCTGTAAAACAAGATATATGACTGCCCATCAGACTGTTCATATCTACTATGAAATAAAGACAGAATCCAAGGGTAATTATGTATTTAAACAAAAAGAACTTAGAACAAGGTAAAATATGAAAAACATGATAAAATGAGTTTGGAAGATTGCAAACTTTGCAAATGTAAAGAAAGGGCCAAACCATCATCCACTGGCAAAGACTACATAAGCTACTGCATTCCACAAATTCTGACTAAAGAATACAAATGTGGAATGCTGTATAATCTAATTAGTCATCTTTAAGAATATCTGGAAGGGGTTTTCTTCAGAAACTGAAGAGCATGCTAGTAAAATAAGTATCCACAAATGACTTTAAAAATGACCTGTACTTCTTTTAGGTCTTAAGTTTTAGCAATTTTTACAAAGCTTGAACCGTAGTCTCATGCCAGCCTCCAGAAATAAGATCAAGCACAGAAGGAGCACAAGAGTCCTGCCAAGCTGTGCTGAACCTGTTTCAAGGAAGACAACAACTGAAGTTACTGAAACTTTGCTTTAAGCATCGGCAGAGGTGAAGCAAATTAGTGGTGACATTCACCTGCCAGCCTGGAAGGCTCATAATGCTGCACACCTCATAAATCCTTTCAAAGCCCCATTTAGGGAGTTTAAGTGGGATGTAAGTGATGCATAGGCCTGTGCAGGCCAAGAGCATGGGTGTGAATTTTGCTTTAATGACCTGAAGGTCAAGAGAGTCAGGCTGGTATGAGAAGAGTAGAGAATTACTCAGAAGGCCCTGTGACACTGCAGCACTGTGTTATTTAACTGTGTTATTTTGCTGTGCACCTATATTAAATAAATAGATTTCCCCTCCACAGGATGTAACAGCTATACAAAAAGGTCTAAAGGGTACTTATAACATCAGAAGACTCTTCAGGTTTTGGATTTCATTATTAGCTCAGAACATAAATTGACTTTGAGTGTGAATAAAATTTCCATTTTCAATAGCCTTTATGGGGTTTCATAATTTAAAAATGAATGTTCTGACATACTTCTTGCATGTTAGTGCAACCTCTTGTTAAACCTCCAGACCAGCAGCAGCCGCCTCACTTTGGAAAGCTGGATTCTCAGCTTCTGAAATGACTTAATAACAGAATTTAATTACGTATTTTACTGATTGACATCAGCCTAGGATTTCCAGAGGTGCAATCACAGGGATTTAAAAAGCATGTATACTTTCATTATATATATATATACATATATATATATATATATTTGTTGTTGTTGTTTAGTCTAGAGAAGAGAAGCCTGAGAGGGGATCACATCAGTGCATATAAATGTCTCAAAGGTGGGTGCCAAGAGATGCCAGACTCTTTTCAGTGGTGCCCAGCAACAGGATGAGGGGCAATGGCGTAAAATAAAACACAAGAAGTTCCACTTCAATAAGAGGAAGAACTTTACGTTGAGGTTGGAAGAGCTCTGGAAGAGGCTGCCCAGGGAGGTCATGGATCCTCTCTCTGGAGACATTCAAACCCACCTGGACATGGTCCTGCTCTGGGTGACTCTGCCTTGGCAGGGAGGTTGGACCAGATGATCTCCAGAGGTTCCTTGCAACCCTAAAATTTCTGTGATTCATGCAAAGAAGCAGGAGTAGAAACACAAGGTACCTGAGGTCATAGAAACAATGAAATGAAACAGATGAATTTACTAGACCCCAAACCCCAGCCTGATATTGCTTTAATTGTTGCTGAGAAGTTCGTCTAATACTATGTTGGTCATTACTAGAATGGGAAAATATTCTCTTAATCTTTCTGAGGCAAGCCTTGGGGAACAAGGGATGAAAGGCTGAGTGTCAGACTGAATAAGGAATCAAAGTTATTGCTTCTTCTGAAAAGAATAATGAGGTGTTTCAAGATGCAAGTCTATCAGGTTTTGTTGAAATGCAAAGGGACAGAACTGTCTTTTCTCATCTGAGATGGGCTGCCGAAAGTCAAGGGTTGTTTTTATTCCCCACTCTTATTAATGCAGGGCCTTTTCTAAAATTATCTTTAGTTCTGTGGAATCATTATCCAGATGGAACTACCACTGGGGTACATGAAACAGTTTAGCTAATTGAAATATTCTGAAAATAAGGACGGATTGTTTTGTATGCTAACTCCACCTCACAGTCATCTCTGTGGACTTAGTTAAGCATACAAGAAAAGCAGACACAGTGCACATTTTGATCCATGTCACGTGAAAAGGGAGATTTCCCCAAACCTTTTGTGTTTGATCAGTCTGTCAGCACCCCAGGAAAGCCAAGCCCCTCGTGCCCAACCAGTCTGTCAGCATCCCCTTTTGGGGACCCTTCACTGAGCAGCCCACTGAATAGGAGGGCAGTTTGACTGATTTATTCAGGGACACCCACAGAGCATAAGAGACCTCCTCTGCCGGGTCTCCATGCTTTCATTGATGTTCCCTGCTGCCAACTCCCTTGAAGGACTCACACTAATAGCACTCTTTATTAATAACATTGTGACAGGTTGAGGTTTGAGGATTGCTGGTGATAGTATTTGGTTGCAAAAATGTATTCAAAGCAATAGACAGACCAGCTCTAATCCCTAACAAAAGTTCGCTCCAGGTAATCCTCAGTGCTCCTAGAGGACGGTTCTTGCCCTGTTGGGGAGAAGACAAGTTCAGCTTGTTCCCAGAAGTTATGATGGAGTCTACTCTGACTCCTCTCCATTCTTAACTTACTTTTATATTATTTCTTTACGATTAGGTGGAGCTTGAGTGACTCTAGTCACACCTAATGCTCAGTGAGTTGTGGTTGTACCCTGGAGGCAGGCAAGCTTGGCATGGAGATGTGCCTCAGTATTACATCCCAGGAGAGTGATTTTGCATGGTTGCTGGTCTTCTTTTATCTCACTTGGTTCACAACTCCTCTGTCGCTTATCAGCTAAAAGGTAGCACTGAGTTCCCTCCTCTGCAAGGATTTCAGCAGAGCCTGGCCAAGGTGTCTTCAGTCTGCTCCACCCCTCTGCTTCATTCCCCCTTAGCATGTGTTGTGTGGGGGAAGTTGGGCACCCTGGCCACTATCCATCCAGGCAGTAGCAGCCGCATTTCCCACTATAATTTCTGTACTGTTAACAACCGCATCTGTAACTTTCCGCTTTAATTTTACCCACAGCCTTCTTTTTCCACTATCCATTTTATGTGTTCGTTTATGATAACAGCACAAGCAAATGCATCTGAGGGGTGATAACTTTTCTGAATGAGTAGTTCTCAATTCTCAAAAGAATTGTTTGAAACAATTGCCTCTAGATCATTAAAATGCATTAGAGATAACTAGAGATAACTAACACTGATATTCCTTTTGCATCTTTGTATAGCAGAAAACAGGAAGAGATCAGTGCATGGAGTGACCCATTCACTCATGGTGTCATGCCCAGTTAGGAAGATTGCAAATTCATGGATAGTAACTGGAGGGGGAAAGTAGTTGTCAGAATCACAAGATACTCACCCTTTATCTGTTGCCAGAGGGCACAAATGAGTTGCTGAACATGTAAGAATATTTGCAATGGGAGAGAAGAAAAGAGTAGTTAGAGGTATTTCAGTACTTGAGAATAGCCAAGCTGTTTTCCTTCCTAGGGACAAATACACCCTATCACAGCTTTATGTGCACTGCACGTCATATACAACATCACAATAAATATGTCCAACAGTGCCTGATTTCAAAATATTACACATCAGCTGAAAAAATTGCAAAATAAAATGGTTTTCTTTAAATGACTGTGATGTCTAACAGAATTTTCCTCTCCACAAATGTGATTTATAAGATTTTTTTCATATACATTAGTCTTGTTACTTGTAAAATTGATGTGTGTCCTGTGATCTTATAAATGGATAAAGAAAGGGAGTTTTGTAGCCAGATATTGTGAGGAGAAAACATGACAAAGAGATGAAGTGTCAGAAAAATGCAGTTTTGATTTAGAGAGATTGGTCTGACTTTATATTGAAGATGGGGAACTAGAAAATGTTCTGGGAATGTGAGATGTTTCTGAGCTACAAATTTACATCCATGTTTTATAACCCATAAATTTATAAGGATTTTGACATGCCAAAGTTCAATAAGGAAGATAGATTTTCTTTGGATTGTTGGGTGCGGGGGAGAAAATTTTATCAAAACTGTAACTTTGCACAGCAAAAAGGGGAATGATGTTGTATTGGGTGAGGAATAAACAAAATCCACTTGGCTGTGAGCTTTCATAAATATTCTGATCTTATTCCTGTCCATCCATATTACATTGCCATTGATTCTGCTTACGTGATGTTTTTTCCTTTTCCCCAAGGCAAGGAGGCTGCAATGTTCATGTCTATTGATCTCCTTGCTGGAGACCCACAACCAGAGCATTCCAGAGGAATTTTCTATATGTAGCTCTGCTGGATGCTAAGCATCCTTGCCACCCCTGAACACCTCCAGGAGGTGCTGGGACACTGAAACCCTGCAACACCTTTTAAACAAAAGCCACTGGAATTTGGGCTGAAACACCCAGAGAATGCCTACAGAGGGTAACTGGGTGTGCTACGAAGGTGGTACTGCCCTACAAGCACGTGAAAACAGGCAGAAATGGAGCAGAAAACTACACTTTGCCTATTAAGAAAAGGTACTTTAAAGCTTGGATGTTTCCACCCCTTGCTAGCCTTTGAAATGTAGGAGATTGTTGATTTTGAGTGGCATGGTTGTTGGGGTTTTTGGGGCTGTTTTTTGGTTGTTTGAGGGTTTGTTTGTTTTTCTTTTCTTTTCTTTT
>VZTJ01003630.1:2372109-2390534 GCA_013397795.1 Orthonyx spaldingii
TTTTTTTTTTTTTTTTGTGAGAACGCTGATTTTTGAAAAATAATGTGTTTCCTTAAAATTTTGTCTCCAGGTGCACTTAACTTTTTTTAATCTGTTGGTTTTTTTTTTTTTTGGTAGTGTATTCTGTATAAAGACAGGAAGCCAATATTGCCTAAATTATTTCAAGAGGGTACTCTCTGATTTCTTGACCTAAACAACAAATAAGTAAAAAAAAGAGATTATTTCCTATCCAAATTTCACTGCTGTCTTCGAGTTTGAGCTGTGCATGTCATGGGTTTCAAAGATACAGGAAGAAACTTTGCTCAAATCTCTTTTCCTTATTGCTGAAACCCCCCTTCTCTTGAGCACATGAACACAACAACTGCAACTTTGATCAAGAAAATTATCCCACAAAAAAGATTTTTACCCAAGTAATCAATTATTTTCCCTCATGTCCCATCAACACTTTCATTGTGGATGAGAAGATGAACAAATTTTCTTCAATATTGTATAACAAAGAAATATATAACAAAGAAAACTTTGTTATCGTTTGAATGTGACACGGGTTTTGTTGGATAGAGCTTCATGCAAAAGACAAAACATAAAGCAGAAAAGCATTATACTCACAATTGCACATAATGAGAGTCCAGTTAACAGTTAATGACAATATTGCACATTCTTTTTTTTCTTTTTGTGTCCAAGTCCTGCAAATCTAATGAATTGCAAATGCTATAATATTAAACCTTGTGTGCCACTTGTGCCTTATGGCTTTCAAGGAGTTTAACAGTGCGAGAGGGTTGAACAGCAAAGAGGTTTTGTTATCAAAAGAAAGTAAATATATGCAAGATAGCATTTCCATTGTGTCCTTTTTTCTGAAAGAAATTACTCAAGTACATATTAAAAACAACAGTTAAATGTGAGCTGTGTAACTTTACCATTCTAAGTTATTGTATAGGAAGAAAAAAATGTATAAAATGTAATTGATTGCTGCTAAAAAGTCTGTTTTCCTGACTCCGCATGAACAAATGGTTGAAAATAAATTATTTGACTTTGACCCCACACAGGACTCAGGTGAGCTCACAATTTTTCTTGCATTCCAAATACTGGAGTAGTTCTCTAAATGGCATAAATCCTCCTAGGTCCCTGGCTGTCAACAAATCTACAACTGTTGATAGCAGCTGACCAAAACAGTGCATTGTGAAAGTCAGGGGAATTCACACCTCCTCACTCACTCTCAATCACTAACAGCTGATTAATCTAGTTTTTGTAATTTTCCTGGCGTGATTTTTTTTTTTTTTTTTCAAATATCCAGCAGGAACATTAAAAGAGTTTAAATATAAAAAGGTGTAATGGAAATGTAATGGAATCTAATTTTCCTTTTCTCTCCAGTGAGATAGCAGTTGGTTTGTTGAAATATGCTTATCTTCTTGGAGAGGATCTTCAGGGATTATTTTCATTAGGTCGGTGCAGAGGTTATCTTCACCTCCCAGTCATAAACAGCAAGGAGAAAAGGAAGGGTGAAGATGGAAGAGAGGGGAAAGGAGACTTGTGAGAAGAGGCATGAGAGGAGGGTCATGAAACAGAGCCGAGGGATTAGTCAGGGAAGGAGATTTAATGGTGAAGTGGGAAGAGAGGAGCTGAATAAGGAGGCAGAAACAGATTTGCTGTGAGATGTAGTAAATTGTTATAAAGGGGACTGGAAGAACCGGGAGCTCTAGAAGGTATGGATGGAGAAAAATCAGAAGGATTTCTGGAAGATAAATAGATGGATTAAGGGGAGGGATTAAAAATTATTTCAAAGAACAGAAAATTTTTAAAAAAATGCCATTATTTTTACATTTATGCAAAGGGAGTTATTTGCAGCAACATTTTCAGATGCCATTTTCCTTTCCATCTGCATTCTTTCAGTTCCACTGAGAAACATTTGAATTTCATGTCCTTAACATTCTGGTTTCTGTCTTTACAAAGGAGGAAAGTAACATTGTTTGCACTGCTATTGTTTCTTAAACATTATGACAAAGAAAAGTTAACTTCACAGCGAAGCTTTTCAAAGCGAGGAAGTCTAGCACATTCCTTTCTAATATTTGTTGTTCCTAATGATTCCTATTATGTGGAGTTATTCGTGCCTGCTTTATTTATTGTAGCAGGAAATATTTCAGCTTTAAAGAGAGCAGCACTCTATTCAACTGACTCTGGCTTTTACCTAATGATCCAATAAGTTGGTGAGTGTTTGATGTGTACATATTGTGTTTCAGGTCTCAGTGGGAAGTTGCCAAGACTTTTATTGAGTGGTAATATTTTCGTCTTGCGGGTTTTGGGTTTCTCTGAGGATCAGCGGTTAACACAACGTTTTCTGTTACAATTAGATTAAAGTGCCAGTGATTTGTTTTTCCTTCATTTAATTTTTTTTAATTAGGTCATTCCTTAAAAGGTTATCTTAATATAGTAAATGCACTACCTCTATGAATGAGGCAAGCTAAATGATACATGGTTTTTTGTTGGTAGGGCTCTGTACAGAAGACCTTTAGAAAATTCCCATCCTGGCAGAAAGAAACTGCAAGTTACCAACTTTTCCTCATCAGTGCTAAGCTTGCTTGCAAGCAGTACCAAAAAAATAAAAGATATAGAAGGAAAATCCTTAATCTTTGAGCTCAGAGGCTGATCTCTAGCAGCGTTTTCCTATTGTGGTGAGCAGATTTATGTTGGTTTATATTAATTAGGAATCTATCCTAGGAGGCTGTGCAAATACCCACTTCGGGTGCAGTTTTCATTGATACTCCTTCAATCTGTGAACCACTGTAATAAACAGCAAGAAAATTTTGGTTGATATATTTTTATACTCTAGTAACAGATTTTGAATTTTTTGAGTAGGTGGCTGTGACTCAGTGGGATTTGTTGAAAAAAAAGTTACTGAAAGCTTGCAAACCTTTTACGCTTAGGCTAAGTTGCAATCTGTTCTTTGTTTGCAGAAACTCTTCAATCTTCAAGTCTTCTCTAACAAGATAAAGAAATAACTGCAGATTGGTAAATAAATGCTCAGCCTTCAATAAACAGCCTTTAACAAACAACATGGATTATGTCCTAGTTCACAGAATGATAGAAGCAGCAGTTTATATACAGTTTATCTTCTGTAAAACTGAATTACTGCAGAACTTTAATTATATCATGACATGGAGTTATCTTTAAAATAAAGCTTCATAAAAGATTAAATTTTTGAATGCATTTTTATATGGTTGTCTATAGTATAAAAATTTATCTAACAGAGAAACTGCAAAACAGACATTTAAATTTTTGTCTTGTAATATGCCTTTAAAAACTAGGCTAAGAATTCACACACTGCTAACTGTAGTCTTTATTAGCCCAATCATCCAGTAGAACTGAGCAGCAGACTCACAGAGAGCTAAAACACAGAGAATTAAAAGCTCATATACAACAAACTATTAATGGATCAGAGTAGAAAAAAAAAAAAAGATATCATCTGTAATGGTAAACCCTTTAGTGCATACTAAAGACTTTCTTAATTTTTCACTATAAGGGATCTAGTTTTGAGATTATTATCAAATTCTGGTGGATTCTGATCTTTCACTCACTGCAATATTTGTGAAGCAATATAAATAATATTTTATTATTAGTTTTAAATGCACTTCATTTATGCACTATTTCCTTCAGGCCCCTCTGGAGCTAGTAGGTGCCCACCATCCTCGTTTTGTCACCATGGCTGTAGTGTGCACACCACAATGCCCATGGCAGAAACCCCCTGAAGCAGTTTTCCTGGAAGCAGTAGCCCTGTGATTGGAAGCTTTTCCTTGGGATTGGGGTTCTCCCCAAGGACAGACATTTCCCATGACTGAGTGCCCCCACCCTCCCACTAATCCATGCCTGGGTGAGTGACAGTTTTTCTGCTGGGGTGATCCCTCAGTCTTTTTGGGTGAAGCAGACTGAATAAAGCCTCTGACTGACAACTCTGAACCTATATCCTATAAAATGTCGTTGGAACATTGCCGTGGTTAACCCATTGTTTGTTAGTTTTGTTAGGCCTTTTGTTTTGGATGTGAATTACAGTGTGTCTGAATTTGTTGTCTACATGAAGTTGTGTTGTTTACCTCCATGACAGCAGTGAGCAGTGGAACAAGAGAAGAGACTCTGAAATGTTTTCCCAGAGCAACAAGAATCACAGCCAGGATTACTCTGGTTTCTTCTGCATCTGCCCCTGGATTTCAAGGCCACACTGCTCATGAGGGATGTTTCATTCTTGCATTTTATTCTGGTATGCTTTGGCAAATTTCAGCCTTCTACTGGGTGGAATTTTAAGGGATATTTAAAGTTATTGAGACCTCTTATTTTAAAGCTTGGTCTCTTGTCTTGGATTTTTTTTTTTTTTTGTAGGGTTTTTTTTTATTCAAACCATTTGGTATTTGTAAATAATGCCCTGAGTAGCTTGCATACAGGCACATAGGAACAATATGATTGTTTACCCAGCAAAATTTTCATTGGTGAGAAGGAGTGGTACAGTTAAGACTAAATATACGAAAAATACCTATTTTCTATCTGTATGCTGGTTCAGGAGCGCTTTCTAATGCTTTGTTTAATAACGAATTTACTATATAAGCCTTAAATGCAGTTCCTCCCTAAGTCCTTTCAGCTCTGAAGACAAGAAAAAGTGTTGTCAGTCTTGACAAAGTGGAAACATGGAAAGTAGAAACCTCACTTTCCCATTGTCCATCCAGTGTGACCAATTAAAGCATTCTATCCCTCTATTCAGCATACCAAATTCAATCAAGCTATTTAATTAGTTGATGTTGCTGTTAATTATATAGCAAGCATTGATAGTCTTAAATGCTGTGTAAAGATGCAAAGAAAAGGCACAAATGCTTCCTTAAGAGAGTCTGAAAGAGTCACAGAGACTCCACCAATACATACAGGCAACTCCAGAGGAAGGTTCACCTTAACAACCGCCTGGAAATTTCATTTGTTTTATTTATGCAGTGGGTATTGTGGTGACACAGAATTTACAAGAGTGCGTGGGATGATTGATCATGTTGCAACCTGGATATGTAACCTTACAAGGTTGGCTGAGACAAGCCTTAGAGCTGACATGCAAAAGTGTCTGAAGGGAAGAGGGAAGCAAAGGAGAATTTTGTCTCTATTAGACAGAATCCATTAGAAATTCACAGCTTCTAGACTAAACTGTGACTCCTATTGCTTGTTTTTATGTGACAATATTAGTGTGAAGGGTCCAGGAGACTCTCCTTTCTGTGGCAGAGAACAGAAATATTTGAAATTTCTGATTTTACTTGAGTTTATTGCAGTACAACTGCAGTCGTTCCCTGGGATTGTCAGAGCTACTTCATGGATACTCTCAGTAGTGGGTGTCAGAAATTAGAGCTTTACATAGTGATATTTCTTTAACTGGTCTTTCCTGAGCTTCCTTGTGAACACTGATGTGTATGTATATTTGCAGAGATGTTTCAGCCACATGTGTACCCAAAAAAACCCCAAAAACAAAAAAAACAAAACAAAACAAAAAAAAAAAACAAAAAACCAAAAAAAAACCCAAAAGCAAAACTAAACAAAACCAACCAACCAAACTTAATAAAAAAAATAAGTACTTTGAATCTCATTAAAGAATAATTTTAATTCATAAGAACAGACTCTTAATTCCAATAAATCATATGCCCAAAGCATGGGAACTATTATTATTTTTTGGCCTTTGTAATACAAAAGTGTATATTCAAGTAAAAGATCTGAAATAATAGAATATCATACATTAAAACCTCTGTAAAAGTTACCCATTTTATTTTATAAATTTCTTTTTAGCTTGGGAATTGTAAGTTACAGCAGAGCATTTTATTTTTAATTATTGATCTTTCTGTATTCTCTTCAGAAATGTGTATCAGCACGTAAGCAAAGTGTACTTTGTGACAGTATTTGAGATTGGTGTTAATAAAGATTGCAGTATGGAAAAAAGATAAGAAATAGTCACGAAACAAAAGGTTTGAGAGTTTGTGAGAATGTTGGATTCAAAATAAGCAGTCCATACTTTGCTACAAGGCAAATCAGTCTGCAATACTTTATTAGCTTTTCATTTGCTGCAGAGACAGTAGATCAGTAATTAAAAGAAGCAACAGAATATACAGATTAGCAGCATTCTTAAACACTGATGAAGAACCAAGGGCCTGAAACACGTCTTGGTTTTAACTGGTCTGTTTAAGTTAGTGAGCAGATAGATCCAAGCGAAGAAAACCATTTGTGTTAATTTAGTTCTGAGCTGTACTGATGGTTTGGTGAATAACATAGACTTTACTTACTAGAATTATATCTGGGATTCTTATTTCAAAGCAAAAAGTTGAAATCTGGAAAAAAAAAAAGAGCTTTCAACAGATTAAAACAGTGATTACTGCAGAGAAAATGGAAAAATCCTAGAAGTCATCTGAGACTTTCTACGTCATCAAGGAAAATTGGTGAGATACTGCACCAAGGAGAGAAGTTGGAGAAGGAGCTTAGCTCTTTTTATTGTTTTATTTCTCGGTAGTGAGGTCTAGAAAGGAAGCTCTCTTCTGTGATGAAAAGCTGAGATCTGTCTTCTCAGTGATGCCAAGTTTTTCCCTTCTCACACGGTGTGCTGTGTGAAAGCCACCAGCCTCATTTTAAAAGCTCAGTAACCTGCATGTGGGATCACTGATTTCTGTGCACACAGGAGGGGCAGAGGGGTCAGTGGCATTGTTCTTGAATAAGCTGTTGAGCATATGATTGTAAACATAAATGTTTGATGACAGGTCAGCCCTCCTCTTCTTGGACTGACAAGGGGCAGGGGTACACCAAATAAAAAAGCCCTTGGTAACTTAGGTAAGGCGAGATGCACAGGGACCTTTAAAAATTAATTAGACAACTTCAGTTAAAGAATATTGCTCCGTGCCGTGCTTGAGGCAGCCAGCTCAGGTCTGTTGCCATTCCTGTGGGGCTGAGCAGGCTGAGCAGGGCCATGTTCTGAGCAGTTACCTCTGAGCCCAGGGCACAGTCAGTGAGTGACCCAGCTAAAGCACCCATGGATGACTGAGTTACAGGGAAAATATAAGAACAGAGCTCAAAATATTCTTCATTGATTTCCTCATTACCACAAACTCTCATGGTGAACATGGCAGTGCTGGGTTAATAATTGGTCTTGAGGATCTCAGAGGTCTTTTCCAACTTAAATGATTCTATTTTCCCTGGCTTCCACTTCCTGTATTCCCCCCAGTCTCTAGCATTTTTCCCTTTATTATCATTCACCCCTACCCCAGGCATTTAAAATGAAGTTACTCAAAGCAAACACAGTGATTTGCTTGATCCTTGGCTGTCCAATTATCCATCATCTGTCCTACTTTGCTTTCTGATTCAGAAAGGTTATTTAGACAACGAATGGTTGTGCAATTCTGTTCTAGGAATTTCCAGAGAGACATTAAATTGCCTCATGAATAGGACCTGGTCCCTAGACCATCCCCTTTGCCAGTGGTTACAAACCCTTCCAAATTGTAAATGAAGGGTGGATTATGTGGAAAATACAATAAAGAACTATAAATATGAAAGTGAAGCCTAATAATGCTTTAACATGAGGTAGGTGACGTAAAGCTATACTGGGATCTCACAAATTTGACTTATTTTGACTCCTTAACTCTAACATGCATTTTTTCTGGTACTATTCATGTTTGCTTAAGTGAATAAGTGTCTTTATCTTCCTTAATAAAAGATATTTTTTGGTGAATTTTTGGTGAATTTTTAGATATATTTTTCTATGTGTGGCAAATGCTTAGAAGAAAGGTAAATCATAACAATCTCATTTCATTACCATACATTTGTTCTGCTATATGTCACAGCAGAGTTAGGTCACAAAAGAATACTGTGTAAACAAACATCTAAAAGAATTACATCTAAATCACAAAATATCTTTTGAAAAATTCTGTAACTTGATTTTGTTTCTGGTTTAAGAGATCAGTCAGTATCTTCTTTTCCCAACAGTGAAAATTCTTCTCTGTGGAGAAAAGGAAGGAAGGCCAAATCAAACACTTGAATCTTTTCACTTTGCACAGCGTGTTGTACTTCGTTCAGAAGGATCCACTTGCAATTCAAAATAGCACTTCACACTTAACCACCTTCCACACTGCACAGGGTGTGCTAACATTTGTGCTTATGTAAGGAGCAGTTATATACATGGGAATGAAGTATTTGAGGTTTATTATTACAAACTAATACCCACGGGAGTCACACAAGACTACAGCCAAATAAAAAGCTTCTGGCATTGAAGGTTATGTTCTGCCCACAGAGACATCAAATTTCTACTAACACACGAGTGCTTCTGGAGACAGAGCTTGGTTCCATATTTCACAGAACTTCTGCTGATTGGCAACATATGACAATGGGGACATAGTGAACAGTGTACAGCGAGACTGATGTATTTCAGAGCCTTAATAGACACAAGTGAGAGGAAAATTAGTCCGTGGACACAATGAAGACATAGAGTGGTTGCTTAATTTTACCGATTTAGTCATCATACTGGATCAAATAGGATCAACCATCTGAAAGGGTCAAAGTCTCTCTTCAGTAGGAAGTCCTAATGGATACTATGAATTCCCTAGATGAAAATTAATTTATACTTTGTTTGTGAAGTGTTTTCCAAGCATATTAAAGGACAGGCTCTGACGCATTTATTTGGTATGCATTTGAAAAAAAATCTGTTACATTCATAACTATTGTATTTTTGTGCATAATATTGGATACTATAAAAAGGAACACATTAATACTTCTCTTTGCCAGTGGAAGATCAATTTAAGTGCAATACTTAATAGCATTTAATCCAATCTAGATTAGAACTCCAAGTGATGAAAGAATAGGTAATTCTGTCTCTTCAAATATCTGGGCATTGAGCAAAATGTCTAGCAGGACTTCATTAAGTTCGTTTCGATGTCCAGTTTTCAGTTACTCAACAAATGAATTGCATTTTCTCCTGTGCTTATTAAAAGGTTGGAGGAAAGTATCCCTTTTGTACTGTGCCTAATTGAATGGCAAATATTATCTTGGTCTTCTTACAGAAACCATATCTGGTCTTTGGGGTTATTGTTAACTCATTACAGATAAGAATATTTTTTTAATATAGTAGACTCTCTATACTTTTAATAGGAAATGTAAATGTTCATTATCAAAAATGTCTTTTGTAACATTTCTATTTAATTTTTATGGCAATTAATTCTGTTCTTTAGAAAGATTTAATAGTAGTCGTAATAATATTCAGTCTTGATGTAATCATTCTAAGCACAGAGAAAAAAGTCATTTAGCTGAGTTTTTCATCTGTATATCTCTTTCTCCCTCTGTGTGCATGTTGCAGGTCCTGGGTGGATTCAAGGTGGTAAGCCCCTGAGAGAACCATAATGTGATTATCTTGCAGAGAGGTGGTAGAATAAATAAGATTATCCATAACAAGCTTAGCTACTGATGAGTTCAAGCTGTGCTGATACACAAAGTCCTGACACAATTGTAAGGTAATAACAGAAAAAAATACAAGTTTGCAAAGGAGAGAGTGCTGCTTGAACTGTGAAACCCTCCATGATCAATGCAAACTCACCTACAGCCTTTCACATAGAAGCTTTGCAGCATTTTCCACACTTCTTTCATAGACTATTCCAGGACAAGCTTTAAGTCTCCCTAGCATATAAAAATTGATATTACTTAAAGTGAGATTATTTCCAGCTAAATTTACTTTTTTTGTTTGTTTGTTTGTTTGACTTGAAGAGCAGTGCAGCATTTCTTTGAGTCTGGAGTTATTTGTGATCTGTATTTGCAAATGAATGAGCTTGATAAATTATGTTTATATTATCACGTAGGTCATAAAAATAGACCAGGCTTTCCTCCTAAACCATGAAGACACCAACTAAATGTTAAACCACTCATGTTACATGAAGGACAGAGGACATGGTATTGAATTAATTTGCATTTTTCAGGTAATATCAATTTCTGACTCTTTCTTACATAATCTATCTTTGGCTCCAACAATTCAGACACTTGTTGCTCTTTTTTTCTCTAAATTACCCCAACTCCACAGAAATGAATGGAAAAATTGTTACTGTGAACACTAATCTAATCTGCAGTACTTAATTTAGCCTTTTGGATAAAAAGGAACATAGGTAACTGTTCTCTCTCATGTACCACTGTCGAGTAGCAAGAGTTTATTATGATTAGTTTTCTAATAGGAGTGTTGTGAAAAAACTCCAGCATCTACAGAAATTAAAAGGTTTCTTAAGTAAAAATTGTACAATTTCAATATGAAAAAAGCAAAAAAATGTTCTAAGCCAAGGTTTTCAAGTAGTAACAACTGACCCAGCTTGCACCACCTCGATTTCCAGAAGCACAGTTTGTAGATTTATTAAGAACATTGGTTATTTTGTCATGTCATGGTGCAGGAGTTCAGAGGCAAAAGGAACTCTTGGCTAAAGAATATAGTTTAAGATAACCAGTTTAGAGCCTGATAAAATGCTCCAGGTCATGATAAAATCCATATTTTCTAAATGATATCTAGGGTAAGAGACATTTTCTGAGATGACAATGCTTTGGGCTATTCACTGCTTTGTGCCAGGGGAAGAAAGTATTTTAATTAAAGGAAGCAGTGGCTTTAAGGCTCAGTTTGGAGCAGAAAACCAACACCAGATATATGTATATTATTAATATGAAACAGGTAAAATGCATGCCTCTTCTAAATCTGCAGTGGAAGGGTCTGAAATAAATACCTGGGAAGAAGGTAAAACATGCAGGTAAGAGAAAAAGACACATAGAATACATTGATCAATTATTCTGCAGAATTTACTTCTTACAAAAGAGAAAGTGTAAAGAAGTCAACATCTATCTGGGCAGAAAGAGGAGAACCTAAGGATACTTCATTGCAGGTTTTATCTCCTAGAGATTCTTTCTGTTAAAAAACAGCAGAGGAAATTTCTAAACTTTCCATGTATTTCATCACAGATTGTTAAACATTGCAAAGCTGTTAGCAGCTAGAACTTTGTCATTGATTATGCATAATTTAAATAGGAATCATTTTGATTTCAGGAATGCTAGAACTCTTCAACAGCCTTAATAACAGGGAGGAACAATCATCTTATTACAGAAGGAAAAAGAAGTGGTTTCTTTATAGATTAGATTTTTTTTCTTACCTGTAGTGTATGCTTTTATAAGCAAGTCTCTAATCTGCATATATTTAAAAGTACTGATCCTACAGAGATGAACCTTTTCGTATATGGAATTAAATACACAACGTTATGTTTCTTTCTTAAACCAAAGCTGGGTTGTTTGGTTTTGTTTTCTTTTGTGCTTGGGGTTTTTTTCTCAGTAAGTAACAATATGTGAATTCCTCTAGCAATCAACAGACACACAGGAAAAACCTCAGTTGTTATTGCTTCTGATCATTTGCAATTCTCTCTTCCAATCACATGAGAAATTGACTCTTTTTAATAAGATCATTAACAATTAATAATTTCAATAAAAACTTCTTGTAGAAGGGAGGGAAGTGTAGAGGAACATTCCAGTTTTTTACTGTATTGCTGTGTGAACAGGTAAGTGGGACGTGGGAAAGTGGTAAGTGGAAGGAAAAGCCTTTAAACAGAACTTAATATATTTGCACATATGTATGTTGTTTTTGGGTTTAAAAAGGTACACTGGAAGTGGTATGAAGAAGTGATATCCTTGCAGTTAATTTTAGTGTGGGTGAGGTCGGAGTCAGACCCCTCTTGCTCGAAGGAGGAGGCAAATTGCCATCAGTAGACCACTACAGAGGCTGTGGCTATGTCTGTTCACTAGTGCCTGCAGAGAAATATCTGGCCATGTAGACAATCAGCATCCATGGTGAGGTTACATAGCTGCCACCTGGTACTCTAATGAGATGGAAGGCAATTAAAAATAATTACCACTGCAAACTCATTAAAATTCCGTAGGTTTGTTCAACTCTGGCCCCTCATAATTGCTGCAGAACACTTTAGTGTATCTCAAAAATTACAGTCCAGAATTTTTGTAAACTACAGAAGCTCAATGATATTTTAAATTAGGAATTGAGAGGGAGTATGAATCGCAAAGGTTCATTTCAAGGAAGGTATTTAATAGCTACAAACCACCATGGTGTAGTATTGAGAAAGTTATCATTGCAGTATTGTGGGAGTGTTGGGAGTTTCACCATCGAACCAAATGTGAAGGTGTTTCTGTGTAGTGTTCTGAGGTTAAGATTTTTGGATATACACATACATATATTTGGACTGAGAGACTTGAAAGGTAAAACTATCAGGGAGCTTTGAAGTTTTCAAGGAAACATCACAGATGATACAATGAAAATGTTAAAAATGGAAGAAAAAGCATATAACTTACCATAAAACGTCTTCTGTGGAGTTACTTACTAGTGATGTCATAGGAGAATTCTCAGAGCTTTGTGGCATCTGTAGGAGGTCTCTGATTCCAGTGGCATTTGGAAAAGGATGTTTTTTCCAGGTAGGAACTGGCTTTTAAGCAGCTAAGCAGTAAGTGCAGACACAAGGCAGGAACTCTTCGAGAACAGTGTCCCTCCTTTGGGGGATTGGTTTGAAGACCTTGTGCAGATAATGCACTGGAAAAATCATGAGGCTGTTATTGATAGGACTCTTTAACAAGGCCATTCACACTGGAACATAAAGACATTATGCAGTTCCACTTCTGGCATCCACAGGCAGTGCCATAGCCTCTGTCAAAACAAATAGAGAGATCTCCAAGCCTAGAGGAATGAAGTTGGGTGTCAGTAACAAGATCTCAGAAAAGTAGAAATTAATTATTTGTTTTGATTTTTTTTCCTATATTTTTTATTCTAAATAGTTTAGCTGAACAGGAAATAAAGAGTACAGTATGCTTTATACAATATACATATACCATATCCTGCATGTAGTCTGAGACAGCAGTGGGAATTTAGCTTATAGATACAAAGTTTGTAATGCTTGCAGAGATGCAGTTTTGAAAATCAGTAATTTATGAAAATTTTAAAGAAGAAACAACCAATTCCTCCCCACAGTCAATAATGAAATGGGCTTTAATAACTGCAACATTTTGGTGCTGCATAGTAATCTGGAGTTTTGTGGCAATTCCTGGGAGGCATCTTTCTCCTGGCAGACCTCTTTCCAGAGAGCTGTCAAGTGTCTGGTATGATAAGGACCATTTGTGCAAAGGAGGAAAAGAACCAAGATCGGAGAGATTAAAGGGGTAGAAATGGGAGTTTTGGCAACACTGGAGAAGGAGGAGGCCTGGGGTTGGATTTTATTGAAATCTAACTACACACTTCTTGCATCCCCTTACATAAGATGTTGAACTTCTGGCCTTTGGTTTTCCAAAGACAAAATGCAAATGAATTACTAACCAGCTGGAATGTGACATAAACTGAGAAAGCTGCAGGTACAGTTCACATAATTCATTCTCTGTTCTGGTAGAGTTCACTGCTGTATAATTTCTGGAGGTATGATCAGTTATGACTGGCATGGTATGGGATTCTGTAAGAAATGTTTGGGTTTTTTTTTACTGAAATTCAATCTAGATACATATTTTCTCTTCATATTATTTGAGAAATACTATACTGCTCTGTGAAGAAATGCCATATCTTAAACCAGAAGTGTTATAGGCTAATATTCAATAGAAGAAATATTCAGATTTTAATTCCTCACTGCCTTAGTTGTAATTTTCCTTCACATCTATGTTTTTCCTATGAGAGAAATAAAGACAAAACATGTGCTAGCGGATTGATGATTTTTTTGCAAGGACTCTAATCTAATTTTCTGCCTATTTTAGACTCAATTATTAATGATGGCACTATTATTTTTGCTTTTCTTCTTCTAACTGTGTTAGTCTCTGTATTAGCAGAGACAAGTCACCATACTGCAAAAGTGTGCTGTCGTTTGTCACTACAGAGGACAATAGTTACATGTTATAACAACTGTGTGTTTTCTCATAGTTTTATAGTCATCAGGTACATAATCATATGCTGTGGTGTGGCAGCCAGGAAGGCAATGCAACATATCATCAGGAGAACTGAAATGGCCTTCAGCAATATGTGCAAATTCAAACAGTGAAATACTGCTTTCTGTGGGCCTTTTGTATTTATATTCAAAATGTTTCAGCACAATAGCAATAGTTGAACACAGTCAGAGGTCTAACGAATTAGATTTTTCCTTGGCTCTGCTGGAAACACGTTTAGTAGTTTCAGCAATGGCAAGCCCATCTCATTAAATTAAGTGCCTCAGCCACCAGTGCCAGCAACACTTCATAAGGCTTATGTACTAAAGTTTTTGTGATATTGCTAGTCTGGCACATGTCCCAAAGAGATGATCATCTGCTTTTTAGAGAACCACTATCAGATGCAATAAATATTTGAGGATCACTAAAGGTAGACAGCAGGTTTGTGCACCGAAGTGAGGGAGGATGAAAAACGTGAAGAGTTTTCTTGATTTGTCCCTAGAATATTTTTTTATATTTCTATCCAGGAGAATTGTTCATTTAATATAGGGCCACACTGCATTGCTTTTATTCATCTTAAGATATAATCACGTTGGTTTAAGTGGTATTTATCTTGCAGCAAAGTGCTCTTCTCTGTTGCTCTAAAGAGAGGAATTTATATTATCTCCAGTAAAAATATATTTGGAAAGCAGACCCAAACCTATTTCACAAGTATTCCCATGGTTTTCAATCAGATGACCTGTTAAGACAGGGCACACACTGCAGAGTACTGGGTGAAGGTGCCCGGGGTCTGGCAGGGGCTGCTGGGCAGTCTCTGGGAAGGGACCAGAGCTGACCCATGCTGGATGCAGAGGAGGACATGATCCAGGTGCCAGAACAGAGGTTGCCCTGCGGCTCCTGGAGAAGATCATGATGGAGCTGGCATTCCCCTGCAGCCCGTGGAGGACCACAGTGGAGCAGATATCCACAGAGCAGCCCTTGGAGGATCCCACTCCAGAGCAGGTGGATGTGAACTGAAGGAAGCTGCAGCCTGAGGGGGACCCCATGGAGAGGAGCTCACACAGGAGCAAGTTTTCTGGCAGGAAAAATGGGAGATCCGTGCCAGAGCAGTGTGTTCCTGGAAGGCTGGGGCCCAAGGAAAAGGATTTATACCAGAGCAGTTTGTGAAGAAGAGTAGCCTGTGAGAAGGACTCATGTTGGAGAAGTTTGTGGGGAAAAAACAGACAAAATCAAGCTTGAATATCATTCTTTTCAGTATCCTGGTTTTGTCAGTGCCTTTTATCAAATTGTACAAGAAGAAATACATGCAAAATACATAAAATGCTCAGATTTTCTCCTGCTTTCCAGCCACCACATTATCATGACTAACAGTATTTAGTCATGATAGACTAAATACTGTTATTTAGACTAACATTACTGTACTAGTACTGACTAACAGTAGTTAGACTGTCCTCAAACTTAACTTCAAATCATATTTCTAAACTTGCATCATGAATCCTTTAAAGACTATTTAAAAAGATTTAGGTAGATAAGTAGGAATTTTCAAAATGCAACCTGCAGCAGGTGAAAAAAACCTCCTGGTTTCCAACAGAAAATTTGAAATGGGCAGGTTCACTGAATTTTTCCCTGCTCTGTGGACTTGTAATTAAATTGTAGTAAGGCATTTCCCTCCATTCCCAACCCCCAGCCCTGCTATTGCATTTTGTTCCCAAGCAGTCCTCACTTCAAGTGACAAAGAGCTTATTTACTCACATTGGGAGGTATCTCAGTCATCTTTTCTCCTTGCTCGAGGATAATCTTTGCATCCAGGAAAGTACGGCAAACATTCGTTTATGGATGTTGCAGTTTGAGGGGACTGTCTACATCCTGCTGAAGGTGTCACACACTGAGTGACAAATAGCTACAGAACAAGACAGAAAAATGACTGTTTCTCTACAGCCTAGCAGTTATCTTCTCCTTCTTGGATAGGATCATCTTTTTTCATTGAACACTTTGCTCTTTCATAGCAAATATTCAGGGTTTTTTTTTTTTAATGACAGTAATACTGTCTGTGTTCAGACTAAGAAACTGAAAGGCAGTGAGATTAGAAGCATGCTGCAGATACAAGTCCTAGATGCAGATGGTTGAACTGGTTTTGTCCACTCCCTGAGCTGGCTGAAGTTGAAACACCTTTGAGCCAAACATAATTTACAGACAACAGCGTGTGGTAGTGCCCAGCAGTAATTTGCCTACCAGCTTTGCAGAGGGTGGGGGGCATCTCTCTTGGTCTTAACCTCTGAGTCTCTCTAATCTTAGCAGCTCTTTATTTATAGTATTTAAAACCTCCTTTAATTTCTAGTATACATCTGTTCTAAATGCAATATGTATGTAGAGGAGACCAACACCTAGGAGTTGCACGTGCCTGCTGTGACGGATGAACATTATCAGTTAATTTGAAAATCTGATCCACATTTAAGCATCATAGAGAAAGTTTTGCTGCGAGTACAGTAGAGAAAGGAGATGAAAAACATGAGGAGAAAAACTGTTTAGCCAAAGGGGTTTTTTTCTGAAATCTCTTTTATTATCATAGAATCACAGAACCACAGAATGGTCTGGGTTGCAAGGGACTTTAAATATCCTCTAGTTCCAAGCCCCTCTGCCGTGGGCAAGGACACCTTTCACTAGACCGGGTTGCTCAGAGCTCCATCCAGCCTGACCTTGAACATTTCCAGGGATGGGGAAGCCACAGCTTCTCTGGGCAACTTGTGCCAGTTCCTCTCCTCCCTCACAGGAATGAATTTCTTCTCTATAACGAACTGCTCATTCAGATTAAAGCCATTATCCCTTGTCCTATCACTACAAGCCCTTGGAGTAAGTCCCTCTCCAGCTCTCTTGTAGACCTGCTTTAGGTTCTGGAAATTGCCATAAGGTCTCTCCAGAACCTTCTTCTCTCCAGGCTGAACAATCCCAACTCTCCCAGCTCTCTGTCACAGGAAAGCTGCTCCAGCCCTCTGAGCATCTTTGTGGCCTCCAAAAGACAAAATTGCATTGGCTTACATTGTAGAATTTTTCTTTAAAATAATCTATCTAATCTGTTCGTTAAGAATTTTTTTATATGACAGCAAGAAAAGTAACAACTGCCCTAGTTTTACACTTCAGGAGGATACAACTTCAAGAGCATGTTTAGAAGGAATGGCTGTGCAGTGCTGAGCAAAACTAAGAGAAGCCGGGAAACAGACACTGAACAGAACACTCCTTTGCTCCCAGTAAAATCGCTGGCACATTTCCATTGATTTCCAGGAAGGAAAAGTTGGTATTTTATACAATTCCATTCATTATACTTATGAAACTGTAATTCTACTTGAAATATCAAAAGTGATGTCTCTGGTTTTGGTTTTGTTTTTCTTTTGTTTGCGTGACAACATAAGAACTATTCTGGCTCCAGTTAAAAACCTAACAAACAAATCCCATCATAAACAACACTTCTCCACAACTCTTTTTCTTCCCATCAAATATATTTGTTCTAGCGTTTCACACTGAGGGAATGATGACTTCATAGACTACCTGGATACTTGTATCCTGCAATACCAGAATTACAGATTTCTATCCTGATTGTTCCATGATTTCGCACCAGTCTTACCGACAAAAGAATTGCTTTCATAAATACAGCAGCTGATCTACAGCAACTGTCCACTGTGAATTCTTTTAGCCCATGGCAAATGTAAAATAAATTGAGTTTGCTTAGCCTTCTTTCATGCTAACTTAAATTACGCTGCATTTGCCACAGGCTAAGAGCATTCAAATAGATATTTGTTGTGGATTTACCAGCACATAGTAACTTCTCACCCCGCAGTAATGCGGCTGCTTGAGGTCTCAGGCAGAGAAGTTCTAATGTTGCAAGTTCTCACATTAAGCAATAAAATTAATAAACAAATAAAATTTCGGCACTGTTTTGTGGAAAGTAGATACCGAAGCTAAGCTGGCCTGAGATCAAATACAAGAGCATTTAATTAATGGAGGGAGGCAGACAAAAGTAGGTCTTGATTTAGAAATCTTTTAAAAGATGAAGTTGCCTTATTTAGATTCTCAAAGTCAAATTTGAATGACTGTACAAAACTCTGAATGACACGCTTTCAGAAAGTTTGGTTATATTGCCCTTACAGAGAATACAATGTCTGTGATTGTTTTCTGACTTCACAGAAGTAGTCTGACACCTTACAGCATATCTTTATGCATTAATCTCCTAGATTAGTAGCTTCTCTGAAACTCTTAGATAATGCTTGACCTTAACTAAAAATTAAAAAAAAGAAAACAGCCTTACTTTTATGATTTAAAAATCCAGTAGTATAGTTGAAAGCTAACAGCAATTTACTAATCACAGAAATATTTTTTAGGAAAGATTTTCAATCATAAGATTTTATGTGGACCTGCGAAAATCCACCATACCTTTTATGTGACATGGGAAGGGAAGGGAAGGGAAGGGAAGGGAA
>VZTJ01003630.1:2390740-2410535 GCA_013397795.1 Orthonyx spaldingii
AGGGAAGGGAAGGGAAGGGAAGGGAAGGGAAGGGAAGGGAAGGGAAAGGATTGTTTGGCTGGACAAGACCTACATTGATCATCTAATCTAAATGTCTGACCAATTCAGGGATGACCCAAGCAGATCTTTTGCCCCTTTACATTTTAATAACAGTACTTTTGTTTTATATCTTGATGTGCAGTTTAATTAGCTTTGAGCATGATCAGATATCTGCAGATCTATACTAAAATTCTTGCTTATTTAACCACTGTTTAAAAAACAACTTACAGAAATTTGAAATTCTAAAACAATCCAGTCAACCTTTGTCAATTCTGCCATTTTAAATTGCTACCCTTTGGCTAATCTCTTTAAAATTGGGAAAGTGAGAGTAGATAAGGAGCAAAAAAAACCAAATCTCAGAATCTCCCCCAAAATGACTAGTAAGTTGAGTGGTGAAATTCAATCCAGTTAATAGGTTCTTTGCTGCAAGTGGTGACATTTGCATCATCTGAGTTATGACAGACCAAAGACTTCTCTTGCAAAGAGTTCACTTACAGAGAACTGGAGGCTTTTAAACAGTATTTCCTGGGCTATTCCTGGTTTTAATCAGTAGCATGTCTGGTGATGAAACAAACAGTCTACTTGCATAGGGTTTTTTTAAGAGTAAAATGATGAGGCTTAAAGCCTAATCAGTGTGCCTCTGAGATTTCTCCTTTTAATACTGAAAATTAAGTGGTGCTTTCACCATACTTAATTTTAAGTTCCTGTTTTGATAAATCTTATGGCAGACAAGACTTTTCTATGTTGTTTCATCATGCTTGGATTTAGTGTTTAGCATAGTTTATCTGCAATACACAAGACTCATTTCACAGATATTTTTATTGGGGAAAAACCCATTAAAGCAGTAAATTTTTGTATGTTGGGTTCAAGAGAGGGATCACTGTCTTTAACCCTCACAGAAGTCAGCAGTGACTTGGGGTCAATCAGCTCATTTGCCCACCAGGCTTGCTATCACACAGAGGTGAATTTGTTTTCTCATGAAATAAAAGATTGAAGCTCTCCTTTTCCACCAACACAAGTGACCTTATTAACTTTGAAGTTACAGCTCCCTGTATCTTGAGTGGTACAAAATAGCTCAAGAACCATCAAAATATTCTTAATCTTTAGGTACTTGCTGTAATTTCTAACAAATTCCACCATGTTCTATACAACTCTTGTTCACTTTTAAGAGACACTCCCGAGCTGCAAGAGTAAAGTCTTCACAATTTAAAATGTGTATAAGACAGTCATGATCAACCATGGGATGGCTCATAAGCACCATGTGTATTCCTTTTAGGCTTTACAATTTTGTGGTATTCAGAGTTCATCATAGATTTTGCTTGAAGAAGAAAATTTATTCATTTATATGTGGCATAGACCAGCACATGTCAAACAACATGAGCTGATCCTGTGTTCCTGCTAAAGAACCGTGTTTCCTTTCCTGAAAATTGTTCCTTTCCTAGTGCACTTCTGCAACCAGCCAGTCAGTCAGGGACTCTCCCTGCAGCTCAATCAGATCCTTATTTCACTGGCCAACCAGCAAAACCTGGTTTTTTGTTTGTTTTTTTTTACTCCAGCTGACCAGCCAGGACTTCAAATCCCCACACAGTCCAGTCCAAGAAACATGAAACCCTGAGGATGCCACACACTTCTTGCTGAATTAACTGTGAATTACTCACAGTGTGAAAAAACCCTTTGCAAACCCAAAATATCACACAGTTAAACATGTAAAGCTTGCATTTAAAAAAAAATTAGTGACACAAGTGGGAAGCTGAGGAATTTTAGCCGTTAAAACCTGCAGTCACTCCTTTGTTTGGAGATGTGGTGTGCTTATACCTGCTGCCCTTACAGCCCTTAACTGAATGATAGATACCTGTCAGCTTTCCTTTACAATTAAAAGCCTGGCTGGTATAGCAGACATGCAAAACTCACACATTTAAACACTCTGGAAATTGAAGAGATAGTCAGGGAATTTGCAGTATTTACTTAGTTTTCCCTTTAGAAGCTGGAAGAAAGTCTAACCTCACAATCCATTTTGGAAACTCCTTTTCTATGACATCCTGTTGCAAATTCTAGCAGCAATTCTCAAGTTTACCTAAGCTTTCTCACAGAGTTTTCAGACACTTTTTGCTCATCAGATCTCAGTTTTTCCATCAACCACAAGTTTAGACGGTTCCAGAAATGTCATTTACTGTAATCAGATCCTGATGTTTCTCAGCTGTAGTGACTTGACCTTAGCTGGCTGCCAGAGACTCTCTCATCCTCTCACCAGCAAGATGGGGAGGAAATATGACGGAAAATCTCAAGGATTAAAGTAAGGACAGGGAGATCACTTGCCAATTACCATCACAGGCAAAACAGACTCCACTTGGGAAAATTAATTCATTTCCAATTTATAACAGAGTGCAAGAGTGGGAAATAAAAACAAGACTAAAAACACCTTCTCCCCAGCACTCCTTCTCAGTCTCAACTTCACTTATGACCCTTCTTCCTCCTTCCCTCTGAGAGGCACAGAGGTGTGAGGAATGGGGTTGGAGGTGAGTTCATGATGTTTTGTCTCTACCACTCCTTCCTACAGCCCCAGTCTGGGGTCCTTCCCACAGCAGACAGTCCTCCCATGCACCTGAATAGGAAATACAGATAAAATGCAATTTCTGACCCATCTGTTCTGAGGAGTAAAAGTGATATGCAGTAGTACTGATGCTGCCCTAGAAATAAAAACTGGAAATTTTGGAGTAAATAAGCTACCAAATATTCATTTTGAATGCTACTGCAGAGAAGGCTCAATTATATGAAATAAAAAGAGGACAAAGATTATGTGACTGATAAAAGCCAGTGATGTACAGTGGCAGGCAGTAGGGAAGTCCCTCAATGCCTTTGTAAATGTATACTAAAGAAATTGCTAACCAAGGCAAAATCTCTGCTTTTTTCACAGATGAGAGGGAAAAGACAGATGGACCTGAAATGATCAATGGAACACAAAATATAAAGTCAGTCATCAGAATTCATTCTCTGCATGAGTCAGAGGCAAAGCCAGGGTTTCTAGTCCGTATCAGAAGATGGGTTGTGCTTAAACAATATTTTTGCCAAGTGTTGCCATACCACTTACTTAAAATCAGTTTTGGGCTTTTTTAGTCAGGGGTAAGGAGAAACAGTTTCATCCTTTTTCTTGTTCCTTTACATTCTTCATTTTCATCATATTATCTTCCTACATTTTCACTTCTGGAACCACGGACCTAAAAGCAATTTTCAGTCACATGCGTATGTTTTCGTGTATTCCTTGAGTTCTCTCAGCAGTGAACATTCAATTTTTCACTTCTTCTGTGAAGATATTCTGTGCACAGCACATTGTCACAGCTCTGCTGGTTAGAATAACTTTTTCCAGTCACCTGCATTGAGGTGAAAGTGGATTTTTGGATTTCTGTGTTAATATTATCCAGCCTACACCTAGACAGTAGATGGAGGGAGAAGGGGAAGAGGAAAGGGCAGACTCTTCCTTAGTAAAGTTTCACTGCAGAAAATTCTCATTTTGCTGTCTCTATTCAGACAGACATGACAAAGAGCTCCATTCCTTTAACTTCCAGGCTTGGTTCTAAACTTTATCCCCACTGAGTAAGACAGGCACATCTGTATTTTGTGTTGCAATTCAAGAGACAAGTTAATTATCTCATTATTGTTAGTCACTATCATGTTGGGGTTTTTTTGCTGACAGAGGAACCAAGGGCAATATTTCATTGTGTTAAGCAATTATTGTACAAATAAAGATTGCAAATATTACTGCTTGAATAGCAGATAAGGCAACTGCAAAACCAGGAATTGCAGCTAAAGTACCTGGGGAAAAATATTTATTATTTTCTGTGGGATAAAACATTTATTTTTTTCTGATTGAGCAGTGCAGTTTGGTCTCTGACCCTGTTTAGGCCATATCCAATGTGGCTGATGGAAGAAGCTACATCTCACCATATCAGTCCAAACAATTGGGGATTCTAGTACTGGGACACATAGGGAAGCATATTTACTGACCTCAGTGCAGCCTTGGAGCACAGATTAAGGCTTCAGAATAAACTAAAATATAAATATTGGCATTCTTTCCTTCAGAAGTCTACCTTAATTAGAAGTTAATGTTGTTCCTCTTTTTTTATATGCAAATTTTCACTTGAATCCAGCTTAATTTTTTATTCATACTTTAACAGGAGTTACATAGAAATAGATTTGAGTAGCTGATAATTACAAATTAGTTAATCATCATTCTTAACAATGGATAGAATTAATTGCAATAAGCTACCTAGAGTATCAAGGTCTGAGTGGATAGATATATTTACTGAACTGTACACATTAAAACGATGTATTGTGCAGTATTGCTGAGAAAAACTCTTCCTAAAAAAGGTTGTATGTCATGCTTCTATAAATTAGACCTAACTATTATCCTGATGCTTACCTAATGTAGTGATAACATTCAAATAAATATTGTTCATATATCTTTAGTCATATGGAAAGCTGTGTGTCTCCAGTCTGAGAAATACTATGATCACAGTGTCAGAAGATGTGACAGCACAGAACTCTTTCTCACGAGAATTGTACTGAAAGTTTATAAAATATAAGTTTCATGTTTATGAGAGTGGCTTTTGGAAAACAGGCAGTCAGTGTACTGTCCAATCAGTCCCAGGGGGGTGGACTGATCTCAACCAATCTGAATAGTCCTCTCGTGTGTCTATAAATCTGTCATTAATTAAATAAATTCACTTAACATTCTCTCAAGATTGCTGAGTCCCTTGCTCCATTTTCAGTCCAACAGCGACAAGAAGAACAATACCCTTGTTTTCTTTCAAAGATAAGGTAAGATTTGTGTTCAATTCACAACACCTTCAATACATGGGAAAAAAAAAAAGAAAAAAAAGGAAAATATGAAATGTAAATACGAGTATATACATGAATGAGAGAAAAAGTTGCAAAATCGGTAGGTGCATGTGCGGAAGTTAAGTACTAATAATTACCTCGCAAGTAATTTTTAACATGTAAATACATTATGAATTATGTGAGTATATATACCTATATACATATACAGATATATCTGTATTTTGGATATTCAAGTGTTGCTTCATGAAAAAAGCCTGCATGCATGTGTGGTGGGTTTAGGAAAGTAAAAGTCCAAAGCACATCTGTCCCACCATGCACTGTAATGGTTACACGGTTTTCAGTCACTGTGCTTCTTGTCTTCCTCATGGCTCGTGTGTGTGGTCAATGAGAATCTAATTGAGCTCACTATTCTGCAGAAACTTACTCTTAAGACAGCAATTTATTTCCACCCTTTATTTAATTATTTTGTATGTTAGGTTTGAAGGGCAAGGGAAATGGAATCTGACAGCAGCCGTGCCCAGAAGCTTCACCAAAAAGAAAAGTTCTGTAATGCCTGAGAGAGGTTGAAATGCTGAGTGCAAGACTGTGTCACTTGAAAATGGCTTGTCCTCAGGTCCCCCACACTTAATTTTTCATTTAGTTGCTGGTACTTGACCAAGCCATCTTTTAATTTGAACAGCTCATTTAAAAAATTTTCTTTTTTTGGAACAGAAATTTTACTCATGGTATCAAGAAAATTAAAATGTAGTTCCTGCCAATTGCATTTCTCTTCTCCCTGCCTCTTTTGGCTTAATTGTCTAAACCATCCTGGCTCATAATTTTTCCTGGTTTGTGCAACATTAGAGAGCTTTATAGCTAATTAATTGCTACAGATTCTGGTAGCTTGAGGAAGTATTTATTTTAAATCTAGTCTCATATACAGGGTTCTGTATACATAACCATACATATACATGTAAATATGGATACATATAAACATGTAGGTGAATGTGGTGTGGGTTTTTTTTTCTTTGTTGGATTGGTTGGTTGGTTTAAAGGGTGTTTTTTTTTTTTTTGGTCTTTAGTGATGTTTGAGTTATTCCTTAACCACAGCCAGCTGAAAAATATGGAAATGTTTGATTTCAGTAAGTTCCTCACACAAATCATACCTGAAGTGACTGATAAAACTGAAGAGCACATTCATCTTATTCTGCATGCTAAGCATAACACAATAAATGTTGTGCTAATCAGGATGCTATAGCTTTCCTCAAGTTCATAGATTTTTTGCTTCGAGATCTTGACATTCTTTTGAATATCTAGATTAAACATACTGGAGGAAAGGCAAGCTGTGGGTCAGTGCTCCAGAGCATGCTAAGAGCATTGCTAACATGCTAGTCCTTGTGAATTTATGCCCTCATGATGGGCCATATTCATTGAAACTTTGAGGAGTTTTGGTTTTTTCTCTTTTAATCCATTTTCTTCCTTTATTCTCCTAGTCTTGGGAATACCAATTCCCTTTTGCAGAGCATACCTAGTCTGTTCAGTGGAAGAGCTGCAAGGACATTTCTCTCTGTTTTATCAAACTGACATGATGGTGAACTTTCTGTTTCTCTGTCTGGCCACACAAACATCCTAATCTATGCTGGCAGTATGCAGTAATACCAGTTGCTTTTGATAATCAAAGATGATTGAAGACTCCCATTCATTTGCTTCCAATCAGTCTTCCCAAAGGCTTAAGCCAGCATTAGTCCAGAACCTCATGGGTGTCAAATAAGAATGCAGGGATGTAGAGAGGTAATGTACTGGGATTGACCAGGCAGGGAAAATCCAGAGGTAGGAGGCCAGGCAGGCAGTAGGGACAGAGCTGTCATGATCAGTATTCCCCCAGATATGGCTGCAGAACCTGTTCAACAAGAAGGAGCAGCTGCTGCCACAGCAGGATCCGCATTGGCTGGTCAGGTAGCACATTAAATCATCCCAGATGATGCAGGGATTACAGATGCATGTCCAGCAGCTGGAGAGTCCCACAGCATTTAAGCTCATGTTTTAGCAAACTTCAGGATACAGAGTACACTCTTAGGATTTATCTCCTTCCAAACCAGTGATTGCTGTCCTTAGGCTTCCTTACTTTTCAGACCAGAGTCCTTCCAGAGGCTTCTCTATTTCCCTCTGACATACGGGGCATTTTCAGATAGGGCATGTTGATACATTTCTGTGGTGGAAGGAAATTAATTTTGTTTTGGAGGATTTAATGGCATCAGACACAAATAGAAGCATGCTTTGAGAATCATGTGTGATCACTACAAGTGATCACAGTCTAGACCACATACAAAAATTGAAGAGACAACCAGTTTTCTTTAAAAGATTCCAGAAATTAGGTGTATATATATCTACTTTTATAAAAAAATAGTGACATATTTGGACACTGAACAGGCTCCCCACAGAAGTGGTCACAGCACCAAGCCTGACAGAATTCAAGAAGTGTTTGGACAATACTCCCAGGTGCTGTGCAGGGCCAGAAGTTGGATTTGATGATCCTTGTGGGTCCCTTCCAACTTAGCATATTCTGTGATCCTGTGATTGCCTTTAATGGCACAGCTGTCTATCCTGCTTAAGATGCTTCATGCCTTAACATATTTATGATTCTTTTTCCTTACAAATTTTTTTAATGACCTCAGAATGATTTTTGACACACCTGTAGTACAAGTAAATAATTCAAGGTACACAGTAATTCTTTCAATATTCTGCAGAAATGGAAGTGGGTTTTAAATGGGTAAACTTATTAATTGAACCAGACTGTTTAATTGAAGGCAGCTTTGAGTAACGATGATGATGATGATGATTGCTACTATAATTATTATTTTAGTAGTGATAGTAGTAGTAGTAGTGTGAGTTGTTGCTCCTAATGGTGATAGAGTCAGATGCATGACCAAAATTTGTAGGTGATCAAGTAATTCAGGGAACTGAAATCCCATGTAGAAATATGACATACACCATGATGTATAATGCTGCTCTCAGGCTGCAGTGTTGAGAACAAGGAACCCATCTGCAAACAATTTGTACACCCCTGGGTAGGCATGATTAAGAGATGACTCGTTTTGGCCGCAGTCTAACTTTTCCTTGCAGAAATCACATGCTTTAAACCCAATCTGATAGTCTGTTACCTCTAAATATCAAAATAGATAAAATAATATCCATGTGGATAGTGGGAAGATAAGCATTCAAACTAAATTATTTTTCATGGCCTTATTTATTCAATATAGTTGAAAAGAAAAGCTCTTTTGCTTCTGCACAGAGGCAGTAGGAACCAGATTTCATTCTAATCTTGGTATATTTGAAAAGAAATAGTTCTAGAATCTCTGCTAGTTTCTTAACAGTCTGCTCAGCAGAAATTATTCTTGCTGATGCTGCATGCCATTTTGATGGTTTATGGAGTTACTGAACTTAATCCAAAATTCATTTCCACAATTTTTAATTCATTTTTTTTGCAGAACAGAAACTATTGGTCCTACTAATCTGATTTATACTTTCTCTCTCTTTCTTAATGCAAAATGAGAGGGAATCACTCACAGAGACTTTGATTTTATGTGTCATACTGCTCAACATGAAAATAAAATACCATTACAAACTATCTGAAACTGAAAAGCCAGCACTTACTAGAGCCAACACAGGCATCTATTGTACTGGCACATCTATGGAGAACATTCATCAAAACTTAGAATGTCTATCAGAGTGCAATCACTCCAGTATTTGTGTCTCTGTCTAGGTTTACTTCCGTGAACTCCTGTTTCACAGCAAGTGAGGCTGCCTGTGTTAGAGAAGCTGTATATTCATATAGTGCTTTCAGGATTTGGACTGATTTCTATGATTAACAAACCCATTATCTGCCAGTGTTTCCGTAGTCCATCCATCACAGTCCCAGACTATTTCTTCTTGCCATGCTAAGCATCATCTCCTTGGAACTGTGAACGGAAAATCCTCCTCAGGAAAGACCAGAAATTTCCCATTGAATAGTGTAGAATCCAGTTTACTTCATTAGAAAAATACTACAGATGTAATTTCTTCACTATTAATTGCATATTGAAAAGCTTGGTACCCAGCACACAGATACCTTGTATGTCTTTCTATGATATTATTGGAATATTTTAGAAGTCACATGGAGACTGCTTGCATAGAGCAGCTCAATTGTTTAGATTTTTTTTTTTTAAATGTTGATCTTAGTTGAAAGTTTTGCCAATGACTTTAAGACTTACTGACTTCAGGACATTTTTGTAATTCAATATGCAAAGTTAAGTTCTGAGACAATGCTGTGCTTAGGAAGAAGTGAGTCATTGGTACTCTGAAGATACCAACAGGGTGTTCGTTGGAGAAGAGGATGAAAGAATTTGATTAATGGGTACCAATTTAATTAGAAAATGACTCCAAGAACAGAAATAGAACTGTTTTAAAATCCCCTTCTCATTTACAGTCCATAGGGATCAATAACATCTTCTAACAAAAGGTACAGAAGGCTCTAGAAAGTGCCTCGAGGTCTGCTTGTTGTTCATAGATTGCCAGTATCAGTGAATGACTGTTGACTGGTTTTGCATGTCTGACTATATTTTCTCATTGAATTAGTGAAGAGATGCCAGTGGATTTACAGGTTATGTCTGTTTTTAATGTAGTTTAGTGCTCCTGACAGATCTGAATTCTTTTCTATGCCACCATGCTGTTGGCAGCATACAATAATATGAGAATATTTCATCTTTGGGCATTAAGATCCAAGTACAATTAGTTCATAAGTATAAACAAATGCAGCTATTATCTTAGCCCATAAGCTTTTGGCAACCCAGATGAGCGCCAAGGCTCTGGATTTCCAGTACTCTCACATTTCAGGATTCCAGTGCTTTCAGTGTTGGAGGCAATGCATTGCCTGCATAGTCCTTATTAGTATTTTTTGTTCAGTTGCACAATCTTTTTTCACAATAGGGAGGAGGCTGTAGCTTGACTATTCCCTGTGCAGAATTCTCCATGGAATACTGTAGAAGGGGGGAATTTACTTTGCTAAACTACATTAGTCTTCTGAACGCAGCCTTTCTGCCCTCTGTCCTTCATCAGATCACAACATGTAACCCAAACTGAATAAAGTGAATGCAAAATATCATTTTTCCTTCCAGAAGTGACGGATGCTTGCCAAGGCACTGCTGTCTGTTTTCAGCAGGTTGTAAGAGTAACTGGCCCCCTAAGAGCCATGAGCTGAAATGTCTCAATCCCTTTAAGACCGTCTTTCCATTTAAGAGCACCTGAGAGTCCTGGTCAAAGCATATTAGCAACTTGATTAAATTCCTCTCCGTTTCTCTCAGACAATGCCCTTAACTGCTTCTGTTGGTTTACTGTATTAAAGGCTCATCAGAGTTATGGCTCCTGACTCAGTATTAATCACCCCTGCAGGGCTCTCCCGGGGTTCGCTCGCGATGCCCACGCGCTCCTGCTGACGTGGTTTATGCAGAAGGTCAGCCTCACCTTTACTGCATTGGCATTTGTAGGACAGCAGTCCTATCCCAAGGTTTCTGAAGTGCCAAGGACAGGGCGCAACTCATTTGATACACGAGAACTGTTTCATTTTAAGACATCTACATGTCTTTAAGGCACCTACAGCTTCACAGATCTGTTAGACTGTTAAAATAGTGAAATTATTATTCATTAGATATATTTTATTTTTTCATTTCATTAATATTTAAATTGATAATCATATCCACTGATACATTGGTAAAGGAAAAAGTGGGTGCACCTACCTGTTTGATATTCACCCCAGTGAAAAATTGGTTATCACCCAGATTAAATATGCATAAATTCTATTTACTTACATTTAGGCTGGCTGAACTTTTAGCTGCAGCAGTACAAAATGAATGAGAAAGCAGACCTGTAAGTTATAAATGAAATAGGTCCACATAAATAAACATACATGACGTACTATTCCTGATGAGAGAGTAGATGTTCTTCTACTTTTTATAAAAGATACATTTCTTTTCGAAAAGAGAAAACTATTATTTTCAATTTCTGGTTTAGGCTGTAAATGTACCTATACTATTCAAAATATTTGTCCATACAAGACTTCAGGAAAGATGTATGGTGAGCAAGCTTATAGTTGCTGTATTACTTGGATAATGGTTTAATCTTGCACTTTTAGTTTACAAGGACAAAGTGTTTTCGCCCTGTATTTTCCAAACTTTCTTTTGTTTTTCTATATGCACTCATATAATTGTATTCAATGATTCATCATTTGATCTAAGCCAAAGTGATTTTTTTAATGAGCAGTAGAATTATTGCACATTGTTTTATGCTTTAGGATGGTAGGTCATTTTTTATTTATTATTTGCTTTCATAATAAAAGGTTCAGAAGAGATGTTTATCAGGACAATTAGTGACCCTGGGGTTCTTTTGGCTAGGAAAGCAAGCCAAAACAGGATGATAACATCCCAGCATGCCTTCGATCAGCTATGGGCTCAGAGAACGTGCTCCTTTGCCAGGAACATCTGGCTTTTGAAAAGCTGGTAAAAAGTTTGGGATTTCTGCAACAGAAACCAAAAATTAATTGCAAACCCAGGAGTAACTTCCATAGTTTTTTGAAGTGGAAGCAGTTTTATTTTCCTTGGGGATGAACATCAGAATGAGAAGGACTTGCCAATAAAGCTGGCCTAAACAAATTATTCAGTAGATACACACTGATGCAGCTCAGAAAAATTTGATTCCACATCCTTGTCCATTAGTCTACTTGACAACATTCTTGCCTACAAAGGCACAGAAATCCTGGTAAATACAGGTAAACAGTTCTGCAAATGCCAGGAGTTTTAATTCTGATCTCAATTTACTAAATATGTTGGCATTTATACAGTACAATCATGAAGCAAGCATTAAAACATTATCATTCTAAAAAGACTCAGATCCTGTTCTGAAAGTGCAGTAATTACATAAGAAAAGCAGTCATGAAAAGAAGCTCTTTTTTTTTTCTTTTAATTCACTAGAGAGATTCAACCAGCAGTTTAAATAGATGTTTAATTTCAGAGTTATGATTAGTTTCATAGAGAGTTTATTCAGGTGGTTTAGTTCTGTATGTCCTGAAATAATTTGCTGAATTGAGGTCAATGCCCTGTGCATACAAGAGCATCCATACTGGTTCTGTCTGTAGTGCAGACATTATTACCTGCACATTGTAGGTAGGACATCTTTTGAATTACTCCACAGTGCATTATGCCACCACTGAAATTTAATACATTTTTTATTTTACAAATAACCTATATTTTCAGACTATTTTCAAGTGTGGAAATAGCTTCTCAGTAAAAAAGCAAACTCAATAAATCACCTGTGCATACAGATGAGAGATTCTGCAAAGCAAAGATGTATCTGAAGTCGCAGTAAAAGCACCATCAAGTCCTCAGCACAAGGGAAAACTGTTCTTTTCTCCGTGGGTGTGGAGGTTTGTCCTTGCTGGGAGCTGTACCCTTCTGCCGTGTACCACACAGTTGTTTGATATCTGTTGGAAACCTGGCTGAAGTCAGACCTTCCATGTGCAGCTGGAAAGCTACAATTTTGGTTTTCAACCCCAGGAGGCTGTTAGGTCACAGTGCCAGTCCTGGGCACGGGAGGGGGGACAAATAACACGAGGAAGACCAAGCTAAGTATGATTACACACATCCTTGCTTAAAAGGCAAGACTCCAACTCTTGCTTGTGCAGCGGTAAAGCCTTGCAGACCTGAGTGAAATATAGAATCAAATAGCTTGTGTATTAGCAGTAGCTTGTGAGTATGGATCTGAATTTTGTTGTGTTTGTACTTTACAAGCATGTTCTCCTGAAACGTATCAGCTGTTAGCTGGTTGCAGAAATCAGGTGCATCTTGCATTTCGGTGAATGTCTACGTTTGTTAGTTTTTTCTCTAAGTAATAAAAGTGTTAAGAGGAATTATTTAGTACCCAGAGGTATTTTCCTTGCTGTTTTTTTTCTTGTTTCTTTGCTTAGCCTCTTTTCCATACACAACATAATAATTTGGGGTTTTTATTTCCCGGCAGACCCACAGAATAAAAGTCAGAATGCTGCTTCCTTGCTGGAAATCGGTATATTCTTAATTTGCATAATAGTGAAAGGGGTTTGTGGCATTTCAGTAGGAAAAGCCCTTATAAAATATTAACATTTTGAGAGATTTGAAGAATTACAAATCAACCTTTAATTAACTCTCATAAGAAATGCTATATTCTGTGATGAGCATAACTCCAAGACCTCTAATGGTACATTCCCAGCATAATTCTTATCATTCACAGTTTCAATCTTGTTACTTTTTCTCTGATTTTCATTTCTCCTCATTCAAGCTGACAAATCTCGGTTCAGAATAGTGTTGGGTTATCTCCATAGCCAGTTGCACTTCAACTCAAACTAACAGCCCCTGGTTTAGGACTCTACATACATATATGCACAATCATTTCCTAATCCTGATGGAATGAATGGCTCAATGCCCTTAACATAACCCTGATCTAACCAGGTTTAGAGTTTGAAGCACTGACCTGGGCCATCAAAAACCCATGGAAACACAGAATTCATGACAGACTTTGGTATAAAACGGGGAGATTCTTCAGGACAAATCCCTATGAATTTTTCTGTTTTCAGAAAGGCTGTATCAATCTGTAAAGTCTTTATTAGGTGACAGTTTCATGACCTCCTGGCTGTAGCAGAAATACTGGTTCATGAAATTACAGCTTCTGCTTAATTTTTTTCTACCTCCCAGTGGTTAACACAGTTGCTGGAAAATCACACATTAGACCAGATTAGCATTCAGATTCCAACCTCAGCCTTTTGTTCTGATCAATTTTATTATCTTTGCCACATAGTGCCCTTAGCACAGCTAAATGGAGGGCAGTTTGAGATGTGGAAATAGGAATGAAAAGCATCAGGTAAGGGAAAGAGATTTACTGTGCTGGCATTACTGCAGAACACATCTTTGTTGGCAAAGCAACGGGATACATTATTTTGCTTTAATCTTTAAGAGTCATCTGTGATGTTTACTCTTTGCTTCTTTTAACAGAACTTTCAAATGCAAAGCAGAAGTGGAAGGAAATCCAGCATCAGTTGGAAACAAAGTTAGATGTTCACTCATGGTTATCTTGTTTGGTTCTCTGGGACACAGCCTCTCATTCCCTGTTTGTAATATGCAACACTGTGGTCTTGAAATGTACATGTGAAATTAATTTTGTAGTGAAATAATGATCTTTTTTAAGGTATTCGTACCCATTTTAATAATTGAAGGATTGTTTCCTATTTCATCTTAGCACTACTTACCTGTGTCTCAAAACATATATTGGAATCTAAGCTACATAATAAAAATAGATTAATGTATAAAAATAGTGTAGGATTAATATACAATAAAACAATAATAGAACAGGTAGTGAGATGTAATAGCAATATAACACGAAATAAACAAACATCAGTCTTTCTCTTGGCACTGGTCCACCACCAGTTATAGTTCAGATTTTGAATCTCCAGAGAGGAAAGAATTCTTCTTCCTAGTCTATACTAGTGACTGTTGGAGGAAATGACTGATGACAGCACTGTGTGGAATCATGTATAAATTGAGTAACTGCAGTACAAGCTGCCACGCAGAGTACCAGTCTGTGGCTATGAACTCTCATGCTCTATTGCAGCCATTTAATGGTATAATACACACTGTTTGGGTGACAGGAACAGTGTGTTATTTGATGCACATGCACTGACACAGTGCCTTTTTCTACTTAAGGCAATTTTAGAGGACTGTTCCTGTGGTTAGTGGCAAAGGGCGTCTTTGAATGGGGGATATACCCAGCTCCAAAAATACCCACTGGAAAAAGTATCTTACCTCTGAGCATGTGAGCTTTTTCTTTCATTAAGCCCTTGGTGGTTTGGTGGTGTTGAGTTAAAGTGTTCAAGGTTTTTCACGGGGACACAGCAGGGATCCCAGGAGCAGTGTAAGGAGAGCAGCCTTTGGTGGCTGTTCTCCAAGAGTCCAGGGACATGGGGATCTACAACTAAAAGTCCCATGCTGAGCACACCTGAGGGGTCCTGAACGCACTTGGTTGCACCATCGGGTTAACAGATAATCCAGAGCACCCAAGCGGACCTTGGTTAAGGAAAAGAAATCTCTCTCACTCAAATTTGCTGATATTTCTTTAAAAAAAATGCAGCATTGCTTCTGCAGATCCAGTGTTGAAAATGTCAGATATCACAATCAAAAAGACTGCTAATCTGAGACTGGAATGTGAGCCATTTAAAAAAAAATAGGCTCAATTCTACAGTACTTCTATTTTTCTTTGTGAACCCTTTTCTTGTGTGCTTATTCCGTTATGCACTGAACCCTATGGCTGGGTTTAGCAGGTCAAGAAGCTTTATAGACAATCCAGAATGAGACTGCAAACTTTCACCACATATTTACACAACTTTCTGCTAAGCTATATTTTGTCTCAGGGACTGGAGAGTAGGTTATTCTTTTGTTTGTTTTCTGTGATATGGCAGCATTGCAAGGCTCCATTTCCAGCAGGTGATTGGCCTCCAGTTCTAGGAGGCTTCCAGGGGAATAGTCAGGAGGAAATTTTCTATTTGTGTTTACATATATTGACTCTATGCTTTCAAAATCATTTTACATCTGAGTATTTCCTTCCAGTGGTTGCATTTCTTCCTTTGTAACGACATACTTGGACAATGGAACCCAAAGGGGCATGTACAGCTAAAAAGTAATTTTCAGAGAGAGAATAGAAAGCAAATAGGAACTTGCTAAAGCAAATCTTTATTTATATATTGCTTGAACTACTGCTGAAATCAAAGGGGAAAAAGCATGCTTTAGGTTTCCCCTCTTCCTATTAAATTACTTGAAGGTCTGTGAACATGATCAGCCCAGAGTCTTGCTAGCAAATGAACAAACCATGTTCTGTTGAGTATCTTTTCAAAGATAAATTCTTTCTTTCTTTCTCCTTGAAATGGAGCATTCTGAAAGAGTACTACTAAAAGTACACAGAAACCATTGCCATGTGATTATGAATTATTTAGTAAAACAGCAAGTTGTGTGTGCTGTGCTTGTTTTGCCTTCTCTCACACAGTGTAAATCAGGTGCAGCTTCACTGCAGTAAAAACAGGCCAGAAAAATGAGGGAAAATTAAACCCCACTCTCTTACAGAGATCCACGCAGTCTAAACATGGTATTTTTCCTGGTATTTTTTGAGCTGGCAGGGAAAAGAGAAATCTGTTAGACCAGATAACTCACTGTAAGCTTATAATTGATACATTAATCAAGAAGTTTTAGCAGCATGGACTATATTGTTCTGAATAGTCTGTTGAACTGTAGCTTGAAAACAAGCTTGAGGGAAAAAGAAAGCCTGAAAGAAGAAACACAGTTTCATCGAGGTTTTCTTTCCTAAAGGAAATGGTCTTACTTAAAACAAACATCAAGATAACAATGGAATTTCTATCCTGAGAAACTATGGAAACAAATTCAGCAGTTTTGCAATGAGAAATGAGTAGTCGTATTTTTCTACCTGTATTATAAATAGACACGATACCACATGCTTTAGTAGCCTTCTGCTATAGAACCTGGGGCAGAGCCTCTGAAAAAAATAATTTCTTAATTTAGTTAGGCAAAATAGGCACACAAAGATTGTTCCTATGACTCTGGAGACTACAGTTCAAATAACAACTCAAACTTAGACAATCTAATCTGTGGAACTGCCAGGTCTTTTTGTCTTGACCTTTCTTCACCTTCCAGAGTCAATGCTGAAGTTTTCTTTTAAGTAGCATACACGTTAATTGCTGGAGTTTTTTTTTCATAAGCACCATTATACAAAGAATCAGGCTCATCGTGTCCTATGCATCTTTGGTATCTGTGTGTGCCACACCTGTAAACTTCACACATTGTCATGGCTGTGTGCTCCACAATAGGCACAAAATTTACCTATTTTAGTGAGCTGAAAGCTGAACAAAACATAAAGCTTTCCAAGACAGGGAAATGGAACTGGTAACTCTGAGCAGTAGGTGATGTATCCATTTGTTTAAGACACAAACACCAATATTTCACTTGAAAGCATTTTAGCAGGAACAGACAAAGCTCTACTAACCTAAGCCAATATTTATCTTTCCAGGTATCAATAGGCTCTTAAGGTATTATCCCTGGCTACAGTTTTAAAACACTCCAAGTAGTCCTCAGATTTCTTCTTTGGTTGCAGCATGGCCTCTTTAATCTTACTGGGCTCTTTTGTTACCCTGGCTGTAAGTTTGGTTTTCTACTTAGATCTCTGCTCAAAATGACATATTCTTAACTGTCCATAAAAGTTAAATAAACTCCATGTCCCTCACTTCTATATTAATTTAGCACATTGCTTTTGGATTTTCTTTCAGCTATTCTAAGCTTGACATATCCTCATAAATATCACTACTCTGCCAAGGGATAGTAGCAATAAAATAACCACTTGTCTCTAGATGGATGAAGTCCTCAGGATTCTATTTTCAGAGGCAGAAAAGAGAGATGAAAGTGAAAATACCGAGGCACAGACAACCCCTACCCTGAACAGTGGCACAAAACCCCAGTGCCACGTGATGTGATGGGGGTCTGTGTGGTGACAGCTTCCACCCTGCATATCTGGGAAATCCAGCACATCCTGGCATGGAGAGGCATACCAGAACTGTGCAGGGCAAGCAGCCAGCACAAACGCAGCGAATCTGACACGTCCTGATCGCAGATTGACTCTACAAATAACCTTCAGTGGAACTCAAGGGGCTCCGTCGCACACAGAGCCGCTCCCCGCTGCACGAGGCGCGTGCGGCGGGCGGCAGCGCGCTGGCACATCTCTGTGCACACACTGGGCCCTTAAACTCTGCCATCTGTTCAGGACAGAAGGGCTTTGAGCAGTCTGACAGGCTTTCTGAACATCTGGAGGTTTTGGACTAAAGGGCTGAAGTGTTATATTAATAGCTAAGAACTACAGGACCCTTAGTCTTTGCGTGGATGTGCAAAATTCTGTGCCTCCACACAGGCTCAAAATGCTCTAGTCATAAATGTTTCCTGAAGTATGAGATTTAATTTTTTTTTTTTTCTTGTAAATGAATAGAATTAGAAGGGGTTTTTGACAGCTTACAAGCATTTCAAAAGTCACGTCACTTCAAAATCCATGCTTGTTTTATAATTTATGAGGCATTACATCTCATTATTTCCTCATAAGGTCCATGAAGAGACCAAATCATCTGAATAAATTCTTCAGTTGTAGCTGAAAAGATTCAATTTTTTTTTCAGGGATAACTTGACCTTAGAAATTTCTTTAGAAAATTCCCTGCAGAATAAGGATCTGTATTCCTTAGCAGAAACTTTTCAAGACTATTTGTTTTTTCACTTAACATCCTCCAAATCTACAGAATTATGACAACTTTTATTGATATTTGCTTGTGCTCCTATCTAAATGTTTTTAAGAAACACATCTAGTGATTTCAAATATTGTTTTCTACAATACTGAGTGAGCCCAAAATTAGTAATGATGGACCCAAACATCTCGGGTCTGTAATGGGTCCTTTGCACAAAGTTTTCTATCTGCATCTTGGGGAACATGGAAAATTTGTGCAAATGAGGAAGAAGTTCAGGATAGAGGGATAAGAAAGGAAATCTTGATTGCAATCCTGGCTCAGCCAGGAGGTGGCTTGGTACATCCATATCCATACCACAGATGTTCCATAATGGAAGGATATGGCTTAAAAAATGCCAGGTGGTACTGGGATAATCTCATCTTGGGTGTAAGACCCTCAGACTACATTTTTTGACTTGTATGTATTTATAATATGAACTCACTAAAGTATGAGGAGTCAACAATGCTGTTCAAACTGCCCATCAAATCTAAAAAGTGTTTGCAATTCTAGATGTTCAATTTGTACAGTTATTCCAGTCTTTAAAAATGCAATTTTTTTACACTTGCATTATGAAACTTGTTTATTTTTCATTTCCAAATCTGTTTTCTTGGATGATTCTACAGTCAGGAATATAGAGAATGGGATTGAAAGCACCTTTTTGAGCAGCACCTTCTGGAATTTAGTAAATCAGTTACAAATCTTAATTTTTTTCTCCTTTTATATTGAAAGTTCTTCTGAATTTTGAGAATTTTGGTATTCTTTAAAGGATCATAAACTTAGAATTTAATTAAAATTATTTTTTCTTTCTGTTATCAACTTCAACTAGATTCTTAAACAAAGTCAAACAGTTCTAGAAGATCTTCTGTCAGTTTCTTCAAATTGCACATTACAGATTTTTTTCCCTAGTCACTCAAAAACTGATATTGGATGAATATCTTACCTGAGAGTAGGGTCAGAAACGCCAGTGCTAAATTTAAAAGACAAGTTCTTTTCCATTGGATTCAGCAATAGTCCACCCTGCATATGGGAAGACGTGAGCAAAATCTGTCTATGTCAGTTATCCACTTATTGGCTAAACAGTAATGAAGGAAATCAGTAAAGAAACAAGATTATTTTTTTCACTCTTTCATTTACATGGAATCATGTGCAAGCTGTCACTTTGAGGAAAGTGGAATAACAGAAATCGATCCATGTGAAGTAGCTTCTCTTGGAGGTTTGTTTCAGATTCTCAACCCAAAACCACCCCCAAATCCAGTTAAACTCTGGCAGAGCACACTGATTTGCCAGCAGCCCTGTGCAGTCTCTGCTCGCTGGTTTCATATCCAGGGATGAGCCACAAAAGTTGCCTGAATTTTCATGTGGAAAAATTGGCTTGCACTTTTCTCCTGAGACCTTGCTGGCAGCCAAGTGGATGCAACTTCCCTACCTCCAGCCAGCTGGCCCACCTGGCAATTACGTGCTAAGATGTTCCCAGGGATTTGCTGGAAATGCTTGTTAGAAATTTACCCTGTAACTGAGGACAGGACCACGATCACATCTTTCTTTCTTTCTTTTTTTTTTTTT
>VZTJ01003630.1:2410625-2526252 GCA_013397795.1 Orthonyx spaldingii
TTTTTTTTTTTAATTTTTTATTGTAGCACATATTGGATGGAATCTGCTGGAGAGGATGTCGCCCAAGGTCAGAAATCCAATTTGACATGTGTATTTAAAAATATAAGAAACTCCAAGACTTGCCAGTGATAAGGAGGTTTTTATAGCAGAGCATACCTGGAGCCTTTAAAGAAATAAGTACCATTAACAGAAATAGCTGTCAGACCAAAACATGTTACTGATGAGCTGGAGGCAAGAAGGATGGATGTCTAACATTTCTCTGGACTTGAATATGGCAATAAGTATGTTTGATTATGAAGCGGTGAAATAAGAATTAAATTGCTGCCTGAGCAATAGAATTCAGTGAAGTCAATTTTTCTGTGGGGAAAAACAGGCAACTCACAGACTGTACATTACATAATTATCTCTCAGATAATTAGTCTGTTAAAAGAGAAGCAAAACAAAAGAAAACAAAAAAAAAATAGCCACTTAAAAGACTTCTCTCTATAAACAGACACATATAAACTCAGCTGAGAGAGATAATCACTGAAGCCCTGAAATATATTTAATCAATTTTCTATCTCCTGCTGGCTGTTGTAAACAGACATGACTTAAAGGTAGTTCCTGAAGGTAGTTCATGTCAGGCCTTTCAAAGGCTAGAATAAAATCTTTTTATCCATATATTTCAGCATTCTCAGGCACAGTTATATTACAAAAAACATTTGCTTAATTTATTTAAGATGATAACATTCAGTTTGATTGTTGGAAGGAAGGAAGGAAGGAAGGAAGGAAGGAAGGAAGGAAGTAAGGAAGGAAGGAAGGAAGGAAGGAAGGAAGGAAGGAAGGAAGGAAGGAAGGAAGGAAGGAACATGATATATTCCTGAAGTTTGCTTTTATATGCTAAACACTAATTTTTTTAGGAGGTCGATTTATTTCTTTGCATCTATTTCTTACACGTTCTTTCTCATACACACACAGTGGTTTGGATTGTAAAACCCTGGAAGGTAAATGGTGTGGCAGTATTGTTCCACTACTGGCAGCAGAGCTTGTATTTTAATTATTTTCCTTGTTTTGTGTATAAAAGTAAAGTTCATATCAGTAAGAAGTTCTTTGTCTCTTAGTACAGGAAGAAATTACTTAAGGTAAACATTATTTCCAATACTGAAATTTCCCACCACAGAATACTTCAGACATTTAAAATGAAAATTAAGCTGTGTATACTTCAAACTAGATCTAAATGCAATGTATGCACATAAATACATTAGAAGTAAAAAGCTATTTGATTCATATATTTAAATATTTATGCAAGATCTGAGAACTAGCCTTTTTTTTCCTTCTAAGAGTGAATAAAACAGTCATTTAATAGCCTAATCTCACTCTGAAATTCTGCAAGATCTGCAACAGCTTTTTAGCATTACAAAGTTTTCTCTTTAAAATGACAGGAGTCAGAGCAGTCAAAAATGATGACCAATATGATGGCACTGATTTTCAGCAGAGAACCTAAACTCAGTTCAAAACAATGAAATAGTATTACATTTTTAAAATATACTTTATTATGTTTCTTGCATATAATGGCAGACAAGAGGAGGGTGATTTTTGGCTGGTTTTGGTTGGGTTTGGTTTTTTTTTTTTTTGTAATTACTGTCTCTATTGTTTGCATTTCTTAAAGTACGGGAAAGAGAACAGCGCTCTTAGTGTTTATAAATCAAATTTGGTTATGTCTTCAGCCTGATTTTCTCCATTCCACCTGAACTGATAGATCTGTAGACCTAATACATCATGGAAGGGAAATTTCTGTCATAATGAGAAAATGACAATGAACATTTTAGACATGGTAGCACAGCACATACTATTTCTACACCATTCTTAAAATGCTTCGCATTTCTAGCAAAACACTTTGCCAAATTTGATGGTATCCCAATGTTTTCATTGTTAAAATCATTTCAGTATCTTGTGGACCAGGAGGCAACTTATATTATATTAGAGAAAGTGTAATTAGGATGTTAAACTGCAATGAATAAAAACAAGTTTACAACACATTAAAAATTTCATTATTAAAAAAGTAAATGGATTTACGTGTTTTTTAAAGTATTAGTTATCTTTTCACCACAGAGACTCCCCTGAAGTTTGTGCTCACCCATTCTTTGGACTCCTCTCAGACTAATATGAAGCATTTCTACTAAATGATTTTGAACTTTAAGCTGAAGTAAAGGATATTATGGACATTTTCCATAGAACAAACAGGATCTATGATACGGCATAAAATGGGAGACTATAAAGGTTAGATGTATACTTTAATCTATAAGATCATGTTAGCATTCACATGTAATGTTTGCATGCGATAGATAAAATGAGTTGATTTGAACTACCCATTTAACAAACATAATCCCATGGAGCTAAAATCAATAAGCCAATGAAATTCCCCTCCCTGTCTGTTGCATTTAAGTTTACCTATATGTGCATGAAAACACACATGCAAATATTCTTTCTAAAACATTTGTGATTAAAATGTATACTGCTATAAATTAGTTCTAATATTGGTTTGGTGGTTTTTTCAAATGCTAGTTTTGTAGGTGTGGAAATGATTCAGCTCAGTTCTACTCATAAAAGTCATCAAGTTGATTTGGCTTTAGAGTACTTGGAAGGATTTGATAAGCAATTGCATATGACAGTTTTTCTGAAAAGATTTTAAAAATGTAACAAGAATGCATTGATTTAGAAAAAAGCAGTTCATAACCCAATTAAAATAAATAGCAGTTTGAAATAATAAAGTACTGATATTAAAAAAGGGAATGTGGGAAAAGGCAGGGACCACAATTCACAATTTTGTCTTGGAAAATGATGTGTTAGACACTGTCGGCCTTAACCTTGCCAGGTATAAATCCAACTAGCTCCACAGGCAATAATGGAACTGTTCCAGTCTGTCATAGCTAAAGAGCTAGCTCTAAATCTTTTCAAGCAAATTTTCCTCTTTTAAACTTGTGCTGTCTAAGCACTTTTAAGTATGACTCTCTGAGCAAAGAAATTTTTCAAACACTATAGGTTTTAATTATGACAGCTTAAATTAATTGCTCAGATAAATTCAAGACTTTGCTTTATTCCAGACAGTTTTCTACTATTATTCCAGAACCATTTCTACTTTATTTTAAAAATACTTTGCATGGTGCTCGTGTGACATTTTAGATTTTGTTTGTCATCATTAACCAGTTCTCCAGAACACTGTAGAAACTGTCCTCCCACTTGTCATACGCAGAAGCCCGAAGTATAAATCTTGTGTTTTTCATCTAGAACTGTATTCTGACAAATTAATTCCAGGGCATATTGCTCCAGCAGCGTAGGGTAAATATCCATCAGTCTGCTCCCCTGGAGATTATCATGATGGTGGCAGAACTGGTAGGAGATCAGACACCTTCTGACCACAGCTCACCTGATTCTGTGAGCAGTCTGTGAACCTCCTGGAATTTATTGTGTGAAAATATTCTGAAATGCAATATAAGTAAGTTGTAATAAATTATGATGCACACAGTGAGCCACTTGTCAAGACTGCAAACTACATACAGACTTCCAAGGGGGAAAAAAGGGGCTAGGATGATGAAGGAACCTTTAAATTCAGTGTTTGAAGAGACTTAACACAAAATGGAAGGAGAGACTGTTTTGCGAATGACTTGAAAGCATAAACAGCAGAGGAAAGGAGGATTTATGAAAATACATGAAATTTAGAGAAAAGGCCTATGCAGGCTGTGGAATAGCCATAAAAAAAAAAAAAAAAAAAAAAAAAAAAAAGAGAGAGAGAGAGAAATGATAAAAGTTACTGCATCTGGTGCCTTAAAATTAGATTTTAAAATAATAGGGAAGGAAGAAGAGGCAAAGTGCTAAAAGGAGCAGTCTGATTCCTTAATCCTGGGGCTGGCTGAGCTCCATTTACGCATCTTAACAGCAGTCACCTAGGCTGATCTAAATTACATTGGTAGCAACAGCTCCCTGAAGACAAGAGTTATGCTCCCTGTGTTGCAAGGTTGACAAGAGGAGGAACAAAAGGTTTTGAAATGAATGTTAAGTTCACCTAATTCGATTCAAATAGATTGGCCATTTGAGAAATGTTCTGCTCTCTCAAGGAGACTGGAAGTACTGGAACAAATTTCTGCTTTAATGCTGCTACCCTCAGCAGAGTTTTAGCAAGTTTAAATTTAGGCTGCACCAGAGAGAGGGAGAGGCAGAGTTCTTGTATTTTGCACTGTGGTGGATCAGTGCTGAGTTTGTTCAGGGCTTTTGCTGGAAAAGGTTATTTCACTTTGCAATTGATGTGAAAATATTTTATAATCTTTTTTTTTTCCTTTCATCTTTTCCATTCTGTTTTCTGAAGAATTGCCTCAAGACATTTTATCAGAATCTGGGGAGGCTTGCAGTAATCCAAACCAAAAAATGAACAGTTCTATTTGCATGCCTGCTACTTCTCAGAGAATATGTGGGTGTATCTTTCCATTCCATATAGTTTCGGAAGAAATAGTGGTGAGTTACCATGTTTCACTGCTAGAACAACTTCTAGAAGAAGAAAAATATAAATGTGATTGTTGTGGAAAGAAAGAGAATATATTTTGCCACATTTAAGTTTTCAGAAGATGTGCTACAGATAGCAGGTCAAGAGATTTTGCCTCTCTGCTCTGGTCTGGTGAGGCCCCACCTGCAGTGCTGCACCCAGCCCTGGGGTCCCAGCACAGCAAGAACAGGGAGCTGTTGGAGCTGGTCCAGAGGATGCCCCAGGCTGATTAGGGGGATGGAGCACCTTTCCTACAAAGAAAGGCTCACAAAAATGGGATTGTTCAGCCTGGAAAAGGCTTTAGGATGACCTAATTGCAACATTCCAGTAACTGCATGGAGATCACAAAAGAGATTGAGATTATATATCAGGGCCTGGAGTACCAGGACAAGGGGGAATGGTTTCAGACTGACAGAAGTTTTAGGTTAGATATTACAAAAAAATTCTTTACTGTGAAGGTGCCAAGGAACTGGCACAGGTTGCCCAGAGAAGCTGTGGCTGCTCCATACCTGGAAGTGTTCAAGGCCAGGTTGGATGAAGCTCAGAGCAACCTGTCTAGTGGAGGGTGTCCCTGCCCATGGCAGTGGAGCTGAAACTGGATGGTCTTTGTGATCCCTTCCAATCCAGGCCATTCCATGGTTAGAATGAAAAATTAAGCAAAATATATCAAATGGTCTTTATTAGACCAGAAATAATTTTTACCAAAACTAGAGCATCTTTTCTTTTGGAGAACAGCTTCTTGAATATATGTGGGACCAGCGAGTTCATGAAAAGTTACAAGAATTTTTTAAAAAAGTTTTTATCAGAGGTGGAGTACATTGACATAGAATAAAGGAGAGGATAAGAGAAAGCTGAAAAGAGGCTCAGAAAAGAGGGTGAATTAATTAATAAAATATGTTCTGGTGGAATTACAGAATTGGCAAAAAAGTTCAGGTTTAAATCATGTTTTAATTGTTTACAAATTTCATGTGCTGCTTGAATAAAAATGATGGCAAAGTTTCCACTGCATCTTAGTTAGCAGCCAAAGCAGATGCAGAATATTTTAATCAGATAAGAGGACTGGTGTGATTCTTCTTTCTGGTGATTTAATAAAATGTATTAAGACCGTATTAAATGCAGATAAGCGGAGAATACCCTTCCATATCTCTTGGAACTCAAAAAGAGTTGGCAAGTAACCAAAGTTTATATCCAAAAGCTAGTTTCAAAAGTGATCCATATTAAAATAACAATAATAATTTATTTTGTCCAAAAAGTGTGATTTTCCTCATTCATTAATTTTAAATTAAGAGAACATTCCTATATCTTAAGTAGCAAAAATTGACATTAAATCATGCCACAAGTGTAGTGGCCCTATTTATTTAACCAGTAAAATTTATGGGTCAAAGTTCTAATCAACAATCTCATAAACATACTCGATTTGTCTAGGAAATATGAATAAAAAGTTAGATTATCAATCAAACATTAATCACATCAATCATGACTTCTTCAGAGGTCAACTTTGTGTCATTCATACTATCAACACCAAGAAAGAGTGAAAGAATGTGATGTGAAAATAGGTAGAAAAAGCACAGGTAGAATGTATTCAGATATTTTGGATATTTTCAAAAGATAATATTTAATTTGACAAGCTTAATAGAAATGGTAAAATTGTCTGAAACATGAATATGTAAGAGCTCTTAGGAATTCCAAAAGACTGGAAAATTGTGAGTGTAGGCTGCTATGAATTAGAAAAAGAAAGATCATCAGAGTTAGATTTTTCTCACATTCAGTTTTCAGGAAAACCTTGGAAAAAATATTCAAGTAAACCAATCACATAGATGGTACATAGGACATGAGTATGTACCACTACAGATTTGTCGCTGTTGAGCCAATGTCGAAACAAGAGGCACACGAGAGAATTTGCCAAGAGAAAAGAATTATTTATTTATTACAACTTTTATATACAAAATGACCGCTCACAGGATTGGCCACAGCTATCTGCCCCCTAGGGCTGATTGGCCACCTGTATCAGGAGCGCTCTGAACTTCTTATCTTGTTTACAATACTTGTTTACAGAACGGAGAAATTTTTCTCACAGGAAGTATCTGTGTTGCCACACAGTTTTATCAAGAGCAAATGATGTTAAATCAGTTTTCTATCTGTTGCAGCTTGTAAGTACCTTGATTTCAGAGAGACTTTTGATGTTCTTGCAGATTGTATCCTTTAGCAAGACAAGAAAATAAACCCAAACTTAAAGTAGTAAAATGAACAGCTGGAAAAGTACTCAAGGGGCACTTAATATTGTGCATTATCAAACTGGAATAAGATGTCAATAATTCCTGAAACGTTTGTTCTGAACTTTGTACTATTTTTTAATGAGCCAACCAACAGAAGAGAGTAGGAATATTCACTTACAGGTGCCACCCATTCTGGAAAGCTGGCAGTCCTTTAGGAGATGGGTTCAAATGTAAAGTGATTCTGACAGTCTGGAGAAATCAGCCAACAAAAGAAAACCAGAAACACATGGTCGAATTTTAAAAAGTCTCCCCTTGTATAGGCATATAATGATTTCTTACATTGTGAATGGACACCACCTCAAAATTACTGGCTGTGCGCAAAAGACCTGTAAGAAGGGAATGTATTGAAAACTCAGTGTGACAATGTCATGTTGTTTTCAGAAAGACTGGCACGCTACTGGGATGTAAAATGTGAGTTTGTCAGTAAAACACGGAGCATAGCCTTTCCACCACACAGATCATAATGGTCTGCCAAGCTCTGGGACTACATTGGAATAAAAATTTGGATCTGCCAGTCAGTGATAGGAGAACAGCAAAAGGGCTGATCAGTGATCAAGAAAATATGGCTTAAAATTAAATACTGGAAGTTTGGTGTTGTTTGAGAAAAAAGGGCGACCTGAGGGAGGTCTTTATCTCCTTTATATAAATGTTAGAAGGAAGGGAAAAGTTGTTCTGTAGATCTCTCTACATGTTATTATTGTATGTATGAATTGGTAATAGTCCCAGTGCTGTTAATCCTATTTCTAACATTTTTCAGAAAGTGGCATTTCCAAAAGATGTTTATGTTGAAAAGGTAGTACTCACCATGCATAATAATTACCCATTCTTAAAAATAAAAAATATTAAAGTCCTCCTCTTTTTAGTGCCTGTAGGAATGAGGGAAATGTAAAAAGAAAGAAAGATTCTGTCAAATACTCATAAGGTGTAAATTGAATTCATTTCATTGATCTACACAAATTAACACAACGTAAGAAAAGGTTAATTTAGAATTTTTGTGCTGGAATAGCATTATATTAATGAGTACAAGTGCATGCTTGTTAACCTATTGCATTCCAAGAGAGTCATAATATCAGAACTTGGACAATAGATTCCTAAAGTACCTTCTCAAAAAATCAGATCATGTGCCAAACCTTCAGATTGGGGTGCCAGATTAGTAATGAAAATGACACTGAGCAGAAAAAGTGAAAATGTCATTTCTATGCAAATATGAAATGAGAAAATGCAAATAAACAGTAAAAAACCAGAAGAAATGCAGAGCAGATGACTGTGGGTAAGGAACACTAGAAGAATATCACAGGGGCAGAATGGACCATTGAAGTTTTTCTGTTAAAGAAAGAACTCTGCAGTAACCAGCAATTGTGTAACTCTTTGGAACCTCAGAAACTTGGAGAGCTGTGAATTTGGCCCAATTTATCCCAGACTGAAGCATTAAACTGATCATGAAAAACCTACTTCCTTTCTAGAAAGCACATTTCCGGCTCATGCAAACAGGTAAGCTGCTATTTGCAGAGCTGGAAGAACGTGGCCTGAGAATCCATTGAACCATAAAATTAACTCTTGTGGGATTATGTGGGACTCAAGTCATCTACCCCTGCAAAAGATAAAAGTACACATGCACAAAGAAAGAGGAGTAGAGATGCCATTTCTCAAAACAGACTAAATTATGCAGATTGATGATACACAAGTGCAAATTTCCAGGATGAGTACACTGTAATTCCAGCACAGAAAGCATGGAGACCTACTGAAATGGGTGCTGTCTCAGTTACTTATAATGCTCTTACCCTAATTTGTAATTCAGAAAACCTTAGTTCTGAACTTTTTTTTTTAATCTTTTGTCTAATCTAATTTAAAGACTTCTCTAGGAATAATATTTAAAAAGCATTTCTATTTAGAAAGGAAACATAAACATTATTTTAAGTATGTTTATATCTTCTAAAAAAAATGAAGTGGGAGTACATAGTTAATGTTCTCATAAACTTAAATATTTTACTGTATATTTATAGTACAATTTAAAAATGAATAATATATGGTAAGAATAAGTAGAAGATAATTGGTAGTAGAGACACAAGCAAAAACCTTGTCAAAAAGGTTGGAACCTGATTTTGACAACTTCCTGCACAGGAGCGTAGATCAGGATCTGCCCCCTTCCAGTCAGTGGGATTAGATTCAGGTGTAAAATCAGGAAAAATTAGATTTGATTATGCCTCAAGTTATTAACTGTTCTGTAAAATTAGAGCAAGTAGGATGGGAACAGTCTTTCACACCTGCTAATAGAAAAGTTCTGTTATCTCAGGGCCTTCCTGAAAACCATTGACAGTAATTATAATCTTGCCAAGAGCCCTAGTGCACCTGGAATTATGTTTTCGGGAAGGAGATGCCAGCAAGATTAAGAACACGGATAAAAGTCAGAGTATTCTCACTGTAAGGGGAACATGGCTCTCACCTGTTTTTCCGGACTCTCTTCCTTGTATTTGCATTCTAATGCATGTATTTCATCAGTGTGCAATTGTAAACATAACCTTCAGGAAAATGACCTATTGATGGGTTCCCCAAAAAGCCTCTACTGCCTATCATGTGTAATTTAATTTCAATTTCTATCTGAAATTAATTATAAGCACTGTGAGATATCATAGAAGATTGCATTTTCAGTTTTGCTTTTTTTTTTTTTTTAATTTTTTTTTTTTACTAGTGGAAATAAATTCCTGATTATTCTTTTTGAATTATGTTTATGGTTTTGCTGATATGAAACTGTAACTGATAACAGTGAGGCAGCAATAAGCAATGTGAAATATACATGAGTGCACTTATTCATGGTTTATGATTAACCATAAAAAACACCAGGATTTTGAACAGCTTATCTTTTTCTAACGTCCCCTATAGTGTCTCCAAGGCTTGCTATTTTATATATTAGTTAAAATATATGCTGCTCTCACTATGAATAGAAATTAAAACTACAATTTATTTACAGGACACTTTTATAGCCATATATATGTGTACTGCTGGTCATAACCCTGTATGAGGCTGAATGAAAAAGATTTGACTGTAAAATATGTTACCCCTGATATTATATGTTTTGCTACAGTACTGCACAGAATGCATAAGAAACCAGTCACTTCCAATGCCCATGATATTTCTAATACATAGAAGAATACGTTTTCCATTTGTATAACTTCTTTCTTACTGCGTCTTTTACAAGCTCTATGTTAAGAACTTGGATTTCAGAATAACAAACATCATATTTTGCTAGGGTTTGGTTGGTTTTGGGGGTTTTTTTTAATACCTTTTGTTGCAGCTCCAGAGCTTTCTTTTCCACTTTCAGATAGCCTGAGGCTGAATAAAAAATCTAAGGTCAGGCTTTTCTCTCGTATTGGGTAGCTTGACCTGGCATCCAATATCTGATACACTTCAACACTAGAGAAGACCCAAGCTCCCAAGCTTTGAAGTTCAGTAATACTTGAAAGAAAGCCCTAAGGCAAATACCAGACTCAAAGAAGTTAAATCTGTTCTGGATAGGTGAAGCAATACTCCATAGCTACCGAGGGAGATTTAATTAATAAAAATGTGTTAGCTCCCTATTCTGCACCAGAATATCCTCTTATGATCTCTGCCAAGAAATTTAGTATTATCAACAATTCAAATTAAATCCTTTATTCAAGACATAACTTCTGTTTGGAAAACCAGCTTTGGTACTTTTTAAATTCAAAAAACCAGTTATCCAATGTAGAGAGAAAGTAGTTGCAGAGGAATGCCTAAAAAGCCCCTCAGATGCTGGGAGAAGAGATATAAAGCAGAAAAAGAAGGAAAAACATACCTCTCAAAGGCAAAACATACCTGCTCTGTCCTTTACAAAGCATATCGTTGCTCAGCTTAACCTCTTCAAGTCAGTGATCCATGAAGTCTAATGTAGTTTCCAATTTCTTGTAGAAATGGCTGAATTTCTGCTTGTCCGTGAGAGAACACCGCTCTTGGGGGGAACAAATAAATAAATAAATAACATATTAAATTTATCCACATGGATAATGTTGGAATAGAGTCAGTCATCCAAAAAGAAACTTCACCTGAAATATACCCATTAGGTAATTCTGTATCTCAGTGTTAGGGTGGTTCTGTTTATGCACACAAATCTGCAGAGAAAACTATGACAATATGAAAACAGATTTATTTTTTTCTTATTCTCCAACTTTTTCGCTGCCTCCAATTTATTCTTCTGATCTTTTTTCTTTTGCTTTTTTCTCCTCAGTTAATCAGGTAGCTTTATAATCCATTTAGTTTTGCTTGTTTATTCTCTTCTCTCAGAACTATCTATCAGTCTTTTTCTGAGTACCATGTTAGTAGATTCTTACAAGAACCACATAATCAAATACATTTCATCACAGTGTACCAAGGACTGAAATTTCTGGAATATGATGGACAGTTATAAAGGACATTTATCTTATTATAGTAGCATCATTTACTTGATCTGCTAAAGATATTTTCATGTGTAGAAATATAAATTCAAAATATTCTGCCTGCCCCATTCTTTTCTGCAGATAAATACACACACTTTCAACTCATATCAATAACAACTTCACCACTGGACATTTCTTTTGGGTTTAATGACCCTTTCCAGGGTTGTGGATCATTGGCTCCCAGGAGGTTGTTAATTCTCAGAAAAAAAGCTCTGTTCCTCTGCTTTTATTGCTTAAATATATTGTTTGTTGAAATATAACATAAATACTGGAGAGAAAAGCAAGTTACCAGCTGAGCAGAAACTGATATGGCTCAAATTGCCTTTATTTTATGGTAGATGGCTGGATGTTAGCAATCGCATCCACTGCTTATCCTTAATTTCTAAAATTTCATGCTAAAAGACTCTCTTTTACTTCTTCTTTATAAAGGACCTAAAGATGAATTATACTGAGTGCATCAGTTGTACTTTTGCATCATAAACTGAATAAAACCCGTGAAAAATCACAGTTTAAACAAGTGCAATTTTCAAGTAAGGTATGATTCTGGCCTTTGTTGCAATATTAAAATGCATTAATCCTTTTGATAAACTGAATTGTGACATTGGACTCAAAAACTTGGTTTTTTTCACATATACAAGGGATTGTATACATATACAAAAGACAAGTCCAAAATATATTTTTTGAGTCTCTAATAACAACAAAAAAAAAACTGAACTCAGCAACAACAAATATTTTTGATCCAAAACAGACTCTTAACTTTTTTCAGTTTATTACAGTGTTACTGATTTTGCCAGTATTCTTTCCTCACCAATATTTTTCATTCTTTGTTAAAAGTATTCAACTCCTCTCAGACAAGTTTCCTAATTAAAAGTAATCTTTAGTGCAAACACGAAAAGGAGCTTTTCTACCCTTTCCCTTTGTGCAGAGGAGAATAAATGTGATGATGCACATTGTCTGTCTGCCTCATATGTCTAGTGGCAGAAACATTAATTCCGAGCACATTTCTATTTCAGCCACTTATTTGCACCCTGTTAGTGCATGAAGAGCAATATTTCTGTGGAGTTACGGTGACATCAAGTGGCTGCCTATACAATCCCTGCAAATATATGGATATATGCACCAGACATTTGAGAAGAAACCAATACAGGTAACCACTTTTAGGTAATCTTACGTCTTTGAAATATGAGTGAACTTCCAGTTAGTTCTACGTGACGGATTGAAATCTTCATTTTAGATGTATCATCAGGGTGTGTATCATAACATGCCATTAATGAAATTCAAATCATTGTATTTCATTCTTGAGATGGAGTTCAAAGGCAAGAGACTGATGTCGAGATGAAAAACTCAATACCAAATCATCTAAACTGTTCTCTTTTACATTGTGCTCAAACATACCTGGGTGACTCAGTCAGCTGCAGTGCACTCGTTATGAAAATAGTGAGGCTCAGAATGACCTTCTTCTGATAGGGTTTTTGTGATTGAGTTAACAAGTTAATATCTACAGCTTTAATTGCATTTTCTGGTTTAATGAACACAGCCTCATAAAGGTAACTAACGAAGTTCAGTGTGTTCTACAGTAGGTTAGTTTCTTTACTATTCTCTGCTGTCAGAATTTCCACTTTCAACCCTTTCCAGACCATGACTGGTTCTTGAGCTTGAACACATACATTTTAAGAGTCTCTAGTGGGTGCATTTTCTTCACCAGCTGGTTTTTGCACTCACTTTCCTAATGGGATGACTTCTCCATTGCCTTTCTTACAGTCAGCTCTTCCTTCTGCTTGCTATCCTCAGCCTCTCAAAACTAATGCAATCGCTCACTAGCCTTCTTCCATGCACATCAAAGCTTGTTCCCTGCTGCAAGGCTTGAGCCTACTTGTTCAGATGGCCTCCAAGAAAGATTAGCTGGAGAATAAAGACTCCAGATGAAATCAATAAAAGATAAGTTTATGGTCGACCAAAGAGGAACTACAGATTCAGACTCATCACAATATTGCCAAACTGGTAGCTGAGAAACACAGAGGGAATAATGACTGGAGTTTGTTTGAATTTAAATGTACTGATACAAAAATTACAACTTAAGTCACAGTTTAACACAAGTGCAGTTTAATGCAGTGGCTGTATAATACTGAAAGACGTTGTAGAAAAGATGTCAGCTCCTTTCTTCAGTTTGATGAAAGCCTTTAACATTGACATCTTACTTGACTAGTCCACATTTTCCCATATATTATAATGACTTCATGTTTGTGAGTGAAGTAGATTTACCTGAAAGAAGTACACACATATCTATGTATATGCACACATGTATATACTTTTTTTTTTTTTTTGTGGTTGTTGTTCATCTTCTTGTTGTGTGATCCTCAGAATGCAAATTATTAGCTCTGGTACACCAAGCCTTATTTGCAAGATTAAGATGGAAATTCAATTTTAGTAAGTAGAGAAAAATTCTTACTTGACGTGTATATTCTTTAGTGGGCACTCTCATAAAAATATTATGTATGACAAGAAATGTGGGACAAAAATCACACGGCTGCATTGCTCTGAAAGATATACAAAATAAAACACATTAATCAGTCTGTTCATAGGACTATTTAAAGCAGAAATCCCATTAAATTCTTAAATTGATTTACTCTTCCCTCCCCCAAAATAATAAAATAAAATTCCTCAAGTGTCTATTAAATCAGACAATAAATAAGGGTAGGTAGGTAAAATCCTTGGGGAAGGGAAGGACCTTAAGGCCATCTGATTCATATTTCATACCTCTTCTATTTCTCCATCTTTTTTTCATCCTTGTTGAAATTCATACATATACAATGTCATAAGCTAGTGTTGGTTAGGATTCAATTTCTTTTACAAAATGAAAAAAAAAAGAAAAAAAATCGTGTGAAATGAGGCCCAAATAGTCTAGTGAAATAATTTTTATTTTCATTTATATTCACTCCCATGTCTCTCCACTGAAGTTAATGCATTTTCCCTGAAAGGTAATTCATTTCAATTTAAATCAATACAGTATATTTGAACTAATGCCTTCCAGAGATGCCATGTTTGAACAAACAGTGGTATATTTGTGTAAATTGCAAATTTTATTAGTACCAAAATTTGCACCAAAAAAAAAGGTGCTCAGAAAAATATTTTTGCCTCTAAACAATACAGAGTGTGAACACAATTAATCCATATTTTGTTTTGCTGTTTTGGTTTGGTATTCAAGGGTATTATAGGCTTTGACATAGAGTAGGGAAGGGAAAAGCTGTTTATATATCTAAATACAACTGGGTTTAATTCTTGCCTAAGAAAAGAATCAGTACTTTTGGGAAAGGAATGTCGCCTTTTTGAGGTGGGTTTTTTTATTCCATGCCTTTCAACATAGGAGGGAAGACTGTCCCAGGGTGGTACAAGGGACATAAAAATCCACATTGTTTTCAACTTGCATTTCCTAACCTGCAGAACATAACCTTCCAAGTAACACTTAATTGGGGGGGTGCACATATGAGAAGAGAGCATTTTTACCTTGTACATTCTTGTTTGGCACAAGTCAGTAACGTGCGGGGTCAAAAAAGAGGCAGATGATCCTGATTTATAAAATATATGATTGTCATTCTCAAGTTCCTCTTGCAAATAATCTGAAAACAATTTTCTTTCAAGCAGTGTTTTTCACTCTGGAAATAACCATCCCCTCTGAGGGATCAAAGGGATTATAAAAGGTTGGTAAATGTCACATCAGTTGCCAGTTGTTCCATTCTTTCCAGGGAGATGAGGAAAGCAGTGACTGTGTTTGCTGGCTGAAAATGCTTTCACTGGTAACAGCCTTGGACTTCTGGCAGTAACTTGGCCTCTTCATGTCAGGAGGAAGATGGCATTGGCTTTTTTGGCTGGCTTAGGGGTTTTTTTGCTTCCCAGTTTTGTAGGTCACCAAGTTGGGCAGTTGGAACCAATTTAGTCAAGTTTAACATGGCTTGAACTGAATGGAACTGGTTTGAACCAGTTTAATCTGGTTTGATCTGGTTAAAATTAGTTTGAAGCAGTTGGAAACAGTTTAGTTTGTTTTAAGTTGCCTAGAACTGTTTAGATCTGGTTTAAAGCAGTTGGGACTGGTTTGAACTGATTGGAACCAGTTTAGTCCTGTTTAAACTGATTACAACAGTTTGGAATCGGTTTGAACTGGTTTTATCTGGTTTAAAGTGTTTGGAACCAGTTTGATCTGATTGCAACCAGGTTAATCTAGTTTGAACTGGATGGAAGCATTTTAAACCAGTTTGAACTGGTTTTAGTGGATTTGATACAGCTGGAACCAGTTTAATCTGGTTTAAAGGGGTTAGGATTGGTTGCAACCTTGCTGAACTGGTTTGATTCAGTTGAAACCAGTTGGATTTGGTTTAAACTGGTTGAAACTAGTTTATCCAGTTTAGTCTATTTTAAACCAGTTTGATCTGATTGGAAGCAGTTTCAAATGGTTTGAGCCACTTGGCAACAGTTTGAACTGGTTTTCTTTGGTTTGATCTGTTTTAAACATGTTTGAAACTGTTGGAATGGGTTGGGACCAGTTTGATCTGGTTTAGACTGGTTGGAGATGGTTTGATCTGTTGGAACCAATTCAGTCCTCCTGCAGAGTAGACGGCAGGAGCATTCCCATTTCCTGAGATGGCTCCGTAAGGGTAAAAGGACCAGGACAGACACACTGCCTACTTAACAAGGTATTCTACCACCTTTTGGTGCTGATTGTCATACAACATTCCCATGCTGGTCTTGTTCAAAATGACTGAATGACCCAACTTTATTTTCCTCAGATGTTTTGAAAGAACACCCAGACCTATGTTAGGAAGTCAACTGGTCAGCTCCTCACATAGGGTGGTCACCCAAATTCCCAGGTATGTGCTTCCTTCTCCTCTTTTTTCATCCTATTATCTCCTTCAACCCACCCTACAGCCATCAGCCCTTCTTGAGAGAAAGTGCAGGGATGTCGATGGGAGATATATTAAACATTTTACTGTAAATAATTTTTTCCCAGTACTCTATTTTTTCCTATCTCTCTTTCTGTGTCCAGTTCACTGTATGAATGAATATTGATTTTAAATTATAATACCTCTAAATCTTTCTATATGCTTTTGACAGCTTCCTTATTTATTAATTTTACCTTTTTTTTTTTTTTTTTTTTAGAAGCCAGGAGCACTTAACACAGCTCTTGAGATACCGTTAAAATATGCTAACTAAGGTAAATGTGTAAGAAAGAATGCAGACATTTCTAAAGGTTATGATCTATGGCAACACTTCTTAGCTTTAAAGTTACTTTAATTGAATTAATTGTAGCATTGAAGAAACTGAAGAACAAAGAGAGCTCTGACTCTAAATGTATTAAAGTGAAATACTTGACCTTTTCAATATGTTACATTTTGATTGGCAGTCCTTTCTGTTGGAGCCCTCTTAAAAATAACTTCGTAATTATTTTTCCCCATGAAAAATAAGGTAGGTGTGTCAAAAAGCTGAAGTACAGCTGAGATAATTGGAAATATCCAAGTGTGGAAGTGTGCAAGTGTATATTACACATCCTACTGTAATTCAGAAGATGTCAGCAATGGGGGATTCATTTAGTTCTCAAAGCTCTTAGCAAAAAGAAAAAGATAGACCAAGTTAAACTTAATTTGTCACATCAGAATCATAGACTCGTAGAGTGGTCTGGTTTGGAAGGGACCTTAAAATAAAGAACTTCTCATTCCAACACCCTGCCTTGGGTAGGGGCACCTTCCACTAGATCAGGCTGTTTAAAGTCCCATCCAACCTGGCCTTGAGCACTTTTAGGGATGGGGCAGCCACAACTTCCCTGGGCAACTTGCTCCAGTACCGCACCACCCTCACAGTAAAGATTTTCTTCCTGATATCTAATCTAAACCTACCCTCCTTCAGCTTAAGGTCATTCCCTCTTGTCCAGTCCCTATTTGCCCTTGGATAAAGTCTCTCTCCATCTTTCTTGTAGGCCCCCTTTAGGTCCTGGAAGGCTGCTATTATGATAATTTCACACTTATTTTGGTTTGCAGGATCCTAGTGAGTCCTTTATTGATAAGAGTTATTTTGTTTTTTTTTCTCTGAACAAGACAGTTCGTTGCTATTTACATGAGAATACAAATCATTTGCAATACAATTTAGGTTATTTATTAACAGATTATTTATTAATAGATCTGTCTGAAAAGTAGAGGTGCCTTTTAATTTTATTTTTTTTTTTTTTGCTCGTTCTAGCTTGGTAAGATTTAATCAGTTTTCTCAAAAAAGCAGCAGGAGTTTCACATATGGAGAATATGAACTTTTCTTCTACCTCCTTCTTTACCTTTGCGTCTGAGTTCATGCTGTTCCTGTCTTATATTTTGCTGTATTCATTCTCTATAGCTCCATGACTCTGTATTTATATGTTACTCGTTCCACAGCGCCCTGATCTTTTTGGGTTTCCTGGCCCCTCATTGTCACATGATTTACACAACAAAAGCAAGGTAAAGGGTCCTTCCTCAGGCTAGGAGAATTAGTCCTTTCTCCAATAAAGTTTCTATAACCTTACTACAGACTGAAGACTTGAGGAATAGTGCTGACAACATCCCACAACTGCTAAGAAAAAAAAATCCAGGTGGCAAACTGTGTTTTTAACTCCCGCATTGCTTTCCTGATTTAACTTTTACTACAAAACTTTATTGCTGAAAAATTTTCAATTTCGATCTTTCAAAATCAAAATGAAACAAAAGCAGGCACTGTGAGAGTTCCTGATGTTTACTGATTTATTGGAAAGACCAAATTTCACTTTACATGCAAATCTTCTCTAAACCCTCAGAGGTTAGGATAGGTGTATTTATACACAGCCAATATCTCTTTCTGTAGTGCTGTTATTCTATGCAAAACCAAAACAGAAATTACTTTCCTTGTACAGATTAAAGCATGCTTGAGGCAAAAATCTGGGCATGTTTTCAGCTAGTGAAGAATTTGTTTGTAGACTACATAAGTACCATATTTCTGGTCTACTGCTGTATCTCTAACCTCCCTGTGAATTGTTTATAACAAATACTCTGATTTTCACCTTTGATATCTGATGTGTATTTACCCCATGAAAAGTTAAAAGGTCAGTAAGTGTTTTGAACTAGCTCAGCTTAATTTATTGATACTTCATTTCACATTGTCAAAACATTCACAAAAAGCCTCAAAACATGCCTTTGACCATATAGGAAGAACAAATATATTGTAAATAACTTCCTAACCTCATTTTAAATTGCTGTCTTCTGGACTTCGGTTTTCTAAGTAGAAAAACACTTCAAATTCAGCACATCACCAGATCACTTTTAACCCCTTTGAAAATGCATTTCAGGAGCCTTGATGGATCTCTTGCTCAGCAACTGGCCTTGGGAAAGTATACACTTCATGGTCAGCCGAGTGCCACATGCAGTAATCTGTCAGAAAGGGAACAGCAAGTGTAATGGGAAGTTGAAACAGATCATTTAGCATCGTGACATTATTTGTGAATCTGGCTCTATGAGAGAGACTTTTGTCATGCATATGGTTGATATTGAGCTAAGGTTATGAATGTGACTGGCTGTATCCCCAGTTTCTGAAGAGTTTTGAGGTGTCATTTAACCTGGGTCTCTCTCTGCAATCTTTTTAGAGTGGGACTGATAACACCACCTGCAAAAGATGCTTCACCTGAGTGAAGCTGAATGGTTGTGATGCCTTCCCAATTGTCTACAAAGCAATTTGGGAGGAACCTAGCTTCACTTTTATTAACCCCAGAGGTCTCTCCATTTCTTTGACTCTTCCAGTCTATATCTGTCTTCAACTGTCCAGCTAAATTGACAAAGTGCAAAGCCTGTTCCATATAGCAAGTGTCTTTGTAGGAATCCCTTTAAAAGCTTTAGCACTTAAGAAAAATCAATAGCGCTTATGAAGTCGTGCAGGTCTCCCCTCTCCTGCACGTTAAATTCTCATCAGCCTGTTATTAACTGTTGGAAAAAGACAGTAAACATTGCCTTTTAAAAGCACTCGTGTGGCATTTCACTTGAATAACGTTGTCTATCCTTTCTTAATGAATTTAGTGGAACTGTGTCGTTGGTATATTTAGAAAGAGAAAGAAGAGCTGTGCAAAATGCATTGCAGGCACAGAGCCAAGTGCATCTATTATATACAAATCCTCCATGTTTATTGAAATAAAACAAGCCCATAGAAATACTGATATTTTAAACACCAATTCACAGTATAACTGGCCATAAAGATAATCAGTTATACCTTTGTCCAAATATACCTGGAGAAAAAGAAAAAAAAAAGCTCTGTAAGACTAACTTGTGATTTACCACAGGAAAGAAAATGTAGAAATCAAAAAACCCAGTGAAAAACTGAAGTAACAGTTACACGACTGTACTGCATTAAGAAAGGTATTTAGGAAACAAAACTGCTGAAGGCAGAAACACCTAAGTTTCAAACATCTAGTCCCCAAGTGTTATCATCATAGTTTCTAGACCTGTGGAGTTCCTGTGTCCTGGAAAGGGATCTAGAAGAATTGGATCGGGACCATGTTCCTCATAACAGGAATTAAAAATAAAGGATTCTACATCAAGATGATGAGGAGGGTTACCTGCTATTCACGGTTCGTAGTCTTTGCTTGTTTGTCCTGTATGTCCTTTGCATTTCTATTTGGATTATGAGCAATTTTTAAAGAAGAAGAAAGTATGATTTTTTTCCTTACTATTCTGTCCCAGTGGTTAGAACACCAATACAAGGTACCTGGAACCTAGTTTCAACCCCCTGATTTGCTTAACAGCTTCAAACGTTCATCACTGCAGAAACTGACCTAATTACAGGGTACTGGCCACTTCAGCAGTGCTCATGCACCTGTGAAAGGGGCGGGGGNCAGTCTTTTTCCTGAAAAAAAAAATTAAATTCAAGATCCTTTTATTCAACAATGAGAGTGCAAACATATGTATGGTTCTGTATTCTAGTGATGACGACGTTTGCTGGAAAGGGACAGGTTTTGATCATGCAACATTTCTGCATGTTTATAATTATACATAATGATTAAACAGTCCTTGGAGATGAGCCTGTGCACTAAACCCACATCTTCTTCCAGAATTAGCCTTGCACATCACACTGAAGAGAGATAATCACTTAATGAATCTTGATCTTCTTGATATATTTACCTTTTGGTTTAGTGACATGGGAGTTGTCCTTCCCAAAACAGTTTGGTGCTCAGATCCTGTTTTGCCAATATGAATGGGGGAAGGTTAAAACTCACTGGGCAGGAATCCAAGGCTCCTGAAAGGTGATTGCTCTGTGCTCACGTGGTGGTGGAGAGGCCAGTCTGCCTCCATTGAGTTTTAAATAAAACCTTTTGTATGAGGCCCCATTTTAGTAAAAAACACCTGTCAGAGTAACATGCATATCCTCAGAGGAGACAAGGAAGGGAAAAGCCCAATTTTCTATTCCATGTTGGTCTTTTACTTGCAGCACCTGGCCCCACCTGATGTATACAGAAAAAACACATCGGGAGTTCTGTTGGTTCAACACCTACGGTGTCATTGCACTTTATCACTTTATCAGTCATGCTGCTGCAAGAGATATTCTGTACTTTAAATCTGGTCAGGACATGAAAAAAAAAAATCCTTTAAAACAGATTACAAATATTTACATTGGCATAAGTGAGAAATTTGAAGAAATGGCCCTCTATATGATAGAGAAAAGACATATTGAGCAGGCTTCACAACTGAAGAAACTGCAAAGTGGAATGACATCTTTCTGTTTATTTATAGCTTAAATCTAGCATCTTTACTGTCAGATTAAAATATCGGGTGAGTTCTTCTGAATCTGCTTCCTGTGGTGCAACATATCTTTTCTCTGGCTCATATTGCTTTTATTATCAACATCAGCAATCTTTTACCCTTTCTTAAGCAGAAAAATTAGTAGCATTTCTCTCTTAGTCTGGAAAATCAGGAGTTTTTGACATTTCCTGTACTAAAGAATGTAATGGGAATCATGCTCAAGAGAATTCTGGGCTTGTAAGTACAAAGGGTTGTGATCTTTCTCTTTGCTGCTCTACAAAGACTTTACTTTGACTTCAGTAGCTCTGGGATCTGTCTCTAGTTCCATCATATGTCATCTCATTCTTTCCTATGTAATATGGAAAGTATATCACCCCAGATTAATGTTCATTTATTCCATATTGCCTTCCAAAATACATGTGCCCACACTGTTCTCTTTCATTGCTCCACACAGGTCTCTGACATTCCTGACCATCTCAGTTTCAATTTCAGATCATTTTACACATCACCTTAAAAACCCCACAAAACATTGACTTGTTCTTCTTTATAGAGTTATTTGAATTGTAGGTACTCTAGAAAAATCTCTCCTGTGACAGAATATAAATGTTAACAATTCTGAACCTGTAAAAGAAATATAACCATGCAACTAGTAGGACAGAACTGGGGATCAGGAAAAGCTTGACCTTAATTACTGGTATTCAACAGCTACAAAGTCACCTAAGGGTTATTCTTGTGACTTAGAAGAAAAAACACAATTTTGTTTAATATATAAAGCAGTTTTTTGGGGGGACAATTATACACTAAATAAATAAATAAAGCGGATTTCAATAACTTAAACCATAGTTCAATGTGGCCAATTAAGAAAATAAAATCTATCAGACAGATGCAAACTAATTTCTTTAGAAATCAAAATCCCAGTATAGACTTAAAATTCATGCCCAGCTGTAGTGATTTGGATACTTTCTTTTCATATCAAAAAGACTTTGCTTTTCATTGCAAATTAAATTTTGTGTATGTCAAACAAGAAAAGAATAAACAACTTTCAAATTCTACATAAAAAATTCACTGCTTATGAACACAGTTTTACTACTTCTACCTGCAAATTTTAAGCTTAGTCCTCCTACCATAAAAAATTCATTTTTCAAAAGATGTGAGGAAAGTCTGACTTGCCTCAGGCCATACTAAATAACTGAAAAAAGAAAATCTTCCTTTCTTTGCATGATCACATCATGTTTATGTTATGCAACCATGTTTATTTTTCATACTTCTTAAATTTTTAGTATTTTAGGGACAATTATAAGATAAAGATTTCTTCAAAGTTCATCTTTTATACAAGAATCATAATCACTCTGCCAGTGTAGTTTGAAAAGACCTTTTATGATGTATAGATAAGTATCTCTCCAGCAAATAAATTGTTCATCCCTGCTGAAACTGCTTCTCCAAATTAACTTTAAATCAAAAAATAAGGTAGGTTTGTTTTGCTCAGATTCATGCCCAGTATCCATATGAATACACAATTTAACATGATGGGTAATTTTTTTAAAAGAAAACTGAAGTATATAGCTGAGGCATGAAAGAGAAGATATTTGAGGACAATTGGCCAGTGTCCAGTGATATCACCATGTATTTCCTTGTTTCATGAGAGGAGTAGTGAAAAAATAAGAAGTCAGAAAAACAAGAATAGGGTGTTTTTTCATATGTACCATTCATCTCTCTGTTTTTATTGCATTTTATTGCATATTACCTACATTTAGTGCATATGTAGATAAAGGTCAAAGAGAGCCAGTTTAAATTTCAGGCAAACTTGCAAACAGATTAAAAAAAAAAAAAAAAAAGATTACAATAGGACAGGAGGACTTTAAGCTTGCTAATATGTCACTGGGGAACATCATAAAATGTGACACAGGATAGTTTGAGAGGGTAAGCCACGTATCGCTTTCCCTGATGTTGTGGTATAATATAAGCATTTTACAAAAGTACCTCTCAGTCACACTGAAACAAGCTGGTCTGCATCTTTTCCAACATAGAAGATGTGAATTCTCAAAATAGCTTTTCAGTAGGTGGTTTTATTTGCAAGTATATACTGTACTGCAGGAACTTCAACTTATCTTCCAGTGCTGGACACTGCATTTCCTTTACAAATGCTGAGGCTAAACCAAAGTTACTGACCTTTGCTCATCCACAAATCTTTTAATCAGATCAAGGGCTGACCAAAAAAACCTGACCTAAACCCAACCAAAACCAAAACAGGAAAAGCTCCAAAAGAACCCGCAGTGGACAGAGAAATTAAGTCCATTGGGAAAACCTTGTTTGTCATCATCTGCCACTGTTCTGCCCATTCTGATGGGTAATCATTTTGCAGTTTCTCCAGCTTTCTTTTGCCCTGTGGGAGAGATGACAGTGCCTTTCATCCAGTCTCCAAACTAGGAAAAATCGTGGTCAAATATTCACAACTGCCAACTTCAAAGCAATTTTTCCATGGCAACCATACCTCAAAAGCCTGGAGTTGCAGAACTTGCCAATTAGCAACTCCAAAGGGGGCCATTAGCTCCTTCAGAAACATAACGGACACTGTTTTTAATCACCGTTTGTTTCCAGCCTTACAGCAAGCACTTCATGAACACAAACCATGCAAGTGCAAGGCTGACTACTTAAAAAGAAATTGATGTTGCATGAAAAGAACAACGCACATCAAGCTACATTTTTTAATAAATAAGGAACAATTATCCTCAGCAAATCATCACTTCTAATTTATTGTTGTTTAATTAAAGCAAGTAGTATTTTCTCATTAATGCCAGTGGTAAACCATGCATAACAGCCACAGGATTTGTGTTCAGTAGGAGTCCTTAGTTGTTACTGTTGCTCGGGAGTGAACAAGTACTATAAAACAAGGAGCATCTGCATAACTATGGGCCTGTAGAATGGCCTGCCTAGCTCTCTAAGGCTTCTGTTCATAAAGACAGGACATACTGGAGAAAATAAAAATATAAGGAAAATACAGAAATAGGAATTTGGTTCCTTAGCGTGTAAAATCTTTCTGATTCCACTGAAGTCCATGGGAAGTTATGTCATTACTAACCATGAAGCCTAGATCTATATTTGTTTAAGATTTTCCCATAAATAAAAAGGATAACAAACCTTTATAATTAAAAAATCCCCCCAAACCTCCTATATTTTCACTACCTGTTTTAAAGTAATTATTTCTTTATTCACATAAAAGATGTGCCATGCCCTTTAGAGGTCACGTGTATTTCAGCAAGAAAAGTAAGAGAAACATGAACTTCACCCATTCATTTAGAAAGGATGTCATTTGTGAAGCCCAATTATACCCATTACCCTTAACACTGTATCACAGCTAACTAATTTATCACTTACTATCCTGTCATAAAACCCCACTTTTCCAGCTCGTCTTGTGTTGCTGGAGATGTTCATGTCACTTTGACATCTGATGCATTTGAGAGGAGTAGCGGTGCAAACTTTGAACATGTAACCAACTTAGGGACCTCTCCACACAGCAGAGAGGCATTTTTTTTGACATAAAATTGGGATAATTTTGGAAGAAATGAGGCACACAAGATATTACAGGAAACCTGCCTGAATGTCTCCCTCACAAGACACGATGTGGTCAGGGCATCACAGACTATGATGTTCTACAGTGCCTGTGCTGTCACTGCCACATGAGCCTGTAAAAAGCAGCCCAGACTCCTTGACAAGAGCAGGAGAGATGGCAGAGCTGGCTGAGCAATCCCCTGAATCAGAGCAGGAGTCTTGACAAGTCAGAAGGTCAATGAGAGTAAAGTAAGATGGTGTTTCTAGTACTCCTACCTGAATAATTCCAGTCTCTTAGAAAGGGGTTCAGTGGTTCTGAAATTCTGAAATACTGAGGACCAAACCCAAATAAATAGTACTCCTTTTATTATCATCTCTAAGTAAGGCAGGGAGTTTCATTATGGGCACCTCTAAGATGTTATTCTGCTTGCATGTGCCTGTTCTGTGTCCATTTTAAAACCAGCTGCATGCTTGTTGCTCACACACACAGAGGCACACACGCTCGGAAGGGAAGCTGATGAAATTTCATGGCGTTTCAGTTGGATAGACAGTGCAAATTTCCTTGTGTATTCCTAATCAGCATTTCACTGTTAGCTGCCTGGCTTCACAGAGGAAGAGATACTATTGCTAGTCCAGACCATGGGGTTTTGTAAAATATATTTCTTATGGGAAAAGCCTCATGATGAGCCCTTTCTCCGAAGCTGACACGTGGTGCTGGAGTCAACAGCTATGAGCAGGGAAGTGAGGGAATCATATCAACACACTGGCTGGAAATTGAAGCCTCAAGTTTAGGGGGAAAAAAAAGGGAAACTTTTCTCTGCTAAAGATATAGAACATATTTGACTGCTAAATGGATGCTTTTCACAGTGCCCTGGCTTAACTGCACTTTGTGATAGTATGCTAATGGGGCCTTGTCCAAATAAAAGCAGGATGAAGACTAACTTGAGAGAAAGGTAGAAATTGCCTCACAAAGGCTTTCTCTTAAATGAAGTTCTTAAGTTATGTGAGCCACTGCCTCTGAGAGAAGATTAAAGAAATGCTCAATAAAAGAGAATAGATCAATTACATTTTTCTCTTCACTTCTTCCTCCTCCTTTTATTTTAGTAAGCTCTTTTTTGAAAGACTAGGTTGATAAAGGCAGTGTAATAAAATTTTTAAACAGAAACAATACTATGTCATCTTCTTTTTTGACACATACAAGATGTTTTTAAAAGCAGCAGTTGTGGAAAAAAAACTAACTCCTTGCAAAACCAACAGTGCCAAATTAATAAAAGATAGGATATTTCTGGGTTTTTTTTCTTTTTTTTTCTCTTAGCACTGTATGAAAGCCCATGGTAAAGTTATTTTCCCAAAGGTATGCCGCTGACCTAACCAGTGATGGTTATGGATGCTCTCACAGCCCATGTCTGTGTTGCCTTTGTAGGTGTGTTTTATACGTGATGTTCCTTGTGTTCCTTGATGTTCCTCTGCTGTGGGAGTCCTTCATATCTCATGGGAACACCGGGAACGTGAGTCCTGAGTAACTGTGCACCAGCTACCTCATAGACCACCGACATGTTGATAAATAAGAAGAAACCTGTATTTACTACATCACCATTCTCTGCTGAGATTTCTGCTGCAGAGCCATCCCTATCTTCCCTCACTATAATACAGCAGAAACAAAAAGAGATACAAATACTTTGAGAGTTGTACTTTTGCCAAATGTACCCCCTCCTCTCCCCAAAAAATTAGATCAAACTATTAGCGGTGTCATGTCAATACAGACAGACATGGGTAGATGTGGGCCTTCTTCAGCTTTCCTAGGAAACCAGCTCCTGCCTTGAAACTCTTTGTCAATTCTCCTACTCTGTGGCTGAACCTTGACCAATGTGCCCCAACAGCTTCAAAGTGCTTTCCCATTAAACATCTAAAGATTTGCTGGAACAGGACTAGCAGCAAAATGTGTCAAGTATCTCAAAGGAATGGCCTAGCTCCAATCTCATGCATCTCCTTGTGTTTCCTTTCACAATGTCTGTTCAAGACTTTTGTGCAGACTGGAAGAGTTCCCCCAGTGAAACAGGGAGCCCTCCCTGCTTGGTGGGTAGGACAGGTATCCATAATCTGGTCCCAGCTTGAATTACTCATTAATACTGTGTCAGAAATACCCTTGCTAGTGACATTGTTACATATCAAAATTAACACAAAAACATTTCCTGTAGGTGTATCCTTGATGTGCAATCTCCCAGAACAATTTTAATTTTTTTTTTCCCTTTCTTGCTTCTTTTTCCGCTTGCCATTGCGCTCATTTACTGCAAAGCTAATGCAGTTAAGACTCTTCATAGTGGTCTTCTAAAAGACCTCGAAAGCTGAGGCTTAGAAGCGCTTTCCAAGTGATAATTCTGTCACAGGAGTTTAGAATATGGATGTTCCGTGTTCAGGTTCTTGGAGTGGGGAAAGACGGAGTGTCTTCAAGCTGTTAAGGGCTCACAGGCTCCAGCTAACTTACAATGTGCAATGAATTCACACCTTCCCTCCTTGGCAGCCTGTTTGTGCCTTAAAAGAGACTTTTAGTCTGAGGATCATGGTTTTAAGATATTTATTTCTATTGTTCCAGTCTTTTAGCACTTCAAACTCAAATTCCCATGTATCACTTACAAAGATTTAATTGGGTTCATTCTTGCATTTAGAATGCTCAGAAACTTCTCCTGGAAGCTTTCACTCTGCAGTCCTCTCCCTGCTTCCACTCTAACTTCTAGTCTTCAATAACCACCCCATGCCTTCATTTCTTTCATGAAACAAGTGGAGATTTCTAGCTTGCAAATCATCTGTCACTCAATTCCTTCTTCCTTAAATTCATGCCTTCACAAAGCCCTTCTTCCACTCTCTGTGCTAGTGTAGTCTCTTCAAATTCACTTGCTACTGACGTCTCTTTCAAAAATTGATTTTCTATGGATTTTCTTTTTTCTCCCCCCCCTTTTTTTTTTTTTTTTGGTAATTACAGTTTTTTCTTCTCAATACCACACAGTTGTGTCTTGTCAGTATTTTTAATCACTGCACACACACACATAATCCTGTATGGACTGACAGATTGCTAATCTCCCTTTTTGGACTGTTACTTTTGAAAGAGACAGGTATTTAAATTATTTCTTTGAGTCGTTTCCCCTTTCAGCATAGCGATTATGCAGTCAGTTACATCTTGTATGAAACTGCAAAGCTCTGTACCAAATGGTTTTTTTAAGTGAGTAGTGTTTTTATCTCACTTATCTATCTTATCTATACTACATGTATCTCACTTCTTCCATGTGATGTAGATAAAAATGTGAAAAATGCACATACTGTCAGTAATAATAAACTCAGCTCCAGAGGGTAAAGTGCATCATACATCCTTCACACCTGGATGATACAATAGTAGAACATTGTCTCAACTATTCACATCATTGATGTTGAAGAATAAGCTGCATTTTCCTAGTCCTCTATGGTTTTTTTGAACACAATATCTATTTTTTATAATATCACTATCATTTGAACATGTATTTTTCAAAGACCAGCAGGTGATTCAAAGCTGAAAGTATTTCTCCTTCACCATTTGTCACACATTATCCCAGCACTTGTAATTTCACACACCTTAATCGCACACCTTAAAGCAAAAATTCCATCTTCACTGTGTCAGAGCTCATTATCAACTGCTTTCTGATGGCCTCATACACTGCTACAGTCAATACTTGCTCTGGAAACCATGTCAATTGAACAAGATCTGAAAGTCCTACATTAAAATTATTATGTGTAACTGTGAAAGAAATATGCTTGTTTCCAAGTAAATGTTCTAACACAGATTTCTAAGAGGTCTGCTTTGACTTATATTTATTAATGACATTTTTTTTTTGTTGTTATCTGCTGTTAAGAAATGCATAAATAAAAATGTAAGAAGAAACATATAAATACAAGAAATATATAAATACACTGATGATACACTATCTAATTCCCGAGAGTGGATTATAAATATATCAATGACAGCAGTACCCCAACGTACATGAGAGTCGCAGAACCACAGAATATTCTGAACTGCAGGGCACCTACAGGGATCATCAAGTTCAACTCTTAAGTAAATGGCCCACACAGGGATTGAATCCACAACCTCGGCCTTTTTTAGCACCAGGCTCTGATCATCTGAGCTCAGTGTCACTTAAGATGCCTAAATTAAAACTGGAAGAAATAGAAACGGAATTTGGATGACCTGAAATATATTCATACCATCATATTATAGATCAAAGCTAAAGACAGACAACTACAAGAAAATTTGCTCACTGGTAAAGTATTATATATTTCTACAGGATTATTGCAGCACTTTGTTGCTGTTTTTTCCATAGCTATCAGTATAATATTCCAAGCATCTAAGCATTTCTGGAGTGGAGTTTCCACTGATTTTCTTTATTAAAATGTCGCAAAGGATTTCACAGTAAATGAAAATTTCATCATCTACCCTTCACCATCAGTGGTAGAAATAACAACACAGCATCATAACTACAGATTACAAGTACAGATAAAGAGAAATAAAATAAATTTGGAGAAAACACAGGCTAAGATATATTTTTAGATTTATCTTGAGAATGGTACTAAACTCCAAATAGCCATGCTGATTGCATCACATTGCTTTTCATGGCTCACCCTCCTCCCCTAGCTAGGATTCCATGGGTGCAACACAGAATTACTTGAGTTCCGTTCACTCCAGTATGACTGGATGAATCCAGGAGGAAGAATTGAGTCTATTTTGTAGAATTTCTCTAGAACTCTATAGAACCATAGAATAATTTATGTTGCACGGATCGTCTGCCCACGTTCTGGTCAAACCTTCCCTCATGGTTGCAAAAGTGAGGGCATGCACACATTCCAGGCTGTGGGACTGGAATGTGAATCAGAGCAATGAAATGCTCCAGTACCAAACAGCAGTCCATTGGAGCTGAACTTTGAAAATATTACACTGTTAGAAAAGGCCTACTAGAGATGGGGAGAACAAGAATGCTTTCAGCCAGCATCTTTTGGGGAAGGAAAAAAAAAGAAAAAAGAATGTGACACTATTCATTCAATCGACACCCGGCACATGCTATTGTTCTGCTGGCTTGATTTGCCACCACAGGCTGAAAAATTCATCAGTCATCTAGCAGAGATATCACATTGGTTTTAACTCTGATTGTGACAGCTTAATTTTAGTTTGCAAAGATGATGACATCCTTTCACATTTTGCCTGATTATTTTTTCAGATGGATTTAGAGTCAATTTCATTCACTGGTTGCAACAGGGAAAAATAAAATGACTGGATTTTTAATTTTTTCTCTTCCAGGTTTGAGTTTATCCTTTGTCTAAGAATGCAAAAGAGAACAATTTAAATATACGTATATACAAACATATACTCTTTGACTTTAATAAAACTCATGGCTACTCAATGAACCTGAACTCCTCACTTCCCTTTTCTTCCACAATTATAGATTTTTCTGACCATTGAAGGCTTGCAGTGGATCTGTTGACTGTGAACAGTACAGGACAGTCTGTGTAGAAGATCCTTCTGATTCATCAGATTCCCAAACCCTAAACATTTGTGCAAATTAAGATCTAGGGGGCAAATGTGTAGAGAGAAGATGAGGGTGTGGGACTACTGACAACTCAGAGCCTTCCAGGATTCTTTTCATGAAATGGAAACAGGACTTATCTATGTTCACCTACCTCTTCCTGATGTATGATTGACTTTCCATAGCCTCAGGGACTGGTTGCAAGCGTGAGATAGTAATGGTTTTTTGGGGAGGAGGAAAAAAAAAAGAAAAAATCCTGAATTAAAGAAGTAGACTAATTCTGTCTTCTTAAACCCCTAAAGACTAGGTCTAATATCTTGCTGTGTGATTTTGTTTTGTTTTCTGAACCTTAATGGAATAATGTAGACTAATTTCAAAAGGATGAAACAAACAGCTAAAAGAAGGGAGAGTCTGGAAGACGTAACATCACGAAGAAATGGAAAAAAAAAATCAACCCCCAGAACTATTATCTAGCAAGATCCTTTCTATTTGAAAGATTGTGAAGTATAAATTGTATAATATTTGTTAGGAACCAGCTCAGTTAATTTCCTTTTTTTTTTTTCTATGCTGTTCATCTTCTCAATGTTGTGCTGGAGAATCAGCTGGCCCTGATCTTCCCACCTCCATGTTATGCCCTTCTAGTGAAACTGCACTAGGCTGAAACACATTTTTTCCTTCACTTGCTATTCCTACCGGAAATCTCCTGCACCTGCAGGCAGCGGTATTCACAGGAACAAGGCAGCTCTTTCCCTGACACGTGCTGAACCTGAAGGATGTGTAATGAAAAGCGTTAATATTCTGCTTATGACAGAGAGTCCCTGGGAGTGACCTTCAGGAGGTGCAAACGTGTAACTCCCTGGTATTACACGGCTCCCCCGGGACCACGCTGCCCAGAACACGGAAATTGCAACACAGCTCACAAAGCTGTTTTGCTTCAAAATGCAGCCTTGCAGGATCTTAACTCTGGAGACACACTGCCCTCTTCCCAGGAAACCTAATGGTTGCTGTGCAAACCTCGCGGGATGTGGCCGAAATATCACTCTGCACCAAAGCGTTGCTGTGGTACTTGCTGCTTTCCTTCTGCCCCCTGAAAAAATCCTGGATTGCCTGAAAATGCTGAGGATCATTGAGACTCAAGCTCTTCACACTGTGAGATCTGCAATTTTTCATAGGGCTGGCAGGCAGAACCATTTCATGGACCAAAGCTTGACCTAGGGTCTCATGCTTTGCTGAGGATCTGGCTGCATCCTGTAAACTGTATTGTGCTAATGCAAATAGAAGTCTCTGGGAAAGTTCACTCCATGTTGTATGACCTATAAATTGTTACGTTGCAGATCCTTATCTGTCTTTAAACCATTAAGTCTTTACCTTGTAAAATACACTTAACATTTCCCAGAGATTCCCTGGATTGGGTAGGTCAGGCATGTGCATTTGATGTGTAACAGAATATTTGTGTAACATCCATTTGTCATTACAAACAATAGTTGTTTTAGAGAGAGAAATTTATTCACTTTGTGTACTTCTGAGTATTTTGAGGATAGAGTACAAATGCTTTAATCCATTTGTTTTTGGAATGCAAACTTACTGATCATAATTCATTTATTAATGAAGCTATGATTGTGCAACTACTGCTCTACTGAATTGAAACAGATGGAACCAACAGATTTAATATAATTGGCAATATAAGAGTTTCTGATTCAAAATGAATTAACACATAAAGGCAAATCCTTAATTTAGGTTCCCAAAGTTTCACTTCCTATCTTATTTGTTAAAGTCTTGTGGGGCCCAGCGTGATTTCGGGACAGAAGTACAAAGTCCACATATAACCATGGCTTTTGCACTTTGGAAACCTGGACAAGTAGCTTCACACGCCTGTGCAGTCCTCTGTGGCACTAGTGCTGTGCTCCATACGATGCCAGACAACTTCAGAAGAGAACAGGAGAGACAAAAGTCTAATTACAACTTTGAAGATCGAAATTTGCTTTGGAAATTTTCAGCCACACAGTATAAACTATCTATCTATAACTCTATATAACTATAATACAGCATACAATGGTTCCAAGAGAGAGACAGCAGTACAGTACAAGAACAGTTTTTCATTTAGATGTATGCACTTAAAAGACCCAGAATAAAAAGTGAGAGCCAAAATCTGAGTGGAAGAAAATTGTTCCGGGAAGCCCCAGGGTTCAAAATATGGCTGTGGAAGACAGCCAGTGAAACCTCATTTCAAATATGTGCAGATACAGGAAAGGGGTTGGCTGGGGTCTCACTGAAAAATAGAATAAAGAGAAAGAAAAAATCACAGAAAGAGCAATTTCAAATGCAGATTTGGGGGTTTCAGCACTGCCTACATTTTGAAGAACAAAGGAGTCACAAGGAGATTTACACAAAGGCCAGGATGTCCTTAGGGAAATCTCAGTGAAGGAAAACCATGGCACCTGGTAGTGAAGCTTATTCTGCATATTAAATGAGGTCATGAAAAAGCAGTTTTGTCAGTGATCAAAGGCTCTCTGGAGAACTCAAGAAAAAGTATCAAAATGAGGGAGCAGAGGTACTGTCCGGACTAACTATAATGTTAATAAAAATACTTTACTGTTCCACAGTAGAGGTCAAATGTTCTGTAGGTGAAAACTAAAGAAAAGTCCTAGGACAACAGCTGGCCAGCAGCAGATTCCTCTTTGCAGAAATGCTTAATGACATAAAAAAGTTTCCAACTAACTTCAGCCTTAAAAAGATAACAGTAATGAAAAAACCCAGTATTCACTGGCACAGTAACTCAGAGGTTATATAGTCTGGAAAATAAAATTTTAAAAAAATCCAGCAACTCCGAATCTTCAATTTAGATGATGAGACAAAATATATGTCCTGTGAACCGTACTTTTTGCAGATAGGCCAACTCTCTTAATAGGATATGAGTATGTCTAAAGGTATATTTACTTTTATACATATATGTGTGAGAGTGTGTGTGTATAAGTGCATATATGTATTTATATGATATATGTAGGAAGAATTTCTTGCAAATCAAGTCAAAAATTCTACTGAACTGGTTGCATAAAGGCAAGTACATGCAGCCTCAAGGAGACCTGTTACTTCTAAGCTTTGAAGTGTAGTGTACATAATCAATGTTTCAGGACATTGGAGGCATGCCATATATAAAAGGAAAAATCAAAGTCTTTAGGATAACAGTAGGAAAGCAAAAGATAATCTCAGAATGGAAACATGGCAATAGTGCAAAACTGAATTTTTTATCACTATGGAAGCTTTTAAAGTAGTTACTGTGACAAAATCCTAGATGGCGTATTTAAAGTTTTCAAATATAATTAAAATTTGATAAATATTGAGCACATCCCGCAAAAAGAGGAGGTAGTGACTATTTTAGTCAGCTGATGTGTTATCTTTCAGAAAGTCTGCAATCATCCTGTCAATGCCCTTCCCAGTTTCTGTGCCAATTAAAGTGATTTGCAGCTGTGACGAGGTTAGACACACCTATGATTCTGAGGATAACAGGGAATCTTTTTCATGTTAATCATAGAACAGGAAGCTCTCTTTATCACCTTTCACCTTAGTTTAAATAAATAGATAAATAATTAAATGTTAATTTTTAATCTTGTCTTCATAAGTCTATAGCTGAGTAATGAAAAAAATAATGTGACTAATGAGACCATATGGCATTAGTGGTAAGTTCACCATTCAGGGCAAAACCCCAAAATAATTGTTGAAGCATAAAATACAAAAGCTGTAAGAAAGAGGGAAGGATGCAAGAAGACCTTTGTGTGGAATTGGGCATCATTTCCATTTTATTTGTGAAAAAATTGAAACAGAGGGTACACACCGTCTTTCGGTGCAGATTTCAGCAGTGAGTCAGAGGAATTCAGCTTTCTCAGGAATTTAACCCAACGCTTCTCTAGCAGTGTTCTGAGCACACTATTATAACGTGATTTCTACTGCTCTGTCAGATGAGAAAATTGGAAGGCTCCTATGAATCCAGGACAAGAAAGAAGATGAAAAGGAATGAAACCATAAGGACTAATCATGACAGGATCTAGACTACACAGTGAGGTTTGGGGCAGGTTTGGCTGCCTCCCATTAAGAGTATCTTCCTGCCAGAGGTCTTCTCCCAGATGAGCAGAGTGGCCCTGCAGCTGGAGTCACTCAAGGTAGCACATGAGTTGGAGAGTGAAGCAAATATCCAAACCCCTCCAACATTATCCAATTCTCACTGCTTTCAGCTCGTAAAAGTGAAAACTCAAGATATTCTTGGTATTCAGGATGAATATTGACACCATGCTCTACGTGACCTTACTGTTATTGACTTGTGATATGTACACAACACCCACCAATTGTGGCACTACCCTGGGAAAAAGGGATTCCAACAGTGTTGGACATATTTACATTCTGACTGACAGAGGAGGCAGCTATTCCTCTTACAAGCAACCAGTTATCTCTGCCTGCATCCCACAGAGATATCCACGGTGGAAGAGCTCTGTTTTGGACAGTGTTTTATACTCTCAGACTGAGAGGAGGACACCAGCAGTTTTCAAATAAGCCTAGCAACCTGTGAGCTCCTTATTAGAACTCTTACAGAAGCAACACCCTTTTGGATACCCAAAGATATTTTATTTATGAATTGTTTGCGCTCATACAGATTAAAAGTTGGAAAAAGTTTAAGTGATAAAAACTACTTTAATGGCATTGGATGGTAGTTTTATTTAGGAAAACATTACATCCAAAACACTGAAAAACTATTTTTGCTTACTGCTTGCAATTAAAAATTAATAAACTTACACTTTTTGGTAAGGTTTGGGGTTTTTTGACCACAGTATGATAAGAAATCTAAAAAGCTTCCCTCTCTCCAAATTTCTCTTAAATGTGCATTTAATTGGAGGAATAAAAGCTGAGAAAATGGAACCAGTCATCACCAGCTTTGGATGGGGTGCCATGTGATTGTAACTATTTGAATTATGTTTAGTTTGATGATGCTTTCTTCCAATTAATTTTGTCTTTGACAAAATAGCAATAATGCCAACAATCTCCTGTCCATTAACAGGCACAACCTGTGAGCTCCCAGTACTGAGCAACCTGTACAGGGATGAGTGCATATCTCTCACTACCAAGGAAATATAAAAAAGAATAAAAGACAGGATGTCCTGGAGATATACAGCAGTTTAGCCCAGGAAAATTAGTCTATTATTGATTTCCTGAGAAATAAGATACATTTATGTCATGGAAACTGCAGAATAAAGGATGAGAAATTTGACGTCTTATTTACATTTTCCAGTCTGAAGATTAAATCAAGCAAGGTTTTCATTACTTTCAAAATTATTTTATCCACATCCTAGCTTGTATTCCCCATAGATAAAAAAAGAAGTAAGACCTTAATTCATATTTTCTGCTTTCACAAGGAAAAGATCAGACTACAAAGCTGAATGTTGTGTTTTATTACATATGAAAGACTCCTTCCTAATTCCACATGATAATAACTGAGTAAGTTATTAATTATGAAGTTTTGCCGTCTTACTGAATATACCATTGGAGCTTATCTTGAAGTTCTAGTTTGACACTGAATTATATCATAAGTGTATTAAGTTCTTGGAGCCAGTGTTTTCTATCTGCCTTATTTTGTCCTTTCTTCAGAGCCTAAGTGTAATTACTTGAATGGTTTAATATAATTGCATCCTAAATATATAATATTAGGCTTCATTCATACTATTGTAGCTCCTGGCATCTTCTTAATTAATTGAATAGAAACAAGCAGAGATATTATTCCATAGTAAATACCCAATACAACAGTTTCCTAATAGCAGAGAAACCACACATTCCTTCCTAATACAATAGTTCCATTACTCCAAGGGACATCAGCTGAGACCTCTGACACACCATTTACACATTTTGACCATATGTGATTAGCCAGTTGGTTCACTGTGTACAAAAGATAACAAAAAGCACTTATTATGTTTCCCACATACAAGCACAGTATAATTTAAACCACATAATTCGTAAGTTCAAAGTCCTACCTAAGCTGTGAGAGAATAAGTTAAAAGAGGCAGATTAAATAAACCATGCAGCTGTTGCTGTTGGACCAAGAATTCCTTTTTCTCACATGAATGGCTTTATCACAGACTCTGGAGATGTGTAGCTCTCTCAGGCTCTCTGGGAGATTTTCTGCTTCATCCAACCTATTTAAATCATAAGGAAATGTCCCACTCACTAAATAAGACAATAATTTTTTTTTCTATAAAAATGTTTTATAAGAAATGGAACAACAGCAAAAGGAAAGACAAAGAATGGGACTTTGCAATGCTTGATAGCCTGACCACTAAAAGACTTTTATGAGAGCAATGGATTCAAGACTCATCAAGTAGGAGAAGATATTGGACCACAGTATTCCAGATCTAAGAAGAGCAAATTAAACAGACTTCAGAATTCCCTTTGCCTGCACTTTATGCCAAAGTCAAAAATAACATCAAAATAGTTACTCTCAAAACCAAAACCAATCCTTGAATTTAAACTATAGAGAAAACCTCACCATTTTAACTTAGAATTACAATCAATTGGGTGCTAATTTCAACTGCTTTTCTCTTTTATACTGTTTGGACAGCTCTCCCCAATAGATAGTTCCATAGATTTAAGTATAATCCTACAGTGTCACCCTGTGATATCCTCCACGAAGAATGAATATAACACAGAGAAATATTTTTACCTTTAATGTGTGAATTCTAGAATTATATTTAACTGTAAAGAATGTTAATTCAAATTTAACTCTAAAATCTTCATTTTAAAGTAATACTTGTTTTATGTTTGTAACTGTCCCATTCTGAAGGTACATTGTCTTGCGATTCCGAGTGAAACAGCCACACTATGCCTGTTCTAGAGTTGAATATTCAATTACTTTCCTGCAGCAGCACAGTATTATAGTGGGTTTCCCTGTATGGCAAGTTAGTTTGTGTATAATTATGGGCATGAGCTTATAGATATGTTTTTGTAAGCTCTGTGTGTTATTTTTATGCCAGGCTAACTCACCTTGACAATCATAGCTACTGGAGGGAGGGCACTAATAGACATTATGATCACAGTTCAGTCTACACTGTAAAAGTTACATTTTCACAGGTACTAGCTTCTCCTCAGGCAAGACAAATGTTCTTGGTACAGCCCTACTGATGTCACCTGGTGTCTTATTAAACAACTACTGTGAAAATTAACTCTTTGAACCTTAACAATGAGTGTATGAATGTAATAATTGTGCCCAGTCACCCTTATATAAAAACATAACTTATGTTTATTCTTTGGCCATAGCTATTGCATTTATGTATTTCTTCCATAGTTATCAATAAATGCACAAACTCAGGGCATTCTTTGGTTTGTATCAAACCACGGTGTGTGTCTATAGTGGAAGAAAAATCAGCAGGTATGATATCAAGGCAGTGACCAAATACTTTACTGACTAAGACAGTAAAGACATTCACATCTCCAGGAGCAGCAGTAGTGGGTTTATAACACCCTTTCAGACACAAAATGTGATCTGTAGTTATATTCTGTCATTTCACTTCAGCTTTCAGGATATTATCATGTAAGGTTTATCACTCCTCTTGCAAACGTGTTATCTGCAAGTCAGTGTGGCTTTCTCAACAGCCTGTCCATGGCAGGAGACAAAATTATTTGCCAGTCCACTGTCACACAAATGAAAGGACATGCAAACTGTGTCTGTTTCCCTCATGACAAGAGGTCTTTGAAGCACACAGGCAGTGCAATGAATATTATTAAATGAATCAACAGGTTGTTGTATAGGCTGCTTACCCTCCAAAGCTGTGAGTGACTGTGTCCTCTTTGTTGGCAAACATTTACCACAGACTTAACATGACCCAGGCCCAGCAGACAGAGTTTGTTTGGTTGTTTCTTCTCAATAATTGTGATTAACTGTTCTAATGCCTCAACAGAAACTGAATCTTACTTAGTTTTAGCTCAGAACTCCCTGCACTGCTTCTAATTTGTTTTCCCTTATTCTCCTTTTTTCACAATTTTTAGATAAACAATAATGTTAAGACCAGTGAAGAAAGAATCTTTAAAAAATCACATCATTAAGACTATCCAGGTATTCACGAAGTACTGAAATATGGATAATGACTTGAGCATGTCAGTAAAACGATCATCTGTCCCCAATTAATATTGATATATTGCAGTTGTGAAGGCTTTTAATGATCACATTACTGGGAAATTATTGCTGCTCATATAATTTGTCCTTATAATCATGTATTTATCATAGATACAAAAGACAAGTTCCCCAAGAGGACTATTAAAGCCCATATTCTGCTGATTCTTAATTGGTAGAGAAGACAGTCTTTACACTTATGTGGGAACAACTGTCTTTTTGTCAACACAAGTGTCTCTTTTTAATTACAGTCTATATATGTTACACACACCGTATGTTTTATGGGCATGGGATGTAACAGCACTTCTGAAAAATATCTGCATGGGGTGGAATAGATAACCAGTTAGGCAAGAATCAGCCTGAAGAACTTTCTGAAATTGTCCTTAGAGGGAAAACTGGTGAAATAAAAATATTAATAGCTTTTTTTCTCAGCCTAATTTGGAGACCAGTTCTGTATGAGACTAGTCAATCACACGTTAGTTCTGTAGCTCACACCTGCAGTGACTGCATACCAAAATAATGCCACAGGTATTTGAATGGTTCAATAGATTTCACACCACTGAATTTTATAGGTTTAAAGATTAAATGAAGACACTGTGGCTAATCACTAAATCTCACTCTGCAAAAATTAGTTCCCTTGTCTCATATAATTGCCTGCCTGTCTCCATAAATAGACTGCAACTAAGTGTTGTATCTTCCATCTAGTTATATCTGTAAAGTAATCATACACATGGCCACTTGGAATACTTTTTATTATGATTAAAAATCCTGGAGTCCTGATGTTATAGTTTGTTGGCTATGTAATTTAGAGAGTTATCCGAGGCCTCCATTTCCCCTGCAATCACAAAACATGTCGGACTTGAGGCCGACTAAACATGAAACTCAGTGTGCTTGTTCCTGCACTCCTAAGGCAGGCGTAGCCATCAATCTCAGAGGGTATTTTGTTTATAGGGACTACGGTGTCACACACAGCCATAAACCAAGAACTTTGAATTGTGAAGCCATTGTTGTAGCCGCCCTTTTCTTTTTGTCCCCTGGTGTAAGAAAATTTACTGATTAAATTCTGCTCAGACGGGCCCAGCGATATTGATGGTTGCTCTAATTATTAAATGAACATGAAGAGAATGCAGTTCTCTATTAAATCTTCTGCCTCTGAAGCTCCCCTTGGACACACACTCACTGTGTGGGATTTCTCTTACAGGGGAGGCAGCAAATGCCTTCAGTGTGAACCTGCAGAGTGGATTGAGGCTGCTGTTTGCAGAGAGACACACAGACAAGGGAAATGCAGAGAGAAACTTGGCAGATCTGAGCAAGGAATGCTCCTCTTTGGCACATCACAGTGGGTTAGCATCACAGCTCTGCAGCTTGGAAAGCAGGACAAGACACAGCCCTCACTGCTCTGCCTGGGATTATTGGCAGGTGCCCGTAGTCAGCAGTTGCTAGAAATTGGCCCCACATGAACCAGCAGTGAGAAGAAGTCTGCAGTTCTGCTTTATTAGCTATGTATAACAAGCCAAACGATGAGCTCTGTATCTACCTCTCCCTGCCCCTGATATTACTGTCCAGGCAGTGCTGGATAATGAGGCTGTACCTACCTCACTCCTCGAGGTCTCTAGTGAAATCACCAACTCTCCCTTAACTCTCATAAAGATCGTTTGGAAGATTGACTGGATCTTTTTTGCCTTGGGTCCTGTGCTTTTATTATACAATGCACAACTTTCTTTTTTTTTTTATTTTTTAATATAGTCCTTTATTATAAAAAATACTTTTTTATTATTATGTTTTTCCTTGGGGATGTTTTTTGTGTTTACCTCTAATTGTGTGTGTAGATTCCCTCAGGGAACTTGAGTGGGCTCTGTAATACGTGTGTCCAGCTTTATAAACAGGTCTGTTCTCTATTGCACTTCTACCTAAATAAGACACTTATATGCAACTTTATACACACATACAGAACAATTGTCAGCTATCATCTTTCTTCTCCCTCAAAAGTTGTCAGGATTTTTTTTTTGAGTTTTTTGGGTTTTTTTTTTCGTAAAGGTAAAACATATATGTCCTGACAGAAACTGCAGTCATTCTTTGCAAGAGAAGAAAAAAGCTGATACTCCAACAAACCCCAATGAAATCACTTAGAGCTCAGCAGAAACCTAGCCCAATTATTATTCTAAGGCAAATTATAATTTCAAGGTAAAATGCTTACACAATGCCTGAAGCTGGAGAACAGATTTTACCTTCCAAGTGGAAGTATGAAAATATTCCTACATATTTTAAAGTACATTTTGTTGAATAAAATTAGTAACTGGACTGATATATTTTCCTCTTTCTTTTTTATCCCTTTGTCTCAAAGCCAACCAACCAACCAAACATGAATCAACCAAAACTAAACAACCCCCCCTCAAAAAACCAAACTCAAACTGTACTGAAAACATATATCCTTTGATTAAAAATCAAATGTTTAGTCCCCAGAAAATTGTCCATAAAATCAATAAAACAAAGTAGAGTTACAAAATGGAGGGAAAACAAAGTGGCATCACATTACTCTCCAGAGTAGAAAAGTCAGAATGGTTGTTCCACCAGAAGGATCATTCCCAGACTTATCAAAAACGTGTTCTTACCCTCTAGTCACAGCATAACCCAGGTCATCTGCTCTCAACCCTTCCTGCTGACATGATCACCCCACATAAATACTTAAACTCCCAGATGAGGTTCTTAGTTGCAAGGTTAAGGAGTCATGCTAACCTATTTGCTCATGGGCTCAATTAACACAAGGGGTTCTGTGTATTATGACCCGTCTCCAGTAGGAAATGTTGCAGCTGTTTGAATTCTAAATACTCTGAAGTCTGTTTCTTATGATAGTTTTCTGAGGGCAAAAGATCTTGAGTCATGCCCTTGATCTGAATAAGGTTTTGCTTGTCTCCCTTTTCATGGGCTTTTTCAGAGACTTTGCTTCTGCAGCACAGTCTGGGATGAAGTTTTCCTGTTGTTTTTTGTTGGAGTTAGAAAATGTATTAAGCAAGCACTAAGTTAGAGGTGAAGCTTGAGGATGACTTGAGTCAAAGGCTGGTACACTCTCTGTACAGCAAGAATCTGATCTTCCCTCCTGGAAGGGCAAAATCAGAAGAGTAACAGAGACAAAGAAAGGAGACTCTTTTCCGTGCCACCTGATAGTGTCTCATTCTCACAGGAGCTGTAGATTCAGATGACTTTAGGCAGTCAGTACTCCAACTGCAAATTTCACAAGATGTTTTTTAATGTGTCAGCAGATGCAGGGCTGTGACAGTGAACGCTCACTCAGAACCTGTCTCCTCTATGTGCCTTACAACTTTATTCTGCACAAATTTCTTCCAAGAGGTGCAAGATGGGCTACATAGCCCAGATGTTGTAAACACCTTCTGAATTCACCTCTGATGTGGCAAAGAAACCTTAATTCATCACAGACAGAAGTGGAGGTGGTGTGAAGATGGATGTGAGGAGACAATCCTCACCTTGGTGTCCATAAGGTACAATGGAACGGGTGCCATATGTGGAGAGGCTGTGTCAGCTTCAAGTGACTTCAGAAGAGAATTTTAAATACATTTAAGTGAGCTGATGGTGGGGTAGAGCCGTCAGGAAGGAACAGACAAAGTATGCACTGTCAACAGTGTCTGTACTTGGAAGTTGTGACACTAATTGCAATTTTCATGTCCTTCCTCCTTTATGGAGGCCTGGAATAAATTGGGTTTATTAGCTACATTTAGTGAAAACTGTGTTTCTTTTTTTTTTTTTTTTTTTTTTTTTTTTTTTTTTTTTTTTTTTTTTCTTTTATTCCCCCTGCCCTGCTTTTCTCTTGCCATTTGTTGCATCTATGTTCTCAGAGATCTATGAAAAGAATATAGTCATCTCTTGTTTTCCCTGTGGCACAGCAATGCAGGGATCTAAGTTCTACTGATCTCAGCACTAAAGACATCACTATGCTTCTTGAGTCAGGTGGCTCGCTAGCTGGATTTCACATCAGAGACAAATAAATGGAGAGCAAAAACAGTAGTGAGAAATGTTTTCTCATCTGTCTGTGTGGCTGGAGACACAGCTTGACATCACTTTAACAACTGCAGAGTTGACTTGAGCTGCAAAATTTGAATTCATAGCTTCATTTTTCCTACGGTTCAGGATACACTGCATTAAAAGTTTTTCCCTTAAAACTATTTCCCTTTGCCTTAGAACCTTTCTGTTCCCCTGAAGTGTCTGTAGTTACTAAGTAGTTTTTAACTGTATTAAAAAGGCAAATGAGTTAAATGATGTAAGGATTTCTTTTTCTTTTTTTAATGAAAGAAATGGGAAAATATCTTCTATAGCTGTCCCGACAGGTTGCATGCCAGTTTCAGCTAGATGTGATTTAAGGGAGACAAGTTATAAACCCTGAAAAATGGGGTTTGTAATGGAAACAACTGACCCTGAACTTCAATGTCATGTGCACAATGCTATAATAGCTGCTACTTGGCACTCACTTTCCATCTCTCACTTCAGTCAACAGATAAAAAAAATAAAATACGCTGCTCATTTATTAGCTTTTAGGTTAGGCTGCCCATGCATGGGCATTCAATTTCTCCTTTCCTCTGGCTGCTGCACAACCTGCTCTGAGACTTGGATCAGAGCGATGTGAAGCTTGACTTTGTTTCTTCTAAAGTCAAGGTGGCTGAATGAAAGATTGTCAGTTTGCACACAACTTTTTGTGGGCTTGGAAGACTTTCATAGGTTTGGTCAGCATTAAGCAATTTGTTTCCCAGACCTTATTCAGCACTTCTTAAATAAGAAAGCACTGTGTAAAGAAATATTATAGCAATATTACCTGAAACTCCAGTGGGGTAGGGACCAGATTTCTTCAGTGGGAGACAGAAATCTCCCAGAAGGATTGGCCTAGGTGGAATAGCCTGGGGAAAAACCCCTGTGACTATCTGTTTGTCCTGCTTTTCAAGCTCTTGGGTTATGGATGGCCACCTAAGAGGCACCTAATAAGGGACAACTCTCTTTCCATCACATCAGGATGTTGAAACAGATGAGGAAAAATGTCCTATTACAAAATAATTTTTGCCTTTGATTTGGTAAAAAAAGTATTTAGAACTTTTGAGATTTTATCATCTGAAAATAATTTTAAGGTAGTCTGAATTATAGTAAAGAAGACAATTGGTCCCGAGGAACACAGAAATTCAACCAGAGAACCAGATAGGTGAGAAATATTTTTATTTGAAATCTGGCTCTAAGCCAATAATTTTTCTGCCAGAGAAATAAAATCTTTGGGACAGAGCGTCAAAAAAACCCGCACAAAAACTCCCAAAGAAACAAACCCCTAAAATATTTTCACTTTCAATGAGACAAATTAGACCTGAGCTAGAAGTGTTAGTTGTGTGCCAAGTTGAGCCATGCCAAGCATGTGTAATACCAATATCCTGTTAGGATTTTACAGAACTTGGGCTTTTTGAGAATCCAGCAGCTTCCAGACTTCTGGGGAAGTCCCAGCAGGTCACACCTGTTCACTGATGTAGTTTTACCGGCTTCAGGCCATCACAGCATCATCCTGTGGGAGCTGTATACATCCTAGGGGACCTATATCGCATTTGGTGCTTATTTGAGGAACCAAACTGAAAATATTCTGATAAACCACCTATTTTGACCATATATATTTTTTTAAAAAAGTTACTTGTCACAGGAATCTACAGAAAGTATTGATACTAGAGATACCAAAGGGAAGCTTGTATTAAGCCTTTTTCAGAACAAATACAAATAAACTCTTAAGATTGGCTTTTAAAATTTAAGAGTAATCTGTAGTTCAGTGCACTTAGAGAATATCTGCTTTTAATCAGAGAGGCAATGCTAATTTCCAAGTAATACCTCAGAGCAGGCCTTCTCATTAGAGAGTTGACCTTTTCCTGACTGATATTAGAAAAAACTCTGTTATCTCCATCTATTCATATACAAATGCTGAAAACATGTAAGCCTCTGTAGTTCTTAAAGTGTATGTGATCTCCTTATGTCTGGGGTTTCATTTTCCACATGAAGTTCATACCTGACCCAAATGACACCGAACAAAGATAAAAAGAAAAAAAGTCTATCTGTCAGCATCAACAGCCTAACTTTAAACATTTATCTCCAGTGCACTTTTGAAAAATTAAATGTTCCTTCCTGTAAAGCAGAGGAATTAACAGCAGTTATGTTTAAATGTTGCTTATGTTGTTTAACAGGCAGCCTTTTCTAATGTCAGGTTAATGAGGATGCCAATCAAGGAGGAAGGCTGTATGCTAAGACATGCAAATGAGACATTAGCATACTGAAATTGCTGTCATCTTCACATCCTGAGACACGGTGCCAATCTGTGAGAACTTTTCCAGGAAATGGCCAGATTTCAATAGTAAAGACAAACTTAAGTGATTATTAATTCACGGTGTTTGTTTCTTCCATGACAGCTGAGGGAAGAAAGCAAAACCAGAACATGCTCAAACATAACTTTATTTTGTTTAATCTGCACCAAAAGCACAGTTCATAACATCTTGAACAGACTGTGATTGTAACCAAGTAATAATTAAATTGGAAAAAACTACCCAGTGATCCCTGAAAGCCATGAATTACAGGAATAGCTCTGGTGGAGCCCTGGACTTGATGGACAAACAGATTTAACTCGAAAATTCTTTCTCCGGGCTTTGCACAGAGGTATTTATTGTACTGTCATAAAATAATTAACTGCCAAAGATAAGTTTGCCCTGGTGAGCAGTAATTAGGATGCCTCATCTGCATCCTGCTGCACTGAACCTATGTTTTTTTTAATGTAAAGACCTATTCTGGTTAGTTTTTTTAGGGGAAAGGAAGAGGGCTCCTGACAGGGAGGGATGGGGAGTGTGGGACTGCTCTGAAGACCTCTGTGGCTTTATAGAAAAAAAGCCTTTTGCTCCAAAGGGCCTGATGTACATCAGTTACAAAGCTACCTCTTCCCAAATGTTCAAGACTTGTTGAGGTTCTGGTTTACATCTTCAGAGCACCAGTATCCACAATATATTTGTGAAACACTGTACAGCTATTTTTTACTTGGCCTGACTTAATACCGTTCTTGGAAAAAATGTTTTACATTCCAGAAAATTCAAATCTAATTAGTTGATGTGGGGAGTTTTTCTGGGTGTTTGTTTTATTCTGGATTGAAAACTCAAAAATTACTGTCTTTTTTTATCTGCATTTTCACCTTGAAAATCAGTTTCTGTCCCTGCTCTATTTACGATTGTTTAAGGAGAGTGATTTATTTTAACGCCGCCTGAGTTCAGAATGATTCATGCTCTAGTAATTATCAAAAGGTATCCTGATGACTGTCTTATTACTTTAAAGAGTTTCATTATTACAAAAATTATTATTTTAGTATGGTCTCAAATGTAAGGTGCCTAAGGCATATGCCATGTACACATTGCATGCATTTAATTCTTTGACATAGATTTTAATTTAACAGCATTATACCATTCCCTGCCTCGCCCACACACTGTTCTCCTGCACTTCCTTTTCAGTATAATGGGAGTTTTAGGAGTAATTTCATTTTCGTACAATATTGATGAAGAAAGAATGCTAAATCCCTCAATGCATTCCTTTCTTTACCTGTGGAAAATAATTTTTAAAAGGCACATTATATATTTTATGATTCTCTTTGCATTTCTGGTTTCATCAAAGTGGAAAAGGAGGTTTCTTCTTTGCTTTTATTAAAAAATTTTGAGTCAGTAACATGAAACATGGAAAGAATCAGAATGGTTGCAGGGCCTCTTCTGTAAAGAGAGGGAGAGTGTCCTTGGAATTTTCTTTCTCCTAGCACAGTAAAAATTTAGTTTATTTACAATAATGATGAATATATTTTGGTAACTTGTAATATTTTACAACCTGAGTTAATTTAAGTTCTTCCCTCTTTCTTCATTGTAATGGGGAGGCTAAAACTTTACCATAACATTTTAGTAAGACAGTGTTTGAGGTTTTGTGCTTTGGTTTGGGTTTTTTTTTGTTTTTTTTAAATATTGAAAGCAAGTAAAGCTTGGCTCAAACTGCAATCCTTCAAAGACCATTAAGGAAAGTACCAAATAAACACACAATGGAAAGAGAGGCTGAAAGTCTCAGCCTCGTTCCTCGTGCTGCAGCACTGAGAGATAACTGGGAGCACTTGGCTTTCCTGCTCTGTCCTTTGCCCTCATCCAAATGGAAACTCTCCCCAAGCCACAGCAGCTCCTCATCCCTGTGTCTGTCCAGCCCCTCACTCCCAGCCCCTTTGGAAGTCCAATTGGGATGTATTTCCCCAGCACTGGTGTACTAGTTTGAAAACAAACCAGTGGGAGACTGCAAGTCAGAATTCTAATTTAATAGGAAAATTAAAGTAAATGCAAGAATAATAATAAATAATACAAGAAGAAAACTGACAGAGTCAGGTTACAACCTGACACCCTGTTAGTCAGGGTGGTGGTAGTAGTCCAAGTGAAGTGGTTCAGTTGAAGCGGTGATCCTGTAGAAGGGTCTGATCTCCACCTGAAGTCCCAGTGGTAGCTCTTGTCCTCTGGGAATCCAGTAGGCAGGGCTGATTGGTGCAGTTCCAAAGCCCAGGTTACATTCAGTTGGGAATTCTTGGCTCCTCCCCCCTGGGCAGAGCATCTCACAATGGGATGAGGGAATTCCATGAGTCATGTGGTGGGTTCTTGACGGCCCATTAACAGAGATAACACCCAGAGGGAGTTATCAGGGATGAGTCATGACAGGAGATAACGAACAGTGCCCCACCTGTTTTAACAACTTGTGGAGATGGCAGTAGAATATATCTTATATTTCAACCTAGGACAACTGGGAATCTGACTGATTGCCTGCTCTGAAAGACTAAAAGCCAATTATTCCCACCGGGCCAAACTGGCTGCAGTAAAGCTTTCTCCTCTCCTTTAAAACAATGGGAGGCCCTGCTGAATTAAAGAAAACCAAAGTTTAGCATCTCGCCATTAAAATGAACTGTAGGAGGTGGCACAGTTCCAGTGCATATTAACAGTAACATTGAAGACTCATAGAGGTAAAACTCCCTCTTTGGCTTTCAGAGGGATGTCTCCCACACGATTGCCTGAATTCCCTGGGACAACATGGATGATGCCTTGTTATAGATCATTGCCCTTGTGCCTATAGAAGTACCTGTTAAATGACCAGAGAGTGAGACAATGGTTTTATATTAATCTCAATATGTGTCAAATTAATCCAGACAGATTTTAAAACTCATTCTCTGTTTTGTCTTCTATCCGGCTATGCTTCCTGAGCACTCCAAACCCTGTTTCAAACCCTGTAGGCATTTCACTGCCAGTGGGCTTCCTCCTGATGCTGAAACTGCTTGTGAATCAGTGAACCAATGGTGACTTGGAAAGCCAAAAAGACCAATACAAAGTTCATTTGCAACATTTTTCTGGTGTAAGATATCTATTTTAGGCTATTTTGATGTTTCTTTAACATAGTATTTATTTATCATTTTTTTCAGTTTGCTTGTTTTTCGGTTTTGTTTGGAATTTTTTTGTGTGTTGTCTTTTGGTTATAACTGGTGTTTCTGAGATTATCTGAGGGATGACTCCGCTTATGCTGTGTATATCCTTAATAGGATATAGATTTTTAACAGAAAATTTATTCTGAGCTTTGTTAGAGATGTGTGGAGCTCATGGGACACTGTGGCAGTCTCTGTCTGAGTTAAAATTTTGGCTCAGCCACACCAAAACCCCAGGGACAGATCCCACGGAAGAACTTTAGGAGCAGGTACATATTTTGGCACTGCAAAGTTGTTTGGTAAGGATGCACTAGAGACAGAAAAGCTTTGGGAAGAGAAATTCAGCATTAAAAATATAACGAAAACTAAGGTAATTATATGTAAGATATAATGAGTTTCATCAGGAAGGGACTGCATCTGCAGATCTAAGTTCAGAGACAAGATATATGGGAAGAAAAAAACTTTGAGTTGAAACAAGCACGCCCCAAGCCTGACAATTTTTAAGAGGCATTTGAACAATGTCCTTAATTATATGTCTGGATGATCATTAGAAGACCACTGTAGGTCACTTCCAGCTGAAATAGTCTTCCATTCTTTCCTGTTCTGTGCTGTTTTATAGCAGATGGGAGAAAGGAGAAAAGACAGTTCTACTTTTGATCCTGATGGAAGTGTTGCAGGCACAACTTTCTTTTCATTGCTTCATATAGCCAAGAAAAACTCATCCTCCTTGCTTGGGAGCAGTAAGGGACATGACAGAAGCCCAGTGTCCCAGAGAAGGTTATGACAGCTCCTTACCAGTTCCTGCTGAGATGAGGTGAACTGCAGGTTACCAGCAGCAGAGCTCTCCACCATCCTGAATGATGAAACAACATCTGTGGCTGAAAGTTCACAGGCTTTCCAAACCAGTTGGGATGATCTGAAAGTGCCATTAAAAATGGTTGGGGATATTGTCTTATGTAACATGGGAAGAAGATCACTAAAATAATCATCCATTAATCTTTGTGCTCTGGGAACCAGAAGATAAAATTGGTCATCAGTTACTAAGCAGTTACTTCGATACACTGATCTTTTATTTGTATCTATATACATATTGGATTTTCTTAGAAATTTCTGAAGTCTTTTCAATTTTTTTTTCAAGAGTTTAATATTGTTTGTGTCTTGTTCAGAAATTGTTTCTTTGATAATTTGATTAATTAATGTTTTGTTGATCTCAATCACTCCTTGCCCTAATGTTTCAGTTTTCAAAATAGTTTCCAGCTATTTTCAGTGATCTTTGAAATAATCTGGCACAGGATGAAAAATGAAAAAGATGAAGGATTTCAGTGGTAAGAAGCCTACAAGAAGCTTTAAAAGAGGGAAAAATGCTAGCATAGACTTTTTCCTTTGATTTCCATCACCGTGGAAAACAACAAAAAAAACCCAAGATGAATGTTTTTGAGCCCGTAGGCACGGAGATGGTGGACTGCTGTGGGAAAAAAAAAGCATGCCTAGAGTCTTGTTCTTAATTCCACAGTCTACAGTGGATACACACAGCCTGTGATGCATTAGTAAAGAAAATATATATTCTTTTAATAAGATATGATGCTTCAGTAAATGGAAGAAAATTTCTATAATAAAAGCTGAGGAATTGAATCTGTTTCAAGCAAACGCAACCACAGCAGAGGGAAGGAGGAGAGACTTCATTCCACTGACATTTTTTGGAAGCTTTCTGTCTTTGGAGCACATGGGAAGGCAGAAAGCCTTTGCAGCATCCCAGAACAGATGGATAATCTCTGATTAAACTTGAACTGGATGAGTGTTAGTTTCCAGGGATTTCAGGTAGTCCTTTTTTAAGTGTTTCTAGTTTTGTCTTTGGGTGGGGTTTTGGCCTGGTTTTTGTTTCACAGAGGCAATAATTGACATTTTTTTATAACGTCTGGGAGTTCTAGTTCTACCCACGTGAATCCACATGAATCCAATGGAAATATTTTCTTTGCATTTTCTGGATGCAGAAGAAGAAACCACACATGACTGGGAAAGTACAGAACCATCTCATAATTTACTTTTTTTTTTTTTTTAATGTTCATGGATGTTGTTTTGAGATGGTCCTTTTGAGAAAAGCAAATTGAGAGTGAGACTTTGGCAATTACGTTTTCCCAATGATTCCTTCTCTGTTATTTTCTTCAAGCTTTCTCCTAGCTATACTTTTTGAAGGCTCTAGCAATAAAAAATAAATATAGAATTTAAATATAGAATTTAATGGTAACAACCCTGTCTTTGGAACAGCTTTTTTAGTAGAAAGAACCTTTGCTCTGTGCAGCAACTATTGAGAAGGACCAAGAACTTTCACACAAAATGAACAGATAGGTGGAGTTTATTCTCTTTATGTGCTTTCATCTAATTTGACCAGTCTGCATGCCTTCTCAATGGCAGCTGTGTTGAAATATCCATCAAAACAGCAACAAGCTGAAGAAAAGGTAAATAAAATTCAGAATTGAGAAAATACTAGATTTCAGTTTTCCAGCGCAAACTCACATGAAGTCATTTTGTGACTCTTAAGAGGCAGTTTTTAGTTAGATGTCTACCTTGCATATTATTCCCTGGGTTTCCCCACGTCGGCACACAAGATAAACCTGTGCTGGGGATTGGAGGTTGTGAATAGTTATCTGGTTCCTTGCTGGCAGCAAAAGAATGAGCCTTGCCTGCCATTCCAGATGCTGGAGGAAAGTATCCTAGAGCAAGCACATATTCTGCTTAATAGCCTTGTCTCATATCCATCCATCCACTCTCACTGCAAGCTCTGTTTTTGCTCTTTAGCCTCCGGTCTCTCCAATATTTCTTATGCCCCTTCTCAATCAGCTGGCTGTAGTCTCAAGGTCTCAGTTATCTACATCAAGGAGTTCCCCTCAGCATTGCAGCCAGAGCATCTCACTTTCACCTGGGCTAGATCCACACTCTGCAATCCCCCATTTCTACCTCCTAGTCTCTTGCCAGATTTGCCCACCCTTCTGCTTCTATTTTTCCATCCAGTTCCTCCCCAGTCAGGGGACTTCACCCTCACAGCTGAAAAATCTCCAATACTTTTTAATTCCTCACCCCATAAATACCAGGTCATGCTTGTCCCAATCATCCTTTATTATCCTTCTCTCACCCTCTTTTCACAAACCCTACAGCCTTTTCAGTTCTCACTTCTAGTTAGCTGCTATTTTCATCCATTCCACGAACTATCTACCTCCTCTCTCTTTTTTTCTTAATAATCATTCTCCATCATCCTGCAGTCGCTCTGCTGCCTGCCACAAGGAAAGGACCACTCAGAGGACAGAAGATACAAATGAGAACCTAAACTACTGCCTTCCATAGCTCACAACGCACTTGACTGGCCCAGAAAACGACAATTTGGACAATGAATCTCTGTATGAGACAGTGGAAAATATTTGCTGTTCTACATCACCATTCAGCCCTTTTTATGGTCCTAACAGCATAGAAAGGAAAACTTGTGCAAATTTTCTATAGAGAAGGCAAAATGTGAGTGCTGAAATCCTGCTACTCCACTGATCCTGCTAATCCATCCTGCATTTAATTTTCTTTCTGTTCATGCTCTCCTTGCCGGCAGGAAAGGCTAAATAATGTCAATGTCTTCTGAGTCATCCCTATCACAAATGATCATTCTGTGTGGCCTATGTTAATCATTCTCACCCATCTCCCTCTCTCACTATTAGATTAATAGTTGCCAATTATGCATACTCTCCCCTGCACAGCTATTGTTTACATGTTCCCTAATTCTCTTCATTAGACCAGTGAGTGGGCATAATTATGGTTATAAGTTATCTGTCCATTTTCTCAAGGACAGTGAGAAATGTAGTACAGCCAGGGTTTGGTTTCATGATAGCATCTAGGACTAATAAAAAAGAAACTCAGGCTTTACAGAGCCTCATCACATCCGTTGGGAACATTAATCTCGTGCTCATGGTGTGCGTTCAATATGCAAATTCATTGCAGTTTTAGAAACTGTAGACACACAGAAAGAGAAGAGGTGCCTGCTGCTGCCTTGATCCTCACCACTTGCCTTTTTAATGGGGAAAAAATGTGAATGATAATAACTTTGCTTTTGAGCATGTAATAGCTAAGGCAGATAATGAGTGGTGGAAAGGTGCTCAATCTTTCTCTCAGCGTTTTTGAGAAAAACGGGAGGCTAAAGGTGATAGAAAGGACACACAAGGGGCACGTTGTTTACTTACTGAAATAAGCAATCAGAAAACTCAATTACAGCTTAGCAAAAAATCTTAGTGAGTTTTAAGGAGCAGTTTTTTAAAAAATGAAAGAATGCCTTCTGTTTTCCTACTGGTCCTTCAAGCAAATCCCTATGGTCACCTGTCCTATAATGTGACTCTATTAAAGGTGTTTAACTTCTTCTGTTTTTCCCTCCTAACTTAAGAAAAAAGTGATTTTCTTGTTCCTAAAAAGATACAAGTGTGATTTGTCAAAGATAGAGAATAAGCAAAGCTCTTCTTTCTATAAGCAAAGCTTTCATAAGGGATCTATTCCAGTAAGTAAAAGCCAAAAATTTTGTTCAATATCTTATTTATTAAAAAGACAGTAACAACAAACATTTGGTTCATATTTCTCATTAGCAGATTTTCTCAAATAAAAATAATGAGGCATATTGAACAATTAGTTAGAAGTGCAAATCTCTCCATAATTGCAATCCAAAATTTATTTACAAATAAGATGGCTTGCCCAGTCTAGGAAAAAAGGGTGAATGCTTTGTAATTAATTATATTTCATCTGAAACTCCCATTTGACTAGTATATACAATCATAATCCATTTGGTAAATGAAACAACACATAATAATCATTTTACAAAATAGGAAGAAAATTGACTTTGCATGGTACTAAATTAATCCTTTTTTAAAGCCATCCATGTTTTATGTTTAAGAAGAATATTGATCTGTTAACCCTACAATCTATTTAGTTTTTATTCCTTAAAGAGTTTCAAGTGTCTGCTCCCGCTTCCTGTCCAAAAAACATCAGTGGTCCATATGGCCCAGTGAACCAACTCCACCATGGAGCATTTGTGTGGTTTGACTCCTGGGAGGCTCTGCAGAACAGACACTAATCCTGGAGTTTTAAGTCACTGGTAATTTTAGCAGCAACTTGTGCATGAAGTAAAAGAACCATGGTGCAGTGGACAAAACACATGGAAAAGTGCTGTTAGGAAGCCACTGTTCCAGAGAAATTATTTTGATAGAATATAACTATTCCTCCAGACAGGGTCATACAGAGAGTGGCCAGCTGTGTGCCTGAGACTTGAAATTTGCATACCTGACCAATTATTTCTTGAATTTCTGCTGTTCTAGGCTGTCTTAGCCTCATTCATCGGTAGTTCAAACACATTTTTTTTTTCTCCTGTGCCTCATTACACTGCCTATACAGACTTACAGCCTGTATTTCCATGGCACTTTCTCTCTTAGTGTGAGGGCTTCTGCATTCTTCTTCCCTGACTGCAAATGCAGCATTCGGCAATTCTCAGTAAGTGCAAAACCTTGAATGATTTACTGAAGCTGGACTACTTCGGGGAAGAAAAAGAAATTCAAATAAAATGACAAAGGAATAAAATGGTTTGGATACCTGCTGTGCCACCTATAGTGATTAAAATCTGGTCTGCACAAAGTGGTTCATTACTTCTGTGATTTGTGGTCTAGACTCTCATGTCAACAAGATGCACAAGCATGGATCCCCACCAAATCTCTGCCTGCAGATCACTTCTATTCATGAAAGCAAAGACAGCTGAAGGACAAAATAAAATGTCCCAACACAAAACAAGTAATTGATTTGAAGCAGTAGACTGCTCATGTTTTTATTGAGATGAAAGTAGAATACACAAACAAATTCACACTCATAGACTTATCTAATGCCAAACACGCTTGACGTGCTTGACATGAGTGCTTCATTCTGTGATCAAATAGCTTGCATTGAATCTGAGATATGTGCAAAAAGATGTGCTGGAGACAAAAGATTCAATAGGCATGGAAAGAAAATATCTCATAAATTGATTTCTAATTCAAGAAGCAATAAGTACTGACCAATTAAAGATGCTGGCTGGGGTACAATTGTGAATTAAGATATGTGATAAAATTTTGATAAATATGCTCTTACTCTTTTCAGTTTATTTGAATTAGAAGAAACTCAACTTGCAGCTGAATAAGGATGGCATTCAAAAAAGGAATGCTGTCTTGACAGTAAATCCAGTCCTTCTGTTATGAAACCACAAACTACGTTGCAATTGTCTCAAAAGTATCTTGTGACCTTTTAGCATTTCTCTCTGAAATTATGCATTCCATCCAAGCAATTCCAGTAGAAATCTATATCAAGATATTACTGCTACAGGCTCCCATTTAAATGTTATTTGGGGCAACAAGATCCACAGGGTTAATTAAGAAAGCATTATATAGTCCACTACTAAGGGATGACCTAATGACTCCAGGCCGTAGGGGACAGAACCAGTTACGCAAATATAGGACCTGAGAGGATGGTTTAATGGGGGCAGCAATAAAGTGAGAGCAGAAAAATTTTACTACCCACTGATGGTCAATAGCTTTCTTAACACAACATCTGTGACAGCCTGGATGGCTGTGATCATCAGCAGTCACCCTGAGTTAAGAATCTGGCTGAGTAAGAGTCCCAGAAATACTTTTGCTCTAAAGCAAATAAATCACTTTGAACTTCTATCTGTGAGAAAGTGCCTCTCTTCTGTAAAAGTTGTTGAATCAAATAATTCAGTTCAAATCATTCTTTCCAGAGGGAATGGGATAAATAAAATTGTGCTGATTTAATTATCTGAGTATCTGATCTACTAATGGAACACCTGGACTGGAAGCTGGTTTTAAAACCATTCTTAGAACTTGAACAATTGATGTTGAGCTCCAATAGAACCACTTAAGAACTACTTTTTTTTTATTTATTTTATGTGAAAACATGGGCACTTAAAAATGGAAGACTTAACTTTGATGAAAAATAAACCGGCAGCAATTTCATGTATGTGCAGTTTGACAATATGAAAATACTAAGCCAGGGAAATATTGAAAATATGTTTCCATCTGAAATAATGGCAAACACTGGCTTTTTATTCCTATAAGGACTGAAATTTATCAGGATTATATTTCTTGCATTCAAGAAGTTAGGGCTGTTCTAGTGCTTCTCCCTACCTACCTCCTGCCCTGCCCACTTATTTGTTTCTTATGTATTACCATTTAAAGACTAAAACTCTTTTGGGGTCTGATTTATCATTTATTTCAGCTATCCTTTATTGACTTCCAGGCAGGAATCAGACATCTGCATTATTGTCAACGTCAAACGAGTGGGATTTCCCTCTCCAATGTTCCCCTATTAAAGTTGTGACCCTTGTGATCCCTCTGCAGTTCACTCTTGGGATTAGCTTGTGAAGAATGGAAAGGTTAAAGCAAACCTTTGCCTTTTACCTTTCACATCTGCAAAGTTCAGCCAAAAGCACACAGAACTTGTCAGAAAAAAATGTTCAAATTTTACCAGCTCTCCTGGTGAATTCCCGAGATGTGGTAAAGGGTATAAACGTTTCCACAACATTAAAAATAAAAATGAAGTACTGATCTTGCTTTTAAAATGATGGAGTAAAGCATTTGACAGGTCTAGAAGGGTCTAGATGACATGTAAATTTGCCGTGATCTTCTATACTGATACCACTTGCTGACTACCACAGTGACATCAGCACTGGAGACTCCTACAGGAGCAACCGGAGTTAAAAATATTTGCCAGTATCTTGTACCTGATCTTACACCTATTGAAAACAGAAGGAATATTGCCATTTATTTTTGGAAGCAGATTATTGCTTTTGGTTAAGTCTAAAGTGTTGAATGAGGTAGATATTTTTTAATACCTATCTCCTAATGAGTGAAGCAAAAAAATGAAAGGTGAAGTTGGAAAGATCAAAATAATCCAATTTATTTCAGTTAATTCCAATGCAATATTATGCTTCCAAGGATAGAAGGTTATCTACTTTATATGAGAAAATTCCCAAATTTATTTATTTTTTTGGCTTCCATCATCCTCCTGTAATATATATAGGAAATCTTAAAGTTCCCTATAGTTTCACTACAAACATAAAGGGAATCTTTTCTGTGTGTTAAATACATGGAAAATAAATTAAACAGTTTATATCATCTGCATAGCCACCTTGGCCACTGCAGCCAACCTATGGAACACTTTACTGAAACTTGTGATCAAGTCTGGATCACTCTATTTTATATTGCACTCCATGAATTTTACCTATAAGGCAAAATTTAACGGAAAGTTCAAAGTCCCAAAGGTCAAACATGAAGTGAAGCTTACAGTGAGAAACGTTAGCCCGAATCCCCTTGAAATCAGTGAGAAACCCTGTTAGAGATCACTGTGTGTGACCACTGACCTATTACCCGGTGATCCCAAATAACAAACAGACCCATTTAAGGAATTCCTTAGCCAGAGATGAACTTGGTTGGCTGGAAGCAGCACAGTTTCACTAGTGCAGTGCTCTACCCCAGATAATTACATCTATTTGCCCTGGCTACCTAATTCTGCCTTCTCAGGGAAAGACTCGAGTAATCCTGTCTTGATGCCTTCCAGCCTTTGGGCTTCAGTAGCCCTGGCTTGCACGAAAACCCTCTATTTTAATGTCTCTTTCTTGGAGCAGTAGCTCCAAAATTCTTTCACTGGCTCATTCACAACAATTCAGCATCAAAGTAACAGTAGCAAAAAAACCATATGTACATATTTCTTTAGACATCACTTACAAACTCTGCAACTGAAAAGCAGGAGGATTTGAAGCTGATATATATATATATATACTGGCCTTCCACATTCCACTCCAGATGGCAGAAAAGAACTCTTTTGGACCTCTTATAAAGAAAACCACAATCCCAGGGCACCAGAGTGGTGGGAACAATTCATTCCTGACCCTGGCTGTATTTCTTTTCATTATAACATTTTGGTGGCTGCAGCTGTTGAAGTTCTTGCACCAGAGGCACATTCTGCTTTCTGTACTTGTGATTTGTGCTCGTGACACAGCTGTTGGCAGACTGGAAGGATGGCACACCCAGGGTGTGCACGCAGATGATCCAGACAATGTGTAAGGAATAGAGACAGAAAATATTCTGCACCAAGCAGAAATAGCATAAACATTCAGTAGCTGTGAGTTTGCCATACCCGTTCTTTGGGTTGAAGAGGGAACATCTATCATTTTACACATTTGTACAGCTCCTAGCAAAAGGGGATGCTGTGCCATTTGGCCTCTAGATGGTACCAGAATATAAAGTTTTAATAATACATAATTTTTTTGTCTCTAGAGTCAAAGCTTTCTTTTTAAAATCTCTTCAAGTCCAAAATGCTACAAATCTGTGCTTCTTTTTTTTCAGTGTTCTATATCTCTTATTAATTCCTATTTTTCTATCAGCATATTTCTTGCTTCAATTAGGTTTGTTGGCTTGCTTTTTACATGTGACCATATTTTGGTTGTATAAAAACAGTTCTTGATGGCATCATTTATATATAGAAGAAATCAATTATCACTGTCAACATTAATTGAATGTTAACAGTTTAAATATTCTTAAACTGAGCTACATTCTTCATTTTATGGACTTTCTCACTGTAAGGTAGTCCCCAAAGCTCACACAGGGAAACCTAAACAGGGTTGAATGACACGGCATGTGATTCTAGGATAAATGTTTCCGTGGTATCCTTATTCTTGTTTCATTTGACTCTTAAAATGCCCTAAGATTTGTATATTATCATCTCTGTAGCACAGAGGCCATCTTAAAATCCTCAGTACCTAGTCCAGCTCGTACCACTTCTGGTTTTGTTTCCTTTGCCTTTATCTGGCTCAGTGTGAAGCCTCTGTTTCCACCAGTAGCTTTTGGCAGCCCTTTTGGGTCAGGCACATTGCACTTTTCATCTGTCGATAGAAACTGCCTTAAAATGCTTCTCTGAGGCCAGGATTTGCTTTCAGAGTCCAGCAGCCCATGCCAGTGTTTAAAGAGTGAGAATGAGGCTAAAGGAAAGTGAAGCAGTGATGTGTTAGCTTTGTTTCAATCAGATAATCATCAATAAATACATGTTGTTTCAGCTGCAGTAGTGACTGAGTGTCATACAGGATTTTTTTTTTTTTTTTAAACAGAACATTATATATATTAGGTGTTTTAACATATTTCATTTCCTCTAGTGGGTAGCTTGATAATAGTTTTCCTCAGGGACAAAAAGAAACCTGATCATCCTGGTAAATCTGACCTGACATACTCAGTTATCCACTTACTCCGACTAAAGTAGGAAATTCACTGGAACCAAAATAAAATTAAAGGCAAAAAATATTAAATTTCCTCAGATTTAAAGGCTGTATATTTGAACAAAAATAATCAGGTTTTGGTGATAAACTCTTTTTCTCTTTTGTTCAGCTGTGGATCAGGAGGAACGTCACTGGTTTTAGTGCAGTCATTCCACATTTATACCCTTGTAAATATGAATAGCACCAAGGTTTTTGTTAAACTCTGATGACAGGTACAGATCTCCATCTCCCACAGTGTCTTCCTGCCCTGAACAGGGCAGTATGAAAAGACTCTCATATTGAACAGGCACATTATGGCTCATGCAAGTCTTCCTCTCTTTCTCTTTGGGATGGGAAGTTCACCTCACTGCCAGTCAGAACTCTTTTAAAATTCCCCACCTCAACATATCTCTGCTCCTCCTTTAGAAAATCTGAGTTTAAAAGTAAAGAAATTTTCTTTAATTTGAAAGCTAGTTTTTCCTTAGCAGAAAGCTCTGCGATGTCATATTTATTTGAAGAGAATTATTGTTTACAGAAAAATACTTAGATTTCATATCAACTGCCTATTTTGAAGTCCAGTAGTGCATTAAAATAATATAATAATTTGAGATAAAATTGTTCTATGTATATTGTCCTGGGAAAAAAATAAAAAAGTATAATGTGCTCCATTTGCCAATGAACCAAAGTGCCCATTTCTCTCCCCAGCTGTCAGATCCGTTCACTCCCGCTCACAGATCAGCTGATTCTTAATTGTGGGATGGTAAAGAGGCTGTTGGATGAAAGCTGAAGATGGCATATATCCTTGTTATCCTAGAGGTGCTCTCTTGCTGTCGTGAAACTAAATCCTGATGGAAAAAACCCGAGAGAGCCTTTATATGGGATGTCACAGCCCAGTTAGAGCTGTCACCATGGTTGCATTGGTAGGTGTAGAGCAAAGTAGGACCTGGGGGGAGCTGGCCCTGTGCACACAAGGTCCAGGCACTCCCAGCAGGCTGGGACACTTGGAGACAGGTCTGGTGTTGGCACTGCAGGAGCAGTGGCCTGCAAGGTGTGTTCTGACTCAGCCCCTGGCACTGTGGGCATGTGCCAGCACTCACACCAGTCTGCCTGCCAAAACTGAAGGAATCGTGCCTCTGCTGCCCTGGATACCCTCGGGCAAACTGCAAGCATTCAACAGTCTGTGAGAAAAGTTTGCAAAAAAGTCTGAACCTGCGATCTCGTTGAGCAGAGATCATTTGTTAATTGTTGATTTTGCTGCAGATTTGCTGTGTCTCTCTGAGGGTCCAGGAACATAAAACCAAATTAATGAAGGAATTCAGGTGCCTCAAATTGCCAATAGATAGATAAGTGTAGAATTTTTAAATCTAAATGTTTGAAAAATTATAGTCATAGCGCATTGCTGTTATTACATCCTGCAAAAAGTGGAGCAATTTAAGGTATTATTAGCTTTGCTCCACTGTGGAAGCAGTTTCACATTGATATTTTTATTAAATTTACCATCAGGACCAAAAAATTATTTTACTAATAACCTTTTTTTCCCTGTTTCTCTACCTTTTCCCTGTGTAATTAAGCAGCTACCTCCTCACCCTTTCAGATGAAGCCTGAAGAGCAAGCTTGCAAGGATTGCAACACCTAAAAATGAGAAGACATTCAGGAAGACCTTTTAAAGAAACAAAAGGACAGTAGAACACTTCTGTCAGGTAGGCACAAGGAAGCATATCTAACAAATGTGGAGAGTGTGCAGCACTTGCTTTATCAGTGTCACTCTTTAGCATGGGCTGGTGGCTGCAGAAAGGATCTGAAATAAGTACTTTGCCATGAAAAGGCAGCAATACACAAGCAAAAGCAGATGTAGACATCACTTTGTTTTTATTGTAGTATCCTCCTTTTTTTTTTTCTTTTTCTTTTTCTTTTTTTCCTTTATTTAAAGTGCTGTCTTTGGTTTCACATGTAAGATATTGACTGCACAAGAGTACTGCACTGCTTTTGTCACTTAATAGTCATCCCAACACAGATACCACAGGTTCCTTTTAGCGTTACATTTATGGACTGAGTACAACCCCAACAACTACCACTAGAAGGCCTAGGGCATTTCGTCCCTCCCCCCTCCCGTGGGTAATGTATTATGGATTTCTGAGAAAGGAACAAACAACCCAGGCAGGAATAGAATTGGGCCAAGGAAATACTCGGAGGGGGCAGAAGAACAATCATGCGGCAGATACGTGCGACAGCCCCGATGATTGATGCCGTGTCTGAAATCGGGAATAGGAGACATCAGGAAAGAAAACCTTTGGATACTGTCATACTGTAAAGAAAAGAGATATATTTTGGATTGATTGTGGATGGTTATCAAAGGTAAGAGGGAGTTATGGCTTGGAAAGTGACAGAGCAGGGAGAGCTATGGGAAGCCTGTGCAGGTTTAGTTAGAGGAAAGTCAGTTCAGAAAAATTCTTTTAATGGTTTCTCTATGTTCCACTTTTTTATGACTGTATATATGAAGTTCTTGTGCCACATTTAACATTCAAAGGAATAGTCAGTATTCACCTACAACAACTTATAAAAAAAATCAGGCCTCAGTCATACATATGACTATATTACTTCATTAAGAACATTATTTGTCTCTGTAAAACCAGAAAATCAAGGTGACAAATTAAACATGAGGGAAAAGGGTTGAAATTACACATTGATATTTATTTAACCTGTTGTTAAAAGGTAGATGGCTTTGGCTTTTTATTAGCTTGCTTAAGATATTGTCAATTTATCTGAAGGTTCACTGGTCTCTTCAGGGAAAAAAAAGCTCTGAAAAATAAATAACAGAAAGTTGAAGTGCATCTCACTGTTTATTTTTCATCCATATAAGTTCATTTGATTTTCTCATTCTCTTGAAACCATGTTGTATTCTTTTCTTCTCTGATCAAACAGCTTCTAAACATAATGAATAATACCTCTCAGTTGCAAGCAACGCTTCAACAGCAGATCAATATGGACACACAATAGAAGATAAAAGATTTACTTTAAGAGTTTCTAAAGGATTAGTGATAAAATACATATATTAAACTCCATGAAAAATACTACACTGCTGTCAATATATCTGGCAATATATCTGGCATTATTTTCACAGCCGTTTTTTGCCTTTGGACTGGTAGTAAAGACTTTCATTTATCAATTTGCATTTAATATGGCAGTTCTGATCACTTGGGTCCCAGCCATAACAAGGCAATTGACACAAACCCTCTGCTAAGGGCCAATACTGTCTTCCCACTCAGAATCCCTATGAAGAATGCCTGAAGTGCAGCCAGTTCCCAGGAGTCATTTTTTTCCTGGGAAATCTGTGTGTTTTAAGTTAATACTAGAAATAAACCTCTCCTAACTCCTCATTTATACCAATGCAGTTGTTCACATTAACTTCTTTTTTTTTGTATGCTACCTTTTAAGAACCTCAAGTTAAACGGTGAAACAGAAATACCTCACCCGTATGTAACATTTTTCTCCTCTCTGTTGGACAGTAAATCATGGAAAAAATCATGCAATATATACATTTGTACCTGTGTTGTTTTTCATATACAGTGCTGACAGACATGACTTAGTTGAAGTGTCTCAGAGAGTTCAACTGTTTTAAAAATGCACCTTCACTCTTGAAATAAATAAAAGGAAATTAAACTGAAAAACTGATATTGAAAACTCTATCAGCATGTTATAGGGGGGTGTGTTTATTAGCACTATTTAAAATGCTCTGACAGTTTCAGTGACAGCAATCCTGGATGGGAAGACACCCAGGTGCCACTTTAAGAGAATTAGTATGTTTTCATCAAATTCTGCTTCTGTTCACCTTTTGAAAGTTCATGTTTAACAGCTTTATTTATGCAATATATGGCAGGTATTAATTGCTCTTGAATAAAGAAAACCCCCAGTCTCATTAATAGCTCCTCAGGTTACTTACATGAAGTGAGAGAGAATTGTTCATCTAAGAAAGATTTTAGGAGCTCAGGCCCTTAAATGTAAGTTACAATCCTGAAAAATATCTTAGCCAACCCATCCTGGTTTTGATCACAGAGCAGGATTATAGCATTTTCACTTCCCAAATGAAAATCTACTTCAGAGACCTACTCAGGATGAACACTTCACTTGTCACAGGAACCTATACAACAACAAAAAAAATCTTAAAAACTGAATTGCAGGAAAGATACGCCAATAAATAAAAATACACTTTTATTAGGCAACAGAGATGACAATACTCATGTCCAAACAAATGGTAAAAAAATTCTATTTTCATTAGTAAAACTTCAAAAATTATTAGAAAACATAAACAATTTTGCTCTTCTGTTCCTATTGCTCTCATTCTGTGTGGTTAGCAAGACAGGTGATGGAAAGGGAAGGAAGAAGGGTACTAATGCATTTCATGTATTGCACAGTGGCAAACCCCTGATTTCTGGTTTTGGAGACCTCAGTGGTAAGTGAAGTTTCCCTGACTCCTTAACTCCAGGTGAAAAAGCCTCTCCTTGGACTCTGATGCAGAATGGCAACCATCTGTGTGAGTAGTAAGAAAGTAGTGAGAATAAGTCACACAATATCATTTTTAAATTGGTTTCTGTAAAAGAGCATGGAAACAGAGAGGATCTTTTTTCACAGAGTCCTTACCATTGCTAAAAATTGATCCAAGACATCGTAGATATTTGTACAGCCTTTACTAAACACCAGTATTAAGTTAGGACTGTGTTCAAGGTAGTAACAGGTAAATCTGTGTGGGTCTAAGAATTATGTTGCTGAGATACATGTATTGGGCACAATTTTTCATTGGCACGAAGGGAATCCAATTTCCAGGTTCATTACCCAAAACAACACAGAAATTTGAAACAAGAAAACATTTTAGTGCTTGAACTATAGATCAAACTATAATTCATAGTCCACATTCCCTCATGGATTGTGAGGATAAGAAGGGGAAAGAAAAAAGCAATTTTTCTGCCCACTTGATCGATGTTCTATTTGACCTCTGAAATGCCCTCTTGCCATAACCTTTTAAATACCATCTGCTCTTTTTGTGAAGAGTGTGATGGGAAGGAGTCACTTCCAGACAGCAATTGATTATAAAAGCATTAATCAAGCCCATGGATTATCTGTAGCATGACATTGTGTGCTGTAGTTAAGCAATTTCACCTTAAATGTGATTGGAAAGGTTAATCCTGTTTCTCAAGACTAATTTAGACTTTGTATCAAACAATTCAGGACATGGTGAAAACAGCTGCAGCAAACAGGAACTGAGGAATTGTCTGCTTCCATTAGAAAGTCTTGTAAACTTTGGCTCTGAGAACAGATAAACAGTGGGTCCATGGGCATGTCCTTCAATTTTTCCAAACTGAGTGCATGTTGACAGCTTTCTCTCTTGAGTCACTGGAATTGTTCTCCTTCTTTCTGCAAGTCAAGACAGATTTCTTTCTCACTATTTAGCATTCTCAGTTGCTATCATCCATTGAGCTAATTTCTACCACCGAAGGATTGCAAAGTCCTTTTCTGTCGTGCATTTCCCCTCAGGATGTTTAACACGAACTTCCCCCTGGGCCTAGGTGGGCAGGTGGCACTTGAGGAAGGCAGTGTCCAGAGGTGGTGGCATGCAACAACTGGAATCCAGACCCAGACCCCAGGGCAGCCCTGCTTTGATTGCTCTTTCTCATTAACACTCCCCTCCACGTTTTAGGGTAATGTGAGAGAAGCTAGCTCATGTAGGTATGGCACTTGCTGATAGAGAAAGCTGCAATAAATACGTGTCAAGTGTATTGTAAGGTTGAGGTAATTTATTTTTATCTGGGGCTCCAAACAGGCTGATTATGCTATGAAAAATTAGGATATTCTGTTCCTTTCTCCATATCTGTTGTCACCATCTTCAGATAGTGCAATTTGCAATTAATAAAGTGATCTGTCCTTGCTATTACAGTTAAAGTAATCACTAGGGAGCTTGGCAATGGTCACTTCAGACAGCTTGGGGAAGGGGGTGTAAACATCTATGACAAAAAGCTTCAGCCATGTCACATAGATTCAGGAGAGCAGGCTATAGAAAAAAAACCATGGAAGCTCAAACTTCCATTAAATTCTGAATTCATATTATGCCTGGTTTATTCCCCTTCTGGAGTGCTTTGCCATTTTCTCATGTCCCTTTATGGAAACCCATCTTGCTTCCCCAAAGTCGTGGGGTACAACAGTGGTTTTCAGCCTCCTCTGACCAACAGACAATATTGAAAAATAAATGTACTGAGGGGAGTATCTTGTTTTACTCTTCACATCTGCCTCCTGTTTAATTGTTTAATTTCCTGTTTCTGCAGACAACATCAGGGCGCCATGCAGCCTGTAAATTATGAGCATGTATCACAGATGAAAGTCCTCACCTCAGAGACATAAATACCACAGATCAGAAGCAATAAAATCCAAAGAATAAATGCCAACACAGCACCAAGAGTGTCAATAACCTTTCTAAACGGAAGCCCTGTATCCCCATTACATTATCCTATATATAAACAAAAGCAATATAAAACTTCTTATTGAGCAAGACTAAATGTTATAATGCTGCTCCCAAAGAGAAATGTGAAGCTCAGTGCCATTTACTATTTCTGTTGATTGATTTTTGTCTAAATTGAAAGCACTTTGCTACAATAAAAACTGGAAGCTTTGTGCTCATACACAGAAAGCAGATCAGTTACTAGCACTTCAGGTTTCTCAGATGTGACAAGAAATCATGGTCCCAAAACACCCATTGCTGGAATTTCTCTGTTTCTGGTCTCTTTTTCAATTTAAAAATAATCTATGTGCATGTTCAACCAGCACAAATAAAGCACACAATTTGAACATCTCATCAGTGTCACTGCAATCCTCCTCTGGAGAGCAAAACCCCTGGAAGATACAATGGTGGAACTGACAGATATTTTATCACCTGTGCACCTCCTTGAAGCTGCCCTGTAAGATGCAGACTTCATGTCCTTGTCCTGGCACCATCATCGAGGCAATGCCTGCTCCTCTTCTGCAGAGCTTTCTTTGCAGCCCCTTGTTGTTGTTGTGTTTGGGTGTAAGAGGATGTGAGAGGAGGCAGGGGCTGGTGGACACCCAGGCTGGAAGCAGAAAGATCACCCACTTCTGACAACTCCCCTCTGCTCATTAGTTCCTTTCTGTCTCACACACCTCATGCTGAACTCTACTTGGGGAAAAAACAAAAAAAAAAAAGGATAGGTCCAAAATCAGGGAATGTCTCTGAAGATTTGAATCAAGCAGGTATTTTACTCACTCTGTTGTGGTACAAATCACTACATAACATTCAGGGCAACAACAGGACAACTGAGTTCAGCCACTGAAGTGGAGGATCCTGACGTACTACAGCCAAGAAGGTGACAAGTGAAGTTCAGTGCCTGTCTCCTGTCTGTTGACTGAAATATGCCCCAAATTCAGCTGACTGATCTTCAGGCTTTAAATCAAGGTGCCGAGGGTAGGAGTGTCATCAGTGTAAAGCTGCCTAACCTTGCATGCCCCGTCAGGTGTGGTACACTTCCAGCACCCATTCGTGCCGTCAGAAAAATCCATCTCAATACACCTCCCAACGTTTTGTAATCCCTGAACTGTCTCGTATCCAGTACAGTTTGTCAGCTTGACCTTTCTAATTGCTTATAAAGCAGCCTAATGATGATGATTCATGACCAGGGGTGGAATAATTTTTTTTTTTAAGGCTATCAAAATGAAGGAATTAGCTGCAGATCCAGATACTGTCTTCCCCATAATTCCATGTCTTTAAATGTAATTAATCAAGAGTTTAAGTGGAAATCATACATTTGTTATCACAATTATTATCCTTTCATTTAAATATTTTAAATAATGAATTCAGTTGATATATAAACTATCACATGAACCCCTGCCTGTGATCACTGTCTGCTTACAGGTACTGGCAGAGGACAGCAGTCTGTAAGTACATCTGCCAGCAAGTGCTAACACGGATCTGGCAACTGCAAGGGAAATTGTGTGGGGGTATTTTCTTCATTTTACTCCTTTTCCACTTTCCTATGTCTTTCAGAACTGACACAAGGAATACCAGAAAACAGTGCTTTATAATAATTTTTTTCCCCTCTTCAGAATACACTCTTCCCACAGAGAATATTTTCTTCAAATCCTCAGCACAGGCTAATTATATTGGGGAGATTTGTAATTAGATCTCAGACAATAGGAGGGAAAGGGAGCCAGCAGATCTGCAGAAATACCTCTACAAAGGAACATAATCAGAAACTTAAACTAAGGAGCAATGAACAGCTGCATGAGATAACTGCAGATTCATTCAAACAGTTTTCTACTGCTCATTTAACATCTATTACTGAAAATTGAAATGTGCAGGTCTCCGTTGCTGAAATTACCATTCTTCACTATTTAGGTTGATGACATGAGGAGCTTAAAAATGTTCTCTTACTGGCACAGTCTGCTCTGTGGAGACTGCATATGAAGGGACACAGCTAAATATCAGAGGATAGCTAACAAAGAGCTCTAAGCAAATTGTTACCTCATATTTCTAGGCATGGGTAATTTTGATCCTTTAAAGTTTGACTATTAATCTATGGTAAGGTAAAATGGGAGACCGGGAGAACCACACCAGATTGTGATGAGGCGGGGGGAAAAAGAACCAAAAAATGTTGCCATCCCTTGCAAGCATAACTTTAGATCTTATGCCAAAAATAATGCATTTAAATAAGTGCCTGTCAAGTAAGCAATGTTTATTCAGCCATTTAAAATTAATGGCTCTCAGATGCTTGCCATAAACCATAAAGCCGGTAATATGAAAAAATATATAAAGTACAGAAAAATGATCCTGAAATAATGTTTTGGATTTATGTAACTTGAGGGAGCGTTTACTAAGAGAAAAAGATATTAAACCGAGGCCAATAAACCCACTGCTTCCTTCACTGTAGTGTAAGTGTTAATTTCAGGGTTCCTCCCACTTTAATGGACAGGAATCTGTGGAGAATCTTGTGTCTGTGCCAAGTCTGTCGTGTGGCCAAACCAACACTCAGTGAATAACAGGGATGACTCTTTGGACTGAATTCATTTGGGTCAATATCGAAAACTATTTTATAACCTTGCTGTAAATCTTTTGACTGCTGATACAGTGACATCCTGCAATAATTCTCTTTTCTTGAGAGAAAGTTTCATGAGAACTTGTCCCCACACTTGGTTAAGATATTTTTGCATTGTTTCGTGGCTACTTGTGGCAAGATCTTGACAGAAACATTGCCTGGAAAAATATATTAATAATTTAGCCTAAAAACAAACCAGTGCCTTTTTGCTCATATAACACCAGCGCTATGTAGTTGTTACCCAAAAGTCTAACAAGCTTTTTGTTTTCCACTTAAAATGTACAATTTAATACAGTGTTAAATTGAGATGCTAGTTAACTTCACCTCTTCTGTCCAACACAATCTCATCCAAGACCCATCCCATAGATGAGAGGAAACGTATATACAGTTATCAAATGTGTACCTGTAATTTCTGGGGTTAATTTACATTCTACCCTAGCAATTTCAGCTGACATGACGTGGCAGGATTGGGATGCCACCAAGCTACACTGCTCAGTGAAGCGTGTGTCAGCTGGAACACCCGCTATTTAGGAGGTGAATGACAGCAAGCTTGGGAGGGGAGGGGGTATTTCGAAGACAATCACAACAGGACAAACCTCTCCTACAGCTTTTCAGCAGGGTTGCTACCATACTGGTACTAATACTTCAGAAGAGAAGGCTTTTTTAAATTTGCATCTCAACTAAAAAGCAATACAGAGGGGGTTGTTGAAGCTTTTCTTTTCCTTTTCCTTTTCCTTTTCTTTTTTTTTTTTTTCCTAACCAAAGGAGCTTTGAGATTGATACAGTGTAGGAGAAATGAAATGGAGAGCATGCCAGATAAAAATGCCAGAGGCCAAACCAAACAAATGTCTGTGCTTGGCACATAGATATTACAGCAATAGAAATATTATAGATTTTTTTCCAGCTCCAGGGACAGCTTATACATTTGCATTAAGTCTTTGGATATGATGCATAACAGCACGCAGAGCAGAGAAGTGCAACTTTTCTGCTTGCAGGACAGGGTCCTTCTGGTTTTCTTCAAGTCCCTGTGATATTTGCAGTCTCTCCCATGCACAGGTCCCCAGGGTGGCCCCGAGGGGAGCAGGGTTTTACCCTGATGGGTGGTGGGAGGGTCAGGTGAGGGTCCCAGCTCAGCACACAACCCCTGCTCCCTGCCAGATGTGAGTTCACTCATGGAGATGAGATAAAAAATCAAATTAAACAGCACTTGCTCTGCTTGCTCCTCACCTCCTAATCACAGCTGCTGTACAGCACGTGAGCAGCATCACCATCATCATACTTAAAGGAAAAGGATTGGTTTTGTGGGGAATTTTATTGTGTTGGGGCATCCTAGCCATGCTTCAGGAAAATTAGAAATGCAACATGCAGGTTTTGAGTCCCCAGACAGTTTCAGACTGCAAGGTGTATCTTTGACTGTGCACAGTAAGAGAAATGCAGTTGCCCAAATATATTTTGAGGATCTAAAGTGGATTAACATTTAGGTAAGATCTTCCTACTGGCATTTTTAAAAGCATCTAGACTTATAAAGTTTATGCATACTGAGAGGCTGTGTCCCCTGAGGACAGAGTAGGCCTGAGGGTCTGGAAGTTTTAACCTTAAAATTTCCCATTGTTGTCTATAGGCACTTATCAGGATTAATTGCAATTCTGAGCACATTTTTCTTTCATTTACAAGTCTATCCCAATAAATTGCACTCATAGCACCTTATTAAGATTAGTAAAAAAGGCCCCACATACCACACTGAAAATGAATTTTAAACAAGCCCCCACCCCAAGTGTTTTGCTGAAAAAAAAAGGGGGACAAAGATTGAGTTCATCAGCCAGAATAACAGTCAGTTGTTGGTGTAGAAAATGATATGTTCTTGTGCCTTAGTGAAATAAAAAGTAATATATCTGAATATCTGAAAAAGAGGACTCAGAGCTTTTCCTGAGCTACCTAATAGTCAGACTTTCCTTGCTAACAATACCTTCTTTTTACAGGGACTAAAACGTTATTTAAACAATTATATGCTATTAAGTAAAAGATGAATTACAGAGAAAATTGCACCATTAGTAAAATTTAAGTTCTTAACTTCATGTAATAAAAGATGGTAACCTTTTTGTAATGGCATTTCAATTTACCATTTATTATAAAAGTCTAATTTAGAAGGTAAAATGAATTCTGGTTCCAGTCTTATTATTCTGGCTGTAACATTTCTATGCAAGATGCAATTCATAACACAGCTCCAGAAAAATTAATGAAGAATATTTTAAAATAATATGAGATCTTGGCTTGAGCATTGAAGTATATTAGAGATGATATCCTTGTTAGGCAAGGAAATACATTTATACATAAAAAATGCAGACCAATTCAGATATTTAAAATCTATCAGCTGTCAGTCTTGTTTTAATAGAGTCCTGGAATGTTTTCACTCCCCTGGACTTGTTCTAATAGGTCCATGTTTTACATTGGGGAACAAAAAGTTGAATGCAACATTCCAGGTGGGCAGAGTAGAAGGGCAGGATCACCTCCCTCAACCTGCTGCCCACAGAGCTTTGATAAAGATGTTAAACAGCTGAAGGCCCAATACTGATCCCTGAGAAATGCCACTCATCGTTGGTCTCTACTACCCTTTCAAAACACCATAACATTTCAGCTGATTTTGTAGTAACTGCTCACAATTTGGTTCCCTCATTCCTTCTATGAAATGCTGTTTCTAGTTCATTAGGTATTGTAAGAAACCTAATTTTTTATCTTAAAATAGAGAAAATAAACTTTAGATTAAATTTTAGAGAAAGCTGAGTAATTGTTTTTATTTTAAAAGTATTGTTACTACTACCAGCTTGAAAATGACCCATAGCAAGGAACACACCATACTTGTCTTGCACAGAGTTCTCCATCCCTGGCTCACATTTCTTGCCTCCTTCTGTCATTAAGACAGTGTAAAGGGGAAAAAAGTCTTAAAAACTGACCTAAAAGAGCTACTTTTTTAAAGTTTAGGGAGCAGAACAAATTATTTCTGAATCCAGTGTGTTGCTGGATTTCAGTGGGTTTTCAGAACTGGAGATGTGTTTTGTAAATTGACTCAACATTTGTCTTTATTTTCACCATTGCTGCTCTGTCTTGATGGTGCCCTTCCTGCATGCTTATAATTATTATGTTAACAACACTGCATTTGTAAGAAGACAATCCTTCATTTTAAAGATAACTGAAATTTCCGAGTGCAGAGCCTGAAAATCTTTCTCAGTCAAAGAGAGAAGGGACAATGCCTGAACCACCACAGTCCAGCAGTTGTTTCTCCATGAAGCTGTCACCACCACAAAGTTAACAGGAGCACACAGAGGTGCCTGAGACACCCCAGCATGTTACAGGAGTTCTGGTACCAGAGCAGGTGATGACCTTTGGTATTTCAAAGCTATTTGATGGAAGGAGAGCACACACCTACATGCTGTACCGTCTTAAAAGGCTGAATTCTTAATGCTGACAGGTATTCCTTAGCGAGATCTCACAAAACAAGACATGGTATTTTAAACTCCAGCCAAAGAATCTTTTGGAATAAAAGGCAGAAATGAGGTCTCTGTCTGCTGGGGAACCCTCTCTTTCTCACATTCTGCTTTGCTTCAGTGTTCACAGGAACTCAAAGTGTAACAGAAACTAAATGTTGGTTATTTCTTTGTAATATTTTAAGCTGACTGGAGTTGAGCTCTCATCTCAATCCTGCCCATTATTGAAGAGACGTTAGCATCTGTCCTCTCCTCTTTCTGCTTAGGTATTAACAACACCTGGCAAATATAAACTTACAATACTGTAAAGACATACTAAAAATTATTTGTGATTTTTTTTTTGGTTGGCTGGTTTGGGGTTTTTGTTTGTTTTGTTTTTTTTTTTTTGTTTTGTGGTTTGGGGGGCTGTGGTTTTTTTGGTTTTGTTTGTTCAGAGTTTTTTGTTTGTTTGTTTGTTCTGTTTCTTTTTGAGAGTTTTTTCATCAAACACCTTGGACCAGTGCCTTGGGAATTACATGGTGTGATGGACTAGAGAATTCGGCCCCCAGGTTGGACAGGTTATATGGTTATAGGCAAACAACTGTACAGGATCTCCTTTAACAATCTCTGAAATTTAAGGGAAAGGTCTTCAGCTTTGCACAATGAAAAGCAATGATCTCTGCAATCAGAGGTTATACAATCAATGGCTATATTTTACAGAATAATTTTCTTTTCATGAAGACAGCAGAGTTCCTGATAAGGGTCTGTCTATGTTGGGGATTTTTTTCATGAGATATGTATTCATCAGGTATCACCCTGATATTGCTATCATTTGTTTACAAGGGCAAATGAATAATGCTAGCACCATTATTCCTTTCTGGACAATCCTCAGGGTGGTGTATTCTTTTGCAAGTCATGATTAGAAACAACAAAACTAACTTTGTCCTCAGAATGACAGAAAAAAATGTAATAATTTAAAAGATTTGCTTCAACAATTATTTGATACCTGGGGGTTTTTTTGGGTGTTTTTTAATCTTTTCAATTTTGTATTTAATGTGGATAGGGATACTCTGAAATCCTATACGCAGAGAATATGATAGACTTCCTCATCAGTTCTTCTTATCTTCATAATAAACCAAAAATCTCTCTTATACAGATATTGGTAAAAGAGTTGCACTCTAAAGGAAAACATTATTAATGAAAACCTTACTGAAAAATATTGCTACCTTAAACCATGGCCTACAATCTTTCAGTGTGATGAACTCGTGTATTTCAAGCCTTTACTTCTTTACCCACTTAAAACTGCTGATAAATTGTTACTAATGAGCATTTGACTGCAAAGAGAGAAAGGATATTCACCCTCAAAGGATATTTCAAATAATTTTTTTCTATTTAACATACTTAATGTTAAAAGAGGTGGTAATATTAGGCAGAGGTAAAAGTATGTTTATCTAGTCAGTTGTAACTGAACAGAGAGATTAAAAATGATTGTTTTGTAACAGCTGCATGTCTTTACAAAAGAAAGCCAAACCTTGGTGTACAAATATTCTGGCACACTTGAAGATAACCTGATTTCTAGCCATTTAAGAAGTACAGATTATGTAAAGAAATTCTAGACTGACAGGAGTATTTTTAGCCACGAAACAAACACTTGCATGTATTTGGGTTCTCAGGACAGGTTAGACAATGACAAGTTTGGAAAAGGTGCCAATTTCTTCACTCACTGCTGGTACCACTCTAGATTAGGAGTACAAAGCACGACGCAGTCACACTCCAGTGACCAGATGCTCTGTTGGTACCAGACATCTCAGACCACCTGTTTTCACATCCCTACACACACTTTAGTCTGTCATTCAAAATAGGCTTGTGCTGCAATTTGGCATTGGAAAACACTATTGCTCTGGCACTGAGCCAGACCAAAGCACAACGCGCTCTGATCTGTCAGCAAAATCCAAGCAAAACCATGAAAAGCAGCAAAACCTACATTTCCATTTTTATAAGAAAATGTTTGGACAGAGAGAGAGAAAAAGGAGGAAAATAGTAGGAAATAAGTGAAATGGTTAAATCTCTGCATAATACATGCCTGTTAGCATTTTAAATTTTCCAGTTCCTAAACATTCAGCCACTCTGCCTCTCATAATTCTCCAGATGATCCATAAAACACATGCTCATCACAATACCATGAAAATTCTACAAAACTGGGACAATCCCAAGGGAGAAACCAGCAATCTCACTTCTTCCTAATACAATTTCTAGAGACAAGAAAACCTGTTACAACCACTCCTTTCATCTTTTACGTAACATATATATTAAAGAAAATCTTTGTAATATTCTAGCTTCCCGTAATGTGGTCAAAGTTTGGGCTTTTGTACTTCTTTCTTTGAAATTTCTGATAATTGGATGGATGGATGGATGGATGGATGGATGGATGGATGGATGGATGGGTGGATGGATGGATGGATGGATGGACGGACGGACGGATGGATGGGTGGGTGGGTGGATGGATGGATGGATGGATGGATGGGTGGATGGATGGATGGATGGATGGGTGGATGGATGGATGGATGGATGGATGGATGGATGGATGGATGGATGGATGGATGGATGGATGGATGGATGGATGGATGGATGCAGAACATAGAAGGCAGGGGTCTTATGTCTAGGACTTCTGCATTAGCAGAGGAGAAATTCCATTAATCTGGCAGCTCAGCTGCAACAGGGACATGGGGCACCTAGAAATCCTGAAGAAATGGAGAAATTATTCTTTTCTGTTTCTCAGCTACCCAACTCTATACCCCTCCTAAGAAAATATAGAGTCTCAACACTGTCTTAACACTTCCTTCAGGCAGAGAAATGGGGTTAGGTTAAAACACTGACAAATCCAGACAAGGCCTAATCGGTGTGGCTTTAAACTCTCTTATGAAGCTGTAGCACAAATGTCAAAGCCGTGCAGAATAATTGCACTTGCTGAAAATTCATCAGCTACTATAAGCAAACTATTTTTAGCTGACACATCTATGCCCAGAAGAGGATATATAATGTTTTACAAAGCCTGAACTCTTCTGGCATCTTCTGCTCTCATGTTTGGTGACGATAAGGTCGAGGCACAGCATGATGTCCTTGTGCTCCCAGCAGTTTTCCTCACTGGAGCTGTGTGGTGCTGGGGAAGTGGTCCAGCTGGACAGCAAGCACTGCCTCCTTGGCTTGCCTGAAGCTGAGTGGCCTGGCTCTGGTCATCAGAGGACACCAGAACTTTCACAGAGGAAAATGCTGAGACAAGAAAGTCAGTGGATGTGTGTGCCTGGAGAAACCCTCAGAAGCAGCTGGCTCTGGGAGTGAAGGACAGTGGGTCCCCTTTCATGTCCTGAACATTCAGTCTTTGCCTTGTGAAAACCCTTTACATGTTTTCCTTTGAGAGATGAACTCCTGAAAATTTATGGCTTTAAAACCAAGCAAATTCTTTAGCCTAGAAGTACTGAAATCACTGCTTGTCCAAAGTACAGAATCATTTTATTTTTCCTTTTATTCACCTTATTTTAATTTTTTTATTCCCATGGAAGCCTGTTTATCCAGTAGATCAGTAAGTGGAAGAAACTCTAGAAGAAAAATGAGAATATATTAATATAGGAAATTGCTGCAATAATTGCTTGTCCTTTATTTCTTTTCATTTGTGTGTTTGGTTTACATGGCCAGATTACAGTAAAGAGAGGAACAGCCCTACATACACAAAGATCAGTGGAGAAGGAGGGGCATTCCCATTCCCTGTCTCCCTGTGCTGCTGGAGGGGAGGAGGTAGAGATGGGAAGAAGGGGTGGTGGGGGAAGGGGTTTTTAAGGTCTTATTTTACTTCTCATTATTCTGTTTTGATTTTGCTAGCAATAAATTCAATTAATATCTCTGATTCTTGGTTTTGCCCATGACAGTATTTGGTGAATGACCTCTCTCTGTCCTTATCTCAACCTATGAATCTTTTGTTATAATTCCTCTCCCCTGTCCAGCTGTGAAGGGGAGGGATAGTGAGGGTTTGGTGGGTGCCTGGAGTCCAGTCAGGGTCAATCCACTACAATTTGCATTGAACAGGTTTAACTGCAACTTAATATGCTCTTTGTGGAGTCTGGGAGCTTTCTGCTTCCTCTCTACACAGAAATAAGTATTCATGGGTATTTCTCTCAAAAACAATTAATCACGAAAGAATATGGGAAATTAAAAAAAATTATTACATATATAATGCAATTTTCAGCAGCAAAGCAAAAACCTCTGCCTACTTTCAGCAACAGTTTGCAAAATACATTATGAAGAATATTTTACACAGCTAACTTAAGACAGCCACTAAGGTTATTGCAGAGCTTGTTCTCATATATCCTCACTTCTCCAGCAGGAACTGGCAGTCCCCTGAGGGAATGTCACCTGGAACATAAGGCTTCAAAGCTTCTTCCAGGAATTCCTGCGAGTCCTCTTGCTGTGGCTCATACACAGAAATACTGAACATACTGCTAACGTATATCAACTCCTTGGTTGTGGGTTTGTTTTCATTTTTTTTTCTCAAAGGAATCAATTACCATTTTAAAAAATACTTAGCTTTACTCTAGTTAACATTCTAGGACCTTATAAAAATCACCACTCTATATGAAAAGTTAGGATATTTTTAAATGGAAAAAATGCTATGTATACTGCTCAGGAACAAAGTAGTAATAAAGTTTGGGGATAATTTTTTCTCTCTTGGTTTTGTGAATAAGAGTAAATCTACCATCTCTATCCCCCTGTTCATCAGTTTATCATCAGGATCTAGTACATCAAATTTTGCTCAGAGACACTCTGTGCAAGATTTGCAGAGATTTCAGTCTATTGTTGCCTACAGCTGCCTAAGTGTACATGCTCAAATTGTAATCCATCCACAGCTTTATGTTGGAGAAATCTCTATTAAGTCATTTAAGCATCCAATATTTTTTGTTACTTAACATTTGCTTAGGCGACTCATGGCGCTATTTTCATGCCTAAGCCTCAGCAAGCCTTGAAGGTTTGCTTCCAAATCAATTCCCTACCAGGCCACATGGTAAAACTGAAGCAGAACAAAAAGAAAAAGACATTCAAGCTTAGAGTTTCAAGGGACTGCTTTCATTTCTCTCTTCCCTTTCCAATTAGAGGGATGGACTTGAGGTTCATTGCAGGAGTGAGGCCAGCCAGCAGGTGAGTGTCTGCCAGTGTTCCTGTTTCACTTTGTGTGAAACAATTGCTGTTTGCTCAGGGAAGACAGACTCATTGGTCTCATCCAGATATGTGCAACGTGCAGATTGCTGAACCGACAGATTCCCCTTCTTGTAAATTCAGATCTGTGTTCTGAATCAAGGCATTCCCAGACATTTACATAGTGGTCAGTGGCCACACCATTATGCATTAGGGGCCACAGTTAATTATTCTCAATGTTTTTCCTTTACTTCTGTCATACAGATCTTTATTCCAAATAAAAGGGAGGGGGAAGGTACTTGCCCTTTTTCTCATGTTTTCCTCATCTTGTCAAAAATTGTGGGGAAAAGATCATTTTTACAATATTTTTATACGTCTCAATATTTTATTTTTATTGCTCTCGCTATTATAATTTCAATTTGATGATGGATTATATAAACTTTAGTCTTATGTGTGAAAAAAGTTTGCTTCAAAATACCCTTTCAATTTTTTTTTCTTACAAACAAAGTTTTTGTAGGGTTTTAGAGGTAAATTTGAAGCTGTTCTAAGAAGAACTGAGTGTTTCTGCATCCTGGTCGATGCCATTCACATTAATCAAAGCTGCATTCAATAATGAGGGAAATAGAAATGCTAAAATTGGTACCACACTCCCAAGGTGAGGCAATCACTACATCAAACAGGCAGCTGAGAGCCAGGCTTTTGCTGACTGCATGTTGCCAATACTTAAACAATTACAGTTGCAATCACAAGTAAATAACATTATTCAATTTCATCTTAATGTTCGCTTTGCAATTTCTCATGCTGTAATTCCCATGAAGCGGTCACAGATCATAAAACTAATAGGTGGGGAAGAAAATGTTGTGGATTGTCTAATAGGACTGGCTATCAAACTAATTACGAGTCGTTAGACAAGCTCTCTCAAGGCTTGTGCACAACATGCTTAACTGTAATCAGGGGGTAATAAAGTTCAGAAGCATTTCTATCAAAGAAGATGGCCTTCAAAATAGAGATGTGGGAGATTCTATTGAATACTTTAAATTAGATATAGATTAGTCACAAATCACTGGGAGGGCTTAACAAGAAATCAAAATCAACACCTTGAGTGTGGAAGCTGCTTGTCAATACGCAGCTCGCTAATGTGTGACATGATCAACATTTCAGTATGTTCCACCCCACTCATCCAGTGATACTTTGGAGGAGCTGAGGCGATATGTTGACTCTCAGATGCAGCACTCAAACATCACTAAGTACTCCAGCAAACATTATGGGACTAGAATTATTTTTTTAATCACTTCTGTCACTCTAGACTACTACAAGTTAAAATATTTGCAGTAGGATTGTTTACATTTTCTCCTATGAGAGAAAAACAAATCACAAATTTGTTCCAATCTAAGGTTTATTTTAATCACCATGAGATTTCCAACTGTCTTGAGAGAATTTTGGATGAAACTACTCTTAATCTAGGTATACATTGTCATTTAGATGGCACCATCATTCAAAATAAATTTTCCCTCAGTTCGCCTTAGCCAACTTTCTTATATTTCTTTTGCTTTCCTGCTGGGTGATAAAATTTTTCAGACCTTCTAAAGATGGAATAATTACCTCCATTCTCTTAAGCTTGCAGGACAAGGTTCATATATGGTAGAGTGTTCCTGTGTTGATTTGAACTTATATGGCCTCTTAGATCTTTTTTAGTTGTTTTGTTGGTTTTTCTTTTCATAGTTCGGAGTGAAAAATAGAGAAACATCACATGTTATGAAATCTGAATCTCCAATGCCAGATCAAATTTTTATGTCTTAAACAGACCCTGCCTTCAAAAGAAGTAAGCAATATAGGCTGTGTTTCAGCAAAGCATTTGAATACATATTTTACACAAAATAGCCAAAATGGACCATTTAATATGGATGGAGCTAAGGTGAGCTTATCCACAAAGGCTTTGCCTTACCTCATCCTAGGTGCTCCACCTTCTCCTTCTGTGTAACAGATCTCCCAGAAGGTTTTCCAGCAGCAGGTGCAGCTCTAACTGAACCCAGACTCACAGAAAGAGCAAGAGTGTTCGGTAGCAGGGCTGTACGTGAGAAAGGTCACTGCTGCATCAATCACATTTGATTGCATAACATCCCACACAGGTTTCTCAGAGCTAATATCCACTTTTCCCTTGAGCACTCACCTAAACTCTTGTGCACTGCACCCTGTACGGGATAAAGCACACAGAATGTCAGAGGGAAGGGGAGGAAAAGAGGAAATCTCATGTGGATATTAGAGATCATTTTCTGCCATTGAAAATCTAATTGCTGATTTAGGCAGTTAGTTTTCAGTGATGTATTTTTTAAAGAAGAGTGTAGGTTCAATCCATTAGAACAGAAAATGTCAGATTGAAATATTGCTGAATGAATGGATTTGTGCTTTATGCTGTGCAATAAGCAGGGGTCAGGCTGGCTGGGTGCTGAAGCAAAAATGAGAGATCTTCCTCAGTATGTAACCAGTGTTCTGTCAATACATGGCTAATCCAAACTGCACAATGCTAGTTAAAATTTTGCCTTATATGGCATGCAAGTGATAAGTGTATTTTAAATGCCATTCACTGTCTTTTTGCTCTTATTCTGACAGTTTTTAAGTGCTTCATGACTGACGGATTTCTGTAAGTATAAAGTTGGGTATCAAAGGGGAATAGTAAGTAAAAGTAGAATTTCGAAGTGAGTAGAATGTGCTGAACTGACGTTAGTTTAGGGAACAGAGTAACACAACCCCAGATCTGAATTGTTAGACCTTTCTTATTCAAAGTAAGTATTTATAATTAATAAAAGCAGGCTCAATTTAGAGATGCACACAATTTAAAAATACTTCAAAATGTGACAGTAGACAAAAGAGTCTAATGAAGGAGTAATTTGATTATTAGCATGTTGTCTTACACTTCAGCACAGTCTTTTCCTCTCTGTCCATTTTGTTTTTCAATGTTATTATTAAGAACAAGGTAAATAGGAACCAATTACCTTTCTTCTACTCACTACCAAATATTGCTCCCTGAGTTTGGCTTCTGGCTAACTTTGTTTGTGCAATGAAAAACCCTCTCATAACTTGCCCTTTCCAAGATAAGCAAACTATCAGAAACATAATTCAAGAACCGCATCTTTTTGGCAAAAATACTTTTCTTTTAAGTGGGATGATTAGATGACTATATCAGCTTCCAGTGTTCATCAAACCTGTTAACATATTGCTAGAACAGGAACAGTAATTTTCCCTCATTGAGAGTGACATTTTGAGGAACAGTTATTTATGAGCACTTCAGCCACATGAATAACAGAATGGCTGCGTAAACACGGTTTCTATTAAATGAGTGGAAACACTTTCCTAAACTAACATTTTTGTAAAGTTCTGCTTTTATTCCCTTATCTTAGGGAATAAGTCTCTGAGGGAAAGCTTAGACTTTGTCTCATGAATCAATTAGAATGAAATGCTCAGGGGTATATACCTTTGTATAAAATCTTCTCCATAAAGGAAGTAGGTGTCAAATATTCAACTTAATCCTTATGATTCACTTTTCCTACTCAGCAACTGAAATATGTAAGTAGCAGAGCAAGAAAGAGGAAAACAACTTTTATGAAGGGCATCCTTCTGTAAAGTAATGGATAAATGGAGTGGGACATTTTTTTTTCCTGAGGCAGTTCCAATAAAGTTAGATGATTTATAGCAGGGATGAATTTGGTTCACTGTCTTCCATGCACTGATGAATCCTTTCAATGAGAGCTCCTCTTAGCAACTGTAGCCAGTCTCATGGCAGTGAATTGAATCTATGATAAACTTACTGTAGAATATAGTTGAAATGAAGCATTATACCTCTCCATACTAGTCTGTTATTATGGAGGTGCTTATCTGAAATCATCATGATGAGGCAGAGAGTTTAAAAAAAAAAAACCAATCTCATTTTTGGATGAGGAGAAGAAATCAATGAGGTAGCGCTTTTCATTTCTATTTCCATTAAGAGGCATCTGACCTTACTTGCCATGTCTTGAAAGGGAGAGGCTTAAAAAGGAAAATATTCACTGTACAATGTAGAAACCCTTTATTGCAGAATGTTATCAGTTTTTAGTAATTAAAAAATGGCAATGGCATTTCATTCTGTGAAAATACCTGCAACTTATTTATCAATCATTTCTTGTGGGAAAATGGAAAAAATCCCCCAATGACATCTTTCGAAGAGTACCATTGATCACTGAAATTTGCATAGAAATAGCTATAGCGATCACATTCTAACCACACCCTGTCTTTGTCCCCCTATCCCATTCAGCTTTGGATTTTTTTTTTGTTTTATTTTGGTTTAAAGATCTCTCTGTGCTTTGTCTTTTGTCAATCCTAACATGTTTCCTTAGCAGTTGGGATTTTCCCTCCCAGTACTATAGTCTGTCACAATGTCCTGGTAGGATACCAGGTAAATAAAGTGTCTCTTTAGTAATTGGTATTGGATTCATAAGAGAACTCAAATATTTAAATATTTGAGGACATTAACAATGATCAAACGTACTTACACCCATGTGTTTGTGTGTGCGTGCAACAACGTACAATATGAAAGGAATCCAAACATTCAAGAAGTTATTTGACCTTTCAGAGGAATTCTTCAGTGGAAGGGATGAAAAATAAGGGGGAAATCTCCCACCTCTATTAGCTACCTTTCCAGCTTGCCACATTAATTATTTAACCACCATAAAATCCTGATCAAGACGGGGGAAAAAAAACCCAAACCATCACAGCATCCTCTGCAGGAGAGTTCAGAGAAGCTTGTGACTCTCTTTATTGGGTATAGAAAGCCTGGGGAAAACTGGACAGCTATTTCACTTACCTGGTGGCACAACTTAGGCATTCCCTCTGAAAAGATAAAAATTCAAAATAGGTTAATGATATAAATGGGCATAATATAGAAACAAACAGCAAGGCATTACTCAGGCATGCCAACTATTCTGAAAAAAAATTCAATTGTCAAAAAGTAAAGTTAGTTAAGGTCATAATGGCTCTTTTTCCACAACAGTTACTTGGCACAGAGCTTCATGCCTAAACCATATGAGGAGATGTGTGTTTGTGTGTGTATAGCTAGTTATGTGAACATGTCAAGGCAGGAAGATTTGATATAGCTGGAAAACTGAAAAAAAAATATTGTAACTTCCTTCAGTTGTGTCAGTCACTCAGCTTTCATTATCCTGTCACACCACTTCTGGTTAAAATTCATGCCTTCTGTGACATTTAGGTTATAAAAATGAGCTGTGGAGGTCCAGGATGCCCTCACACACTCTTTTCAACAAAGCAGGACAGGAACACCCTGAGCACCTCGTAGATATAAATATCACCCAAAGGGTGCACAGATAATCTGTGTATAATGTAGGATGGCTGAATAATGGAGGATCTTACCCCTCTAAGGAGCATTATTATTATTCCAGAATTTTCTTGTGTGTGAAGCTTTGCCAGGATCATGCATTGCACTTCTCCATTTAGCAGCTCAGGTAGGTGAGCATTAGCCTGCTCTCTCATTTTGTTCCGTATAATCTCAACATTTTGAACCATAAGAAAATGAAAACCTCTTTCATATTACCTAGCATTTTCCTAAAACTTGGCCCAGAAAGTTAAAAACCAAGCTCTTTGGATAACAATCACCATTACCCACACATTTTTTACTTTTGGCATATCTGTCACAACAAAATGGAAAGGATTTCCAGATATTTCCAGATACTCTTTAGCATGGTAGATGTAAGGGAAATGATAAGACAAGTATAATTTTTTCTTCCTTTCCTTTCTCCCCATACTGAAGTTTGTTCATTGATGTTTCACACCAAGGTAACATTTTTCCATTTTATGAGAAAGGGGTTTAAACCAATGGTTATCAAATTACACTCACTGCCAAGTAATCTGCAGCAGATTTGTCTGGATTGGGGCTCCTATAAAAACCAGATAAGGTCTAATAAAATCAGGGCTAAGGTAAAGCAAACTAGTCCTGCTGAAGCTCAGCAGGTTCTGCTTGAAGAATTTGGCAAATGTTGTATCTCTTGCACACTGGAGTCCTTTAGAATCCATATTTTTGCAAAATCCATTTCCCACAAGCTCAGATGGCCTGTCCAGACAACTTTTCACAGTTTCATCAAGCCAACACACACAAATTCTCCATCCAGCTTTCCACTTAGCAAACTGCTTTTGGTCATTTTTATGCCAATGTTGGTGTTCCACAGCCACTAAATGTTTTGATTAAAGAAGAAAGGAAAAGAAGAGGAAAGAAGTCCACCAATAACCTTACCAGCACCACCAGTGAATGAAAAGTCTGGTATTGTGCCATGCATGCATTTCCAGTAGTGAATGACATTACAAGACTAACATAACACCATACAGATGAAAGCGAGCAGCTCTAATGTGATGCTTACAAAAATTAATGTGGGGACTCCCAACAGCTTGGACAGCAACTCATGACTATGAGGCAATGCTGGGAATCCTCGAAGGGAAATGAAATAATTCTTCTTCACTACCCATGACTAAATAATGCTAAAAGGCCACTAAGAGAAACAGCTGCTGGTGGAAATTCACAAGGGTGGCTTTATCTGTTGGGTAAAACTGGCAGCACAAAGTGAGGTTATCTGAACTGCGTGCGTTTCACACATGTTCGCTCTGTAGCAGATTTGCTCTCAGGACATTAAGTGTCAAACACCTGTACTGTGGAACATTTCTTAAAGTCTAAACAGAATTTCAGAGATATCACCACCATTACATCTGGATTTGCTGTTCAGGTTGTTCTGAAATACCTGTTTTAACCATTCACCTCCCTCTACAGGTAAGTAGAGTGAAGAAAAGCAAGACGGGTTTCTTATAGAAAGAAACTGAATGATGGTCTTTAGAACAAATACTTTTCTGTGATTTCAGCCTTTGAAGCAAAGGAGATTGTAAGCCTACCTTTGTGAAAAAATCCTTTCCCTGTTATCAGCTAGGATAATTTAGAATACTTTCTTTTTTTTGCGTACGTGAAAGTTTGTACTTACATGTAAAAATATATTTATTTTAAGCCCAGAAGCCTGAAGATTATGTATTTGAAACCAGGAGAAAATATTTAATTTTTTTTTTTTTTTTTTGAGAAAAAAATAATAGGACAAAGGGAGCAGAAAAGCAAGAGAATGCAATTTATTTTTGTACTGCATAGGCAAACTGTTCCTCACTGGTTCTTGTACCCTTTTAAAACCATTGAAAGGATGGCCCTGTTAATGATGCTAATGGACCGCCCAAAAAAATCACAGCTAATTCAAATTCTGATGGAACATGCTCCTCACTATAAAAAAATCTAGTTTGTGTATCCGAGACAAATAATAAAATACCCTTCTCATCATTTAGAAAGTTGGTGATGATTCTAAATTTCACTAATCTTGCAATATGAATACTCATTTATTTTCAGTCTGTATTGGAGGAAGAGCTTTAAAGAGCACAACTTTTGTGATGTGAAGATCAAGCATAACAAAAATAATTTTTATTAATATATTAAATTAATATACTGGATAAAAAAAACTCAGTACCTTTGACATGATTTTGAAAAATAATTAAAAGAGTTTTCCATCAGCACCAAAGAAAGGACAAATCAGCAGATAAATGGAATTTAAATGACTCTTCACTCTCAAATACCAGCCTTTCTACTCTTTCACAAAAGATTAGATTAAAAGAAAGAAATGGCACTAAGGGTCTATTGATTTGAATTATTTTGGAGCAGGAGAGAAAAAGAGATTCCATCCACAAAATTCCCATTCAGTGAAAAGCCAGTAATCTCTTGTCTTCTTTAATGATGAGCTCCTGGTTCAGCTTTTGAGACCAAAGCATTAATGAAGAAGGAAATGAGTCCATCTCTGAAACAAATAAGGCTCAAATCATTTAGGCCCAAAATGTTAAACAGTTAAATGCCACAAGGAAACAAACAAACATCCAAAGAAAATTTTGCAACTCTGCCATCATGAACTCTTTGAAAATGCCCTGGCAGGGTATAGTAGTTGTTCAATATACATTTTGTTTCCAGATGTGATTTTAGATCCACAGATAGGGAGGAGGATTTTCAGTATTCTCAGTATTACCTGAAACATAAGTGTCAGAAAGCAAAACTCCTGCTTTACCAACAAACTGTTGCAGCTTTTTCTACCAAAACAAAAATTAAAAAATAAAAATTGCAACATCTTCTGTCTCTGTAAACCAAGCTAGTCAGTCCAGCTGCACAATTTGCCAAATATGGTCTGTCCCAGAAGTTTCAAACATGTGGGTGAAATGGAAAGCTACGACTACATTGACAAATAAAGTTGATGTAGTTTGTACACTGAAACGTTTGAGTTCTTCTCCAGTCCCCTCCATGTCCCCATTTCTGCAGAGCTGTATTCTAATCTTATGCTGTTATTGATTATATTACAGGCTTTTCTCCCCTAGACAGTTTTAAAATATACACATCTTGATGGCTGAGATGCTTAATTTGGAAATTGGTGCAGGAGACTTTTAGCCCCTCTCCAATTATATCTTGTGAAACAGACTCTCTGGAGATTTTCAATAAAATGTTCTTTCATTATCACTCAAATTACATCTTCACGTTTATTGACAATAATCCTGAAGAGGGTGAGTTTCTGCTGTAAATCAGCTTTCACCATCAGGAGCAAGGATTTCAGGAAAACGGGCATTAAAAATGTACCGCAGAAAGTGTGGAATTCTATTTCTGCAACATTCCATTGGGTACACGACTCTTATATTGCACAGATCACTGTTATAATATCATGAAAAAATAGCCTCATTTGCCACGAGACAGCATTCACAAGCTGAAGCGATAAGCTCGTAGATTTAATGACGGGTTATTAGCTAAGCATCGATTTAGGAATTCATTTAGGGAATAAGCAAAGCAAAACAAAAGCCTGATCGTGAGACGGATTTCAGCAGGTATTTCTAGTGTTTGCTGTGATGGATGAGTATTTCTGGATTTGCATTGTGTTGGTGATAATATCCTGTTAAATCTGGGCACTTGGGGGAAGACACATATAGAGACACATACATTTAAATAGCTTTGCACAAGGAACTTCTGATTTTCACCACCTACTTCCAAACTCAGAGTACTTTTAGGATGCGGCTGACAAGCTTCTACAATCTGCACAGCTTCACCCAGACTCGGAGTAATTTGAATTTGTGAAATTAACAGTTAATAACTCAGCTGAAACTTAGGGGATTTTTAGTTTTCACTTGGAATTTAAGTAAAAGCATTTAGTAGAAGTAAGTGGCAATCTAGAAAATGGCTTTTGCATAAAAAAAAAAGAAAAGAAAAAGAAAAAAAATCAGTACAGAAAGCAAAATATTTTGGCTATGTAGGTAAGAAGTTGATTTCATATTTTGAAGTCAAATTTGGCTAATTTTTGTATAAGAAATCTGAAAAATCCAGAGATTTTATCTAACCCAAAGTGGAAGCAGGAAAAGAGATTTCCTTTTTTTTAACTCAACCTAAGATTACTTTTTTTCTTAAAATTTGTGTTCCTCAGCCATCACATTAGAAACCCATTATTCCCATTCAGTGTAGTGTCATGCTTTTAAAACTGCTAATCCCACATTGCTGCAACAGCTCAAGTTGGAGAAGAACTGATCTTGAATTCAACATATAGTTATTCATTACCCATTATTATATAAAATAGACCTGTTATTTATTTTTTCTAAGGAAAAGATTTTTGTTAAAGTGAGAATTACAAAGATACATTCAGGTCTGGTCATGCCTAGTGCCTAGAATTTTCTATCACAAAATGTGGATGCTGTAAGGTTTCTCCACCTGCTCCCAGGGCACATCCCACATTATCTTTCACTTTTATTTTTGTTGTTGTGGACCAGACCCCCCCTAGCAACACCTGGTGGCCAGCAAAATCACCCAGTCTAGATCCAACCCAACCATCTGCTTCCTTTGCCTCCATCCTTTCTATTTTGTTCCATTTAGTTGTGGCTTCTTCAAATTGCAATTTAAACAACAGCTCCCAGGGTTGTGTCGTTTTTCAAGATGGACAGCACCAAAAAAATGTCCTGTATGTGTGAGCAAGTGGTGGGGAGCATCTGGCTCCAGCTGTAGCCCCTTTAGGAAGGTGCAGACTCCACAGTCCTGCCGTTGCTGTTTCATCCGGCCTTTTACACGTGGCAAGGAACAGCTGCTGAAGAAGAAGAGGCAAGACAGAAGAAATAGATAATATTAAGCACTTCCCAGGGAATAACTGGAATGTAGTTCTTCCGAAAGATGGTGCAATATAAAACATGGCTCTCTTATCATTTATGACAATTATAACATATACCTACCCCACAATTTATGCTGAAGTCTCTGTGTGATTTCAGCAGATACTGTGCATGAATGGAGAAGGAAATACTGCAGCTACTACTGTTGTGACCTCCAATGTGCTGGTGCTTGGTAACTGGTGGCCACTTGTGTTCTTAGTGGTCCCTTGGGGAATTTTCATTTCTGTTTGGCTGACAAAAAGCTGTTTAGCTCTAAATTCCCCTGGTCATCCTTTTATTTTCATTATGCCTGGCATGTCTTCCTCTTAACTGTATATAAAGACTAATGAAGACTCTTCTCTGATTTTGCTGTGAATCTCACAGAAACTTTTCTTATACTATTCATGAAGATTCACAAGTTCAGAACTTGCAATCAGCAAAAGTCTTGGATTTTGTTTTGAGTACCTTTCCTTTTGTAAAAATGAGTTAGGTACATCCTAGAAGATCAGGAGTCAGAAACTAAATTCAAAAGCAAAAAAATCCATTTAATTAATAATTTAAATAATTATCAATACATTTAATAATTTGAATTTTCAGGGCAGTCCCACTTGGCTATACTACTCAAATCCAAAATTCCATATTCCTGAGAGTGAAAATGGAAGAAAGTTGCAACCTTTTTTTACCCTCAGGCCCAGTAATAAGCAGATAATAGCTATCATTTATGTTAGCTCACAAAGCACAAATGTATCCTAGACTCTTCATAATTTCCTGAGGTTTACCTGCATTCAACTGGTTGGAATATTTTTTAAATATGCACAAGTGTCTTAAAGATGCCCTTCTGTTTCCTCTTAGCTAGATTTTCTCTAACCGTATTTTATGGTATTTTCAGCCTGATTTACAGTGAGTTTCCCTCTCTTTTATTCTTGTCACTCACAGTGGCACATGGATCCCTAAATTTAAAAGAGAAAGAGAGGAAAGGAGGGAGAATTTATGTTAACAGGGAGGCAGGTGTGCACTTACTGTTAAGAAAACTTGTCTTCTCACCACTGTTTGGCCAGGCCAGCTGTTCAGCATTCAAATCCTCCACTCTGCTAGGAAAGAGGCTGTAGAGAATGTGCTTTATTGAACCCGCTTGGACTGGTCATGACAAGTGTTTATCATGACAGAATCCCAAAAATCCATAGCCTAAACAGGGGAGGGATAGTGCAACATCCCTTGCACCTCTCTGAACACCTGAAGATAAAGTAGCAGGAGGAGAACTAATACTGGATGAGCTCTCTCATCTCATGGACATATGTACTGAAAAGATGGAAGTGTCCTTAGGTAACATCTGGCCACTTTTTCACAGTCCAACAAGGGCTATGATGTTCCAAAGCTTGGGAGAACATCTGGCCCCAGAAGGCAGAGCACTCATAAAAACTAAAATAACTTTATGTTCCATAAAATAAGTCAATGAATAGGCTAAGGGAAATAACACCCATTAGCTGGAAGATGAGGTGAAAGACTGTTGGGAGGATTTGGAGACAAAGAATCTAGGAGAGGAATCAATCCTCAGGTTAAAAAGAAACTGTCAGGTCCTTTGCAGTGCTGCTTGTCATGTGTAGTTGTTGAATATTGGGTATTGAACACTGATTGATTCTATTATTTCATCTCGCCCCCTCTAAATATGTCTGTGATCCAGGCCATCGGGTTTCCAAGAGCAGTTATTCATCTGCCTGAGCAAATCCGGGCTTGGGAAGTTCCTGATGCATGTATTGAAGCATAACCTTGTCTTTCATTGGCCTTTCTTAAAGGACAATATTGGAGTGTCTCAGCAGGTTATGATGTCTGTGATCAAGAGAGCAAGAGCTCACTGATCGGATGTAAATTGCTTCTTGGAATTGGCCTAAAGAATCTGGTTTTGCTACAACCTGCTCTGCACAGAATAACTCCCAGCTGTGCCTGAAGCCAAGAGGATCAGTCCTTAGCATAGGCTTTAAATCTCCATTCTCATTCCAAAGTCATTTCTAGCACAAAATCAGCTTACACTGACTAAAACCTAAGATGCATGCAAGTAAAAAATTGATAATCAATTTTTTTCTCTTTAAAACGCTTTACTGAGGAAAAGAAAATGAGGTGAAGGAGGGTAACATTGGAGCAGCAAGATAATAAGCCTCAGACACCTCTTGTTGTTGACATAATGGGATAATGTGGTAATTGAATTAGTTCAAACACATGATACCTGAGTAGTGGTGGCATAATCTGACCTCTCAGGCTGAGCTACACACATTTTGCTGACCCTTCTTCCCACGCATTTCTGTGCCTCCAGATATAAGTTAAAAAAAAACCTGAAGAGAAACAGAGTTGTGCTGTGACACAGTTTCTTATTCAGATGTCATTCCACACAGAACCACGCTGGGAAAGACACGCAATTGATAAAATAACTAGATTTTCAGCACTTTATCCACTAGAGATTTGAAGTTGGATGTTAAAAGCACTCTGAGCTGATGAATTTATCATGGTTTGCTGGTTAGTATCTTGATTAACTAGGTATTAAAATCCATTTTGTTAAACATGGGAGTGAAAAAAAGGACCAAAAACCCCCAGAACAGACTGCTTCATGTGTAAGAAGCAAATAAGTGTCCTGAGGCAACTGAGAATGCACTCACATAATCATAAACATTTATTCAATGTGATTCACAAAGTATGAAAGGAATACATCAAAAGTAGGTAAAGCATTGGACTATGGGTCTAATATTATTTTATTGCACTGGGCTAAATGCACCAGTTGCAACATGCCTTTTTATAATGCTGTAAAATAGTTCAATCTATTTTAGAGAGCTTCATTAATAAAACACCTACATAAATCCAATTGGAAAATACTGAAATGCTCAGGGTTATAGTGTGTGGTTCCTGGAAAATGTAATTTTAAAAGGCTTTGCATAAATTGAGCTGAATGGAGAGGTTATTGCACTACTGTGACCGTGACTAAGCAAAGTACTCTTATTTCGTGTTGAGATTTAAGTGTGATTTTAATTTCATGCCCAATTTTAAGAACACATTAAATGCTTTGATATAGCTACATATGGAATTATGCTATTGTTCAGCTCCTTTTTCTATCATCTGCTTGTTTTGTAACCTTGTGTGTTAGTAGACACAAACATTTATTCAGATTAACTCTGGATAGACTGGATTAGCTGTGTGGGGCTAGAAATAACACAGAGATTTGCTAAGCCAATCAGAAAGAAACTGATCAATAATGATATATTGATCAATTTTCATTCTGCTGCAGCAACATCAGATTGAATGATTACATCAACCATTTAGTATATCAGAAACAAAGTAGTAGTAAAAGGGGATCATTGCAGAATCAATTTCTTCCTACTTTGAGGCCAGTTTCCTGAGAAAATGCTGCACTTTCCTGAAGCAAATTTCAAGATTAACATTCGAGGCTGTTTCACACGAAGTTAAAGTTTTAACAGCATTAAAGTAAAGCTTCCTAAAGGTCTCCCTTAAAATAAATTTTTTATACGCTTTCCACAGAAAAAACAGAATTAAATTCCATCAGCTTTCAGAGGATGTAAAGTAGTCATATGTAAGACCATTCTATAATTGAGGATGCTGAATACCACTATTATTTTTCATTCTTCCTCACTTTCTGTTGCATGTTTTTCTAAATTGATATTACATTTTCCTGCTATTCACAGAACTAAGGAAAGATTAGAATTAAAAAAAGAAACCCCACAAACTTCTTAATGGATTTCTATTTTTCATAGTGTCTCATAATCCATACTTCCTAAAATTCTTTGGTGGTTGTTAGTATTTACCACTTGCTTTACAGTTTGGACATGTGTTAGGGAATTAGTGACCAGAATTATCAGACACTACTATTTGCTTCATTGTTTCCACGTTTTTATACATCCTTTCCTTTCCTTTCCTTTCCTTTCCTTTCCTTTCCTTTCCTTTCCTTTCCTTTCCTTTCCTTTCCTTTCCTTTCCTTTCCTTTCCTTTCCTTTCCTTTCCTTTCCTTTCCTTTCCTTTCCTTTCCTTTCCTTTCCTTTCCTTTCCTTTCCTTTCCTTTCCTTTCCTTTCCTTTCCTTTCCTTTCCTTTCCTTTCCTTTCCTTTCCTTTCCTTTCCTTTCCTTTCCTTTCCTTTCCTTTCCTTTCCTTTCCTTTCCTTTCCTTTCCTTTCCTTTCCTTTCCTTTCCTTTCCTTTCCTTTCCTTTCCTCTTCTTTTCCTCTTCTTTTCCTCTTCTTTTCCTCTTCTTTTCTCTCCTGTGTGTATCAATTAAAAGCATCCCCATTTTCTTGTCAAAGTCAGAGGCTGCAAGGAAGGGAGTGACTGCCCCTACCGATAGTTATCAGCACAGTCATTAAGAGGTCAGCAGGCAAGTGACTGACTAATCATGCTCTGTTTAATTCAGACTATAATTTTCAAATCATATTCTTCAGTTTGAGAATATTCCTGCTCTGTTGTTTGATGTGTCTACCTAGCGTGATCCATCTGAGCCCTTTTAACAGTACAGCTACTCTATTACCAAAAAAATATAACACAGCTGAGAAATGTTAAATATGGAGAACAAAATTTTCAGAGGTGCAAAGCTGAGGTGACTAGTAAAGACTGTTTTTGGGGAATGGTCTTTTTTCCTTCCTCCTCCTTCTTTGTTGCGCCTTTATGTAACCAAAAGCTTAGTACAATTTACTTAAAAATCAGAGAAGGCTACTAAGCCTGAGGATCAGACTTCAGCAACCAAAATCAGTCATGAAGATGGTGACTGGCCTACAAATCAAGAATTTTTAGTGATAGTTAGGGATTTAATTGGGATTAAGCAGAATATAGTCACAAAATTTCCCTAATATTCACAAGATACTAGCTGTATCATAGATGGTATGTGATTATTTGGTGATGGCTGATAGTTCTTTTATATTGTCTAGTAAAATGGATTATTTTTTACTTCTGTGTAAAAACAATATAAAGCTATGGTAAATATCTCTCCTTGCCTTCCAGAAGTGCTCCCTAGGAAAGAATGAGCAACATATTTTGCAGCCAAAAATGTATTTGCAAAGAAAGCAGGACAAAAATCTAGAAAAACCATGCAGTACATGCAATGCCTTGTGCCATAGTGTGCTTTTGTGTTCTGATCCCACCCTATGTTGCTGCAGCCAGCAACATTTTGTAGATTTTCTTTTGAAACAAAAAACCAAAATGAAACAAAAACCCGTGTTCTCATGCTTATTCTCCAATTTAATATTCTTCACTTTTATCCCAGTTTTTTAGAGTTTGTTCTGAGCTGACTGGCTCCACTGCAGTCTGTATGAATCCAGACATATGCAGAGCTCTGCAGAGCTGGAGCCAAACAGGGCATGGCATGGCACAACACAGTGTAAAATAAAATGGGGAAGTCAAAGGCTCTATGCATCAGAACAATTGTTCTCCATATGTTAGGGCTAGAACTCAGCTATACCTGCTGAACACCAACAGATTTTTTTTGCCTCATGTACCTCTGCTCTCCTAAATGTAACAATTTGCTCTTTGGGGGCGTTATACTTGTTTAATTTCTTTGGCAGAACACAATGTACTATTGAGCAAAAAATAGAGATTGCACATGTGAATCATATACATTCCCATTAAAAACTAATTTTGCTACTTTTCTTCTAAAAAACCCAGCATGAACCTGTGTTCTGCCAAAAGATTTGTAGAAACAGTTTTTTAATGTTTTTTATTCAATGCTGTTTTCCACTAATGCCCCTGAACACGCCACTCTCTTGTTTTTTATTTAAATCTCTGCCTTTTCCTATGGCAAAAAGCAACAGTTTACTCTTTATAACTGTGGTTATGTTTTTCTTTCTTTTACTGTGTACATTATCCCTAAAAATTTTCAATGTTTTGTGGCTTCTGTCAGGTGGTGGGAAAGGTGAACAAAACATCCCTGTCACTGCTGGGTTAGATTGTGGAGTAGGCCCCAAATCCTTCCCTCGATCCTGTTGCACATAAAGCTGTAACAAATTACAGAGTTTTTATTTTCAGCAAGGCAATTTTAATGCCAACACACTCTTGCCCAAGTTGTAATGGAAGAATAATCAAGTACATTTTTTGTTCTTCAAGCATCTTCTTCCTACTCAAACACCGGAGATTAGCTAACATTGCCTTCTGGTACTTTCTTTTTGAGATGAGCAAATAAAAGTCACTGCTGTTGTCACTTCATCCCATCCTCCCATGACAGATCAATACTTCTCTCCCAGCCGGTCAGGGGAGGACAGCAGCAATCTGGACTTATGTTATAGAGCTCCCAGGAGAGAGATGTTACAAAAACCCAAACCAAAACAAAACAGAACTGCATACAACTGCTTGTTGTGCCAGCTGTTGTTTGAAAAAATATCAGTTCAATTCACAATGTAAGAACCTAACAATAAGGAATGAAGCAAAATCTTTTTATGGAGGCAGATCACAGATTCTGTCCACAGCCTTGTCATGCTTCCAAAAAGTATGGTCTACATGTGCAACATTTGTTTTTCTCCCCTATTTGTTCAAATTGAAATCGAACTCAGCTCAAAAAATTGCAGGGGAACTTCCTTGGATTATATCTCCCTGCTCAGCTACAGATTATGAGAATTTGAGTACGTCCTGTGACAGAGCTGCACTTTGTTATTTCCCCCAAGAATCCAAGCTACTTTTAGATTCCTCCCAGAGTCTAGATAGTCTTCTGCACTCATAAAATACCCAGAAGTACACAGAGATTTTGTGGACTCTAGGTACTGAGCAACAGGCTAGAGAAACAAAAGTTAATCTGGAAAACATAACCTATCCACAGATTTAATGTCAGCTAAGAAGGAGCAAAGCAGATCCACTGAGGTGCAGCTCCTTCAAAACTCAGTGTTCTCACCCACACTCTCAACCTCCACAACAGGATGGTTTGGCTGTCTGGGAAAAGAATTCTTCTTAAATTACAGTCTGACAGTGAGCAGAAGACACTTTTTTGCCTGCATGTCCAAACTACATAGTAAAACAACAAATAATAAAATAAAAAATAGCTAAATTGGTTTCAAACATGAATTGATCCTTTAATTCCTGATGCACCCCAACAGTTTCCATATCAAAGGGTCTGGCTTTGAGTTTTTGTAATCTTTAAATTTTTGTAATCTACCAGTTTTAAGGAGTTGTAAGGGTTAAACCCTTGTGAAAAATTCCCTATCAAAAAATATTGGTTCTCTTGTGTTAACCTAAGTGTGGCTTTACACCTTAGGAAATACTCCTGGAAAAAGAAAATTAAGTAAATTTAATCTTCTCCTAGATATAATTTACTCTTCATCTCAGGGCAATGGATATGAAACATCATAATTTTTATTAGTGATATGTTTAAGCTCTTTAGGGTCCATGAGTTGTCACAGGTATCAGAAGTTCACAGAGTTTCAGATTTTTTCATGTTGCATTTTATAGCTGTGTTTGTTAGTGTAAAAACTCATTAAAATTCTCTGCACATGTCACGGACTGCATGTAGACAGTGTAAAAAAGAATAAATAAACCTATGAGAATTGAATAAGACCTGAGAAAGGAAAGAGCTGTTATTCTGTAGTTTTAGAAAATTTATAAGTATTTCATATACAAATGTTTTCTATATTACTTAAAAAAACCCCTCAAAAAGCCATAAAGACTGGTGCTCATATTTGCTGCTAAGTCAATCTTTCTTTCAGACATCAAGAGATGACCTCTTAAGACCCAAAGATTTATCAAGTCAGCAGTTTATTCCCTTAGGCCACCATCTTCAGCCTCTTCCTCTTCCAGTCACGTCTCTTGAAGGACTTTGCAAAGCCCCGTGAGGAAATGGACCAATCTACTGCTTTCTAAAGGACAGGAACGGTGCCGATACCGACGGCACTTTATGGGATGAGAAAGCTAATAAAGGCAAGGAGACTGCATCTATTTGTGAAACATTCAGTGTGATGTTTGTGTTACAAGAGACAGAGTTAGAGTGCTCCAGCTGTCAATCAGAAAAGGAGTATTGTTGTCCAGCTTCAGCAGATGCTACTCAGAAATTTTCAAGAAAATTCATCCATCTTTTTATGGGTGAATTTATATAAAAAATACAGGCTTTAATCTTTCTCCTCTTTTTTCTCTCTTTTATTGGTTGATTCATTGACAGATACATACACATGAAAATTTAAAGAAGTGAAAAAAATAAATAGAAAACCCCAACATTTTTTAATAAAATAACTCTTATTCATTTGCATCACAGAATTGTCCCTAGGCTTTTTTTTTGTTTGTTTTTTGCTGTCTGCTTTGTAAAAGTCACATATTCTGTTCACATTACTATTTGCAAATGTTTTCACTCCAGAAAGGAAATGGCAACACAGGCACTGTAATACCTTCATCAATATATGTATACAAAATAATTTCTTACCTACTCAGACAATCCAATTAGGGAATTATATGAAAGGAAAAAAGATACTTTGTCTCTTTTAGGCAATCACTAATTTCCAATAAGCAAATCCAACCAAATTTTCTAGCTATTAAATAAGTGTAAAAATCTGTTACTCTTTTCAGGCAATTGCATGGTCTGTTGGTGGTCTCCCTAAGTTCGTGCAGATATCTCTCATATAAATGCTGACTTCCCTTATTTTTCCTTATGCCGTTTTTAAAAAAATACAAATAAAAATTAAATTCGTTCCCCTTTCTTCATATTCTTCCACTCTGAGATTCTTCTTTTTTAGTCATGGCAGAGAGCATCTAATTTTCAGGTTCAGAAGTGCCCCATTATCTACTCTGCTGGCTGCCACTGTGCTGAAAAAGTGTTACCATGGGAAAGGGTAGAGATCAACCTGCAGGGCTCTGATAAGCACGTCTTTATATTTATTTTTGAAAATTCTATGTACCCTGCCAGTTTAGGAATCTGACATGTGAAAATACATAAATCAAACCAACTGGAATTTGAGAAAAAAAAAAAAAAAAAAATGGTGGTAATATTTGTCTCACCCAGCTCAGATTAATAAATGGAGGACCTTGAAATAAATAATAGTAATTATAAAAAATAGCCTACCTAATTCTCTGCTGCCAGGTTTAGAAAGAAGATATGACTATGTAAGATAGTTTGACTTGAAGAGTTTTAGGACGTGTTGTAGGGAAGCTGGAGGGAGATCAGATTCCCCACTGCCAAGGCTGGATATCTTGAGAGCATCAATTGAAATAAAGTGGCAATGACAGGCAAAACCAGAAAATGGGGCAGAGAAATAATTTTTTTCAGGGTACAGCAATACTTTAGCAACTGAGTTATGTTTCATGGATCATAAGGGGATAAACTAGCAATGGTGCTATGTGAATATCCACATTTTCTTTCAGTTCTGGGATCTTCTGCCTTTTAAAGTCATGGGTGCTTGGTAAACTGCATGGTAGGAAGCAAGCATTCCTGAAGGTTTCCATGAATCCAGGATATTTTGAAAGTCCCAGTACAACCCAGTAAACACTTCATGGACTGCACAACAGCGTTTTGCATTCCCCAGCAGTGCTGCAAGTGCTGAGGAAATCCAAGGGCTTCACAAGCAATGACAACACCTTAAACACAACTGACTGAAGTCACCCTCTCCCTCTAACAACCTCGCTGTAAAATACTCAAGTTCCTGCTTCTCTGAAATTTCAGAGAACCCTGGAAAACCCGTTCATAGCTTTGTCAGTTAAAGACAAGCAGCTTAAATTGGAATGGTCAAAATGAAGTCTTACCAGACTGCTAAAAGCAGTGTAGTAGCTTGGTGTGAAGGAGTAAAAACATCCGAGCAATTTGAAAAGCTTTCATACAGGCTGTGTTCCAATTTCCCTACTGAGGTACTAGACATAGCAGAAGATGCCTATAAATACACAACACACATATTAAAACCATAAAATCCATCTGTAAGTGCCTGATTTTAATTGATTTGAGGGATACGTAGAAAATCTGGAAATCTGACAGAAATGTTTGGGTCAGGCAAGTTAAAATTCAGGATTCTCTCACAGACACCTGAAATAGAATGACTTGATAAGAGGAATACGTGGTTTGTTTGTAATGTTGCTGTGCAAGCTGAGGAGTTTGTTAAGAAAATGACTTTACATGAAGTTCATGAAGTCATGAATTCTGGTCTTGTTTGCTGTCTCAGACACCAGTACAAAATGTATATTTTAGTAAACATCTGACCAAAACATCTGTTATCTCTAATTATATTTTGGACCTTGAAATCTGCCTGCTTTCCAACAGATCCCCACTATGTGTTTTACAGTCTGCAAGTGGCTTAAAAGTACATAGCAGATGCTGCTTAGTATTGGACTACGTGACTTCCCATTGTCCAAGACAGCAAAACTTTTTTTAATTCATCACAGAACATAAGGATGCTTCCATAATCCAGCCTTTAACAGAACTAAACCTTCTAAAGAGACAGTCATGCCTTACAAGTGACTTACAAAAATCCTCTTTTCTGGGTTTTGTTCCATGAGAGCAACAGTCAATGAAAGAGCTGTCTCTGCAATCCTCCCACTAAATAACTCTCCCAAGCCCATTTCTGCGTATCCATTATTGACTATAATGACATTGGCTGGATTAACATTTTGGATGCATTTTTGTCTGCATCACCTGTGCAAGAACTGTGTTTTACTCTGGTTTGCTGTGATGTATGTTCTCAGTACAAGGCAGAATGAGAAGCTGCCATTACCATTAATAAAAATCTGCCACTGTGTGCTGATTTTGCAAAGGAAACTAAAATGTATAGTCAGTTAATGAAATCCCTGGGTCTCATTTGGAAATCAAGAAAAAGATTTTAAGCCTTACACTGGTCCAGAAACGTTACATAAACGCTCTCATAGTCACTCTCTGTGATTTTCAAAAAACTGACAACCACTAGCTAAGAGGTAGGAGGAAACAGTCTCTTAAACCACATCTTAGCTGTAACTTCTTCCCATGTTCTGGTGTATTTATGTTAAAATTACTGTTTTTCAGACTCACTTCTACTCTGTATGTACCTACAACGTCTTCTAACATGCAGCCTTGTTTTTATGGTGACAGAAAAACAACTGAGAACATTAAAAAACAACTGCAATATCCCATAAATGTACTGGAAACATTAAAAAAAAGTGCTGGAAACCAGATCCCAAGTCATGCCTGGGAGCAGGGAAGGATTTGTTCTCACCAAGAAGTGTCCTTGAGGAGTCCCTCGAAGTCCCACCAGTGTTTCACTCTTGCCCCAATGTCACATCAAGGTCTCCCTCTCTCCATCGACTTCACCATGCCTTGAGAACAGAAATTTTAAATCCAGCTAAGTAGCCCTGCAGAGAGTTCTGCCACGGACTTCAATGTAGGAATTCTGCTCCACAAGGCCAAAGAAAAACAAAAAATGAAACAAAGCTGCAATTCTTGTGCTTCATTTGCATTACACTTCCCCCTAAGCATTTGACTTAAGGACTAAGTCTGGAAGGGATTTATTTTAGCAAAAAAATACATATTACCCACTTATGAAAGAAAAGATTACAAAAGATGAAAAAAAAAAAAAGCATGACAATCAACCTGAATGCCAGAAATTGCTTTCAATTGCTTTTCTCTTTGTAAATTGTTCATATAATTTAGAAGGAAAATTAGTTCTGACTCTTTTAATGTGAATATGTAGACATTCAAAGGCCTATAAGCCACTGATGAATTCTCAGAATTTCAGACTTTAAATTCTTGCTGTCAGTTTCTCAACGGCTTTCTACAGTGCTTTTCAGCTAAAACAGGTCAAGATAATATATTTAATATGTCTATCACTAAGCTAAGCAAAGCTGATTTAGCACTAGAATTTGAAATTGAAGCCACTGTACTTCCTTCATCCATTTAAACTCATGTCTGACCAGGTGACGCTTCCTCTGCTACTGTGTCCCAGTGTAAAATTAAGTGAACAGCTTATTCTGCCAACTTAGGCAGAAGATAAAAGCACTGAAAAATTACAAAATAGTGGCAATATGGAAGTGTTCCTGCTCATAACACAAGACTGGTAACTGCTGACTTTTTCTAATGCTAAACTGGAGTGAATAGTTTAAACTGCTGGTAGCTTGCACAGTAGAGGTCAGGGGGATGACTTTTTAAAATGTTTTAAAAATTTTTTTGTTTATTTCATTTGGTTTGGGGTGGTTTTTTTTTGGTTTTATTTTGTTGGTTAGTTGATTTTTTGGTTTAGTTTTGGTTTGTTGGTTGATTCCTTTAATTTTACTCCTGTAAGAGCAGTATCTCTTTCCAAATGCCAACAACTGCATCGATCTGGTTTGCTTCCACATCTCCCATACGTGTCCATTTTCATCTTGCTGATTCTTCCTTTGCAGTTGTTTTCAGGGTTCCTGTGTTTCTTGGGGATTACTGATCCTCTCTTCCATGGTCATTCTTTCCAATGAAAATATAAGTTCTGTTGCTGTTAAATTTTGCAACCTTATATAAGCAGAAACTAACTGCCTTTTTTCCCACATTTAAATCTGTATTGGAAACAGGATTATCAGTTTTGGTTCATTCCTAACTGCAGTCTCACAGAAGAGTTTCCAGAAAGGTTCTGGAATTCCACATCTGTTGCAAGTCACCTTAAAGCTTCATAATTAGCAGTACAGAGGTTTGAGTTTTTGTGTGGAACAGACAAGCCTCAGTGGTTATATTCCTTGCAGGTATGCACCAACCTTCCAAAACTTTTCTGTCTTTCTACTGTAGCTTATCAGACAAATGGCTGAACATATCAGCACCAAGATAAAGAAAAGCTAATTTCTGTCCTACTTAATACCATTTCCACTTGCTTTTGTGAGGGTTTTGTTTCGGGAGGGATTCTTCCATCACCTCACCCCATCTCCTCCTAAGTACTGTGCATCCCAGAGAGCTTGTCTTCTGTTCTGCAGACCTTTCCCCTGTGTTCTCTGGTATTTTCATTTATAAACCCTCTACTCCTCTAAACAGCAAGTTATCATTTATTGGTTGGTGGCTGGTCTGTATTAGACTCTGCCTAGGAAACGGAGTGGCACCTCTCAGTTGAGGGCAAACATTCACCACAAACTCTTCAGCTCTGGTTGTAACACAGGGGCACAGAAGCAGCTCTTGTATGATGGGAAACACCCAAGAGATGGTTTAGGAAGTAATTTCTCCCTATTATTTGCTGTCTTTCAAGTGAGATGAATGTCTGGTTCTAGAAGTGTGGATTGACAGCAGAAGTGAATACACCTATGTAGTGCACACTCAGGACCTTGGCAAGGGCATTTTGGAAGAGCTAAGGAGCTAAATCACATTGCTGCACAAACACCTCTTACACAAAGGACAAAAATAATGCAAATTTGTAACAAGTTATAAGTGATTTAGGATAAAAAACCCATTGCGTTTTCCTATGATTTGCATTCTTTTTGGCTACACCTTTACAGGCATTCAGGTGGCCAGTCCCCAATAAAATCAAGAGATCATTTCAAGCTTTGAAAAAGACATTATTTAAAATGTTACATAGCAACTTATCACTAATTTTAGATTTGTTAATTTTTAATTAATATGCGTCTACATTTTCTGCAGAAATTAAAACAGACATGATAACTTTATAAGGAAAATATCTCTTTTCATACAAACTACTCTGGTAATGCCAATTAATCAATCAATTGTTAGTACAATAATTCCTGAAAAGCCTTTGTTCTAAAAGTACACAGGATGTTGTCATATTTCTCTGATACCTGAAAGTAGATTGTTCTGCCTTGGGAAGGCAGTTTATCAACATCCAAATCTATGTTAGAGCTGAGTTGAAATTGTTCTGAATGTTTCTCTAAGGAAAGTATTGCTCTCACATCAGCGTGTATGAGTTTCAGGTTCCAATATCCTATCATGGGATCTTAGCCTTCTGACTAAAATAGCTTTTTATGAAAGTTCTTTCATTAAATTGTAAACAGAAAGAAAATTCCTTCTATACCCAACCTTTCATTTTTATTCAGGTGGCTGATTGACTTTTACCTCTTAAAGCTATCAACTTTTACGACTTGATAAAAAAAGTCAGAAATGCAAGGTCTTTAGGCATTTCTGACCATTTGCATTAGTTAACTGACAAAACATTAAGCTTTTCTTCAGGCTTCCAAAATGCCAATAAAGATGTCCTATGCCAGAAGGAGTACTGCTGGAATGGGATACAGCTGGCATTCTGGTCAGAGACAGTTTTCCTCGGGGGCCTTTTCATTGCTTTAACACTAATCTGTGACAAAAAGGCCTTGTCAGATTCTTATTGCATTTAAGAAGCTTTTGGTGAGATTTGTATTGATTTGGAATAAGGCAACTGACAACATTGCAATAAATTTTTACTACTTAGTACTGATCAATATGGATTTTTTCAACCTTTCTCAAGAAAATTGCTTTCTATTGCTTCAGATATGGCCAAGCTGCTCCTAACTTAATTATATCTCATGCAACAGGTCATGCACTTTTTCTAGTTCTCCTTTCTGACATGAAGCAATTTTTAATAGTCTAGGAAATTTTTGTGTCTACAACTGAAAAACCTGAAACCCTGCTTCCCTAAGAGGATTGTGTCAGTAGCAGTATCTCATTAACGAAGGTAAAAAAGGTAAATTGCCTTTGCTGTATCAAAACTGGGACATTTCTACCACTACACCTTAAAATTCTAAGATCTTGAGAACAAACTGAAGATATTTTGGCCTGCATAGTGGGTGACCTCATCTGTCCATGTTACAGATGCCTCACACAACTCTCAAATTTGAGTCATCCATTGCAAAAATTATCTAAATAGATATTTTTCCTTCATCAATTCCACTTTAAATACTTTAAGTTAAATTCTTTGGGGACAAAAGGGAGTCTAACAAATATGCAACCAAATTAGAAACCACTCACAGAAGCCTTTGTAGGAAGTTCATCCAGCACAGCAAAATAAATATTACTTTTCCTCCTCATATGTGAAGAAAATAGGAAAAAACAATCGTAAACTGTTGCAGGGCTTTGATATGTTCAGCAGGAATTGCCAACATTGATTCATGAGGGAGAGTTAGGCATATGAATGTTTGCAGGAAAGCATAGGTAAACCCATTCACTTTCAGCATTTCAGTAAAACTCATATTGGTTGATTAATGGAAAATGTATTCTTATTTGCCCTTCTTCAGTCACCTGTTACTACGTCTCACTAGACTGATTTTGGAGAGTAAATTGAGCTTCTTGCCTTGTCTCAGCATCAGAGAATATCTGATCAAAGAACTCATTCAATACTGGAGTTAGTAAAAACATGCAGCAAGCAGTATGTCTTGTGGCTTATAATGCACTGATTCCTATTTAGAAAAAAAAAAAAAAAAAGAATATTTCTTTAGAAAACAGTATTTTGGTTGAATACATTCTTAAAATATCTCCCTTGCATGAGAAATAAATGTCAAACATACCAATTCTAGTTCTTAAAATTACAGTGGCTGTGGTTGTGTCACTGTGTGGTTATTCTACTGTTTTCTGAACTACCCAATTGCATCTAATATTATAATTTAACTCAGATTGAAGGTGTATCTTCCAGATCCACTTTCTCATCAGACAGATGTGGATGTTTGCTTTGGCATGAATGTAACTTATCCAGCTGTGAAATAAATGTGTTATTTATATTACTTTTGTTAGGTTTAAATAATCACGTTGGCACTTGGAGCAGGTGTAGCTCAAGCTGCAACTCAGTAACTTTCAAAGTGTCTGCCACTTGAGGACTAGAGCATGGCAGAGTTACCAGGCTGCCTCTTCTCTTGTTAACCTAGCAGAATTTATGAAACTTTGATTTGAGAAATCAAACAAAAATTAGTGCTTGAGATACAGTTTGTACACGTACTCTATTACAGCTCTATTTCACTGAAGTCAAATTATTGAATTCTTAAAAGGAGTTTCATTTCAGTGGTAAATGGGATTGCAATTAAAATTGACTTTTGGGCAGTTCTTGGTGGAAAAGCATAGCCATTAGTAAAAATCAGAAAAGACATCCATGTTATTTTCATTTCTATAGGCAAATAAGCTCAATTCCTGGAAAAACTTTATGATATTTTTCTTCACCTAAACATGCTGTAATACATCTTGTAGGGTGCATGTAAGAGCAAGCATGTCCCAGTTCACACAATTTTGATAAAAATCAATATCTATCCAAACCTGAATTCATGTGCACAATAATGCACACAAAAGATTATGCCAAATGAAATGTGCCTACTGGACTGAAAGCTTTAGTCAATAAAGAGTGAGGATTGAATTCATTATGTAGCTGCTGTGTTAACCATGAATTAAATGTGAAATAAAGAGAAATAGGAAAAAAAAAAAAAAAAAAAGAGATGGGAAATAGAAGATGGTAAATGAGAGTAGCTGTTTTAATTTTCCCCAGTCTCTGTATAAAACTGAATAAAACAGGCAGTCAAGCCAAGTTCATCACAGTGACATGCTGTCCCTGAAATTCAACCCTTTTGCTATTAAAGAAAAAAGCCTGACTGCTGTTGCTGTAATCAGAAAAGATGAGGAAACTAGAACTGCCTCAGCCAACAGGGATTTTTTCAAGTTATTGTTATAAATAACAACCTGGTACCTTCTGATGGCATTTACCAGCTCTAAACAAACGTGGATGAGGGGAAAAGCAGAAAGACAATAAAAAGACCATAATCACAAGGATACAAATTCTCAAGCATGACCATTTCTCCCTGCCACAATAATCTCTGGTTGAATATCTATTTCTAGTATTTTTCTTCTGGAATGGATACAGAAGAATTTAATTTTAAAATAATTTTTAAAACTCAGCAAAAATTAAAACTCAGTGAGTTAAAAATAGCTTTTTCTTCAATATTTTGGTTCACTCATACACTTCTTGGAGTTCAAAAAAACGGGTTCTTTCTCACAGAATTTTATACCAAGAAAGGTATCTTGAGTTAGCTTGTGGTGTAGAGCAACTATTCTCCTGATTTAGAGATACATCTTAGTAAATATAGATACAATTTTAAAGTATTTTCAAATAATTTTTGCATGGTTGTCTGAAAAGGTCAAAAACCAGAAAATAAAAGTTTTGAGGTTCTTCCAAGTTTCATAAGAGGTTTGTTTTTTCCATGAGACTCTCTCAACAGTGGATATTACATGTGCTTAAAAGGTTAGGCAGGATAAACAACACTTGGAAAGCTATAGTCAGAAACTGGATTTATCAAGTCTTTATAATATCATAAATCTGTGTCAAACAAAATGAGATACAATCCCAAAGATATAAATGTAAGCCTATATTTCTTCATATAAGTTGTTAAATAACTCTCTAAGACTCTAATCATAATGAAAAGAAAATATATTAACAGTCTGCCATTTTACCCACAGGCAAATCATAATGATACCCCCGCTAATTAAACCAAGACTTCATTAAAGTGTTTCTCGTTATCATTTGCAATATTTTATGATAATTATCTGCCTTTTATATAACAAATTAAATTAATGTTTTTAATAACACCTTTAACCTTAGCTTAGGTAATTTTGAATGACAATGTAATGAGTACCCTTTAATGCATATTTTAATTGCCCATCACATTAATTATTTCATAATGAAAGAATTTGGGTAACTTATTCTCATTATTTGTTCCTTTTGCATTGCAATTAAACACTTGATATGCTTCGTGAGCAATGTTAACACAGGCTTAAATTAGTTCAGCTGCATCAGTGTATTTGTAAAATACCATCACTGAAGGATTTTGCAGTCACACAGCATTTCTCTTCCCTCTTAGGCTGTTCTGATTCAATCAGATCATACTAGCGGAGCAGAAGAAAGGCTTCACCATTGGAATATAAACCATGACGTCATCATCATCACAGATTGATAATGACATTGAAAACCACAAGATTTGAGCAAAAGAGAATGACCTGGTGGAGCCAAGAGACAGGATAAGAGGCAATGGGCAGAAACAGATGCACAGGAAGTTCCACCTGAATGTGAGGAAGAACTTACTCTGGGGGTGACAGCACACTGGAGCAGAGAGGGTGTTGATTCTCCCTCACTGGAGATTTTCAAAATCTGTGTGGACACAATCCTGTGCCACGTGCTCTGGGATGACCCTGCTTGAGCAGGGGAGCTGGAGCAGCTCACCCACTGTGTTCCCTGCCAATCTGACCTGTTCTGTGATTCTGAGGCCCTTTGCTTTACAAATACCTGGTGTCATCTCTTTGGGTCACCCAGATCTGAATCATTAAATTCCAAACCTCAAAAGCTCCTGTGCCAAACTGAGGTTTACTGAACTCCCAGGTCAGAAACTGGCAATAATTGGCTGATAGGGTAAAATTCCTTTATTTCACCTAATCAAATATCTACTTGCTAACAGACAAATGAGAAATAATGCATTTTGTTCAATCACACTTGCACCCTCACTTTTAAAAGAACAGTTTAAGAATGTAAATGAAAGAGCAACTAAAAGAAAACCTTTTTCTCCTGACGGGTAACACAGGATTTCTGTCACTTTGGCAGAAGTAGAATGAGGCTCATAGGATGGCAGCTGGAGACTGATCCACGGGGATCTGGGGAATCACACAATGCAAGGAAGATTCATTGGAATTTGTGTGTATATTAATCATCATAATAATAACAATTCTACTTATCAAAGGTGCGTTTCATTCTTTATTTCATTATCCCAGTTGAGTTGGTTAGCACAGCAGAACAGATATTATGCTAATGTGCACATTTTCCAATTGCAAATCAACATATTCCTCATTTAAATTGGCTTTTAAAAAACCCAGACTTTTTTTTACAAATTTGTTTTAGTTGAGTGTCAGATATTTCACTCACTAATTTTAGAAATGAGAAAATTAGTACATTTCCATAGGCATATCATACATGTTAAATTTCAAAGATTTGGGTAACCTGGATAACATTAATTCTCATTAGACCCAGTTATTTCACTTTACACTACACTAAAAGGCTTTCCCTTACTGGGCCAACACTTTTATTGAATGGCTGTTCCACTAAAATAGAAGCAGTGTAGATTAAATTTCCTTTGGCTTTGTCTCCTCAACATGAGTCGGTGACAAATGGCTTCTGCTTGACAGCATTCGTAACGTGCCCGCTGCAGCAAGTGTCACCAAGCTATTTCCTATTTTCTTAGCAGTTTCAAATCCCAAAATATTTGCTGCAGAATGTTCCCAAAGCTGATTTATGACACACACAGTGCATAATTTCACATAAAAAGAAATTCCAGAAGAGATGAAGGTGTGCTTGCCACTCTCTGTGGATATTGCTCAGGTGATCAAAGGACTGCACTTGCTGGAGGTATAATGGTTTCTCAATCACTGTAAGATGCATTTTGCAACATTTTCAGAGTCTTACAGCCAAACATTTGACTGATGCTGGTGTCTAAATGTGTCTAGATATAAGCTATAAGTACCTGGGTAGACTTGACTGTAACATATACTGATCTTCAATTCACATAAAACTGTCACTTTTATGGAAAAAACCATCCCCTTGTTCATAACAAAGAACACAGACAGCAGCAGGAGAGGTCTTACTGAGAGTCTAGATAATATACATATGATCACTGTACAGAAAAGCAAAATGTTTTCTCTTTCCCTCTTCATGGAATTAGACAGGATGGCACATTGATCCTGAGTGAGGGAGTGCTTCAGGACGATCTAGACTGAAATGGGATCTTATTTTAGAAATGTTAACTGGAGTTGTGAATACCCTACAATTCAGGGGTGTCCTGCCACCTGAAAATGGATTCAGCAGAGGTAGCTAAAATACACTTACAGGCACTGAAGTAAGATTTTTGCCCGCAGTCAGAGTCAATCCCACACTGGACAGATTGGGAAATCATTGGGTAGGGTGCTGTACAATTTGCTGACACACAAAGGATGGGATGTATCTCCCCCATTTTCCAGCATCTTCGTAGGACAACTCCACCTGGACTGAGGAACTGGATCCCTTTCAAAGGCAATGGAGAAAAGCAGACTGCCTTCAGACATGGTTCTTTTGGTCTATTTAAGATATTTATTCTACTGTCAAAGATACCAAGCCTTCCGTGATTCCCACCCTGTCCTTTCACCTCCCATTTTACCTTCCTCTCTGTATCATTAAAACAGTCAGACTTGAGACTTTTTCTGTTCTTTCTCCTTTGGCATGGAAAATGGGATAAGTTTCTCCCAAAAGTACAAGCAGCAGGTAAAATTATCAGTATAATTTTCTTCTCTCACTTTTCACAAATGGAGAGTAAAGCAAGACTTTGAAAGAGATGTATAAATTCATTCACTGTCATTTAAACTCTTAATCTGTAGAAACAACTCACTTGGAATCTTAATAACCTTTTAAAAATCTGAGAACCTTGGTATTTCTTGAAAGAAAAAAAATGTTAAAATCTGCTTCAGAATAATGTTTCTTTTGGTTAGAGGTAACTTTGGTGATGTATTGTTATAAATCTGTATGATAGTGAGTGTGGTTTATGATTCTAGGCATTGCTGTATTATACAGAGTTGATTTTCAGAAAGAATACATAAGTTTTGTTTTAAATTGATATTTTCGCATCTAAATTAAGCAACCAGAGGATATGACACACAAGGACCTTTCAGAAACATGTCATATATTATCACCTGGAGAGGATGTCCAGACCTTCATTTTAAATACAGTATTTTGTCCCAAAGAGAAATTAAAGTGAGTATATGTATTTTCATCTATATATGTATATATATAGATATATACATATACAGATGTTGCCCTAAATTTCAACATTGTAATATTTTATTAAAATCAGCAATAAAATCCATTAACATCATGGAGAGAAAATGAGAATATTGGCATTTTTGAAGTATGACTGAAAGCAAGTCTGATGCTGCTCTACATAGATGAATAAATAAATCTAATAGGTATATGTACATCAAATGCAAAAAAAAAACCCCTTTACATCAAATGTAGATGAACTTCCAAAAAAATAGAAACAATTAAAACAACTATATATATTTGCATAGGTATATACACCAAAAATTAAAAGAAAAAACAAAGCACCTTGCCTGAAAACTAATGCAATATTACACGGACTGTTAAAACCTTTATCTTGAAATCACGTTTTACTGCTTGTGTTCAGATTTCAACATTTGTAAAATGATACATCATCGATATTTATGCTTCAGGTTGAATAAGATAATGAATAAGGTACAGATTATGTATATTTTGCTGTTTTCAGAGTGCCTTGATACAAGATTGTCGGATATTACCATAAAACTAATGTATTCACATGCAAGGTGATCTGCTCAGAAGTACAAACTGCCATGTAAACTATTCAGTGGAATGATTAAATACATACCTTTGCACAAACTGTGAATCAATGTGCCTAAATCCTGATTCTAAAACTTCAGGAATTGCCCACCACTACATACAGAACATTGGGCCTGAAAGACCTTTGATAGAATTCAGAATTATTCATCTGTTTTCAGGCACAGCCACCTCATTAGTATTCACTGTGCACTCCAAGGAGTGGAATGTATGGACCATTTAAAGGAATAAGCTTTCCCCAAGCCAAAATTACAAGGAAAGTTGAATTTTGGTTGCATTTTGTTCAGCTTCCTATTACTTTTTCATCTATGAGAAAATATCAGACTGTTTATGAAAAATTATTAAGAAAAAAACAGAAGCTGAAGCAAAAGCTGAGTGGTGATACACTTTCACCAAAATTAAAAACATCATGGTGCCAAAAGGGCAGGGGCAGGAGGAGACCCTGACCACTTGGATCTGAGAATCCATGTATTTTCCGGAAGTTAAATCTAATATCAATGTCTCCAGCACTCTACCAGCAGGTTTCATTATAAGCTAATATATGACAGTCACTTATAGAATGTGCCAAATTCAAACATATTGTAACACCTTGTAGCATTTGCTGATAGTCAGCAACTGGTACTCATTCAAGTGCATTGAGCAATTTATTTTTAAATCATTTCCATTTACTCTGTCAGCACAGTCTGAAAAAATTCTCTTTGGATAATCTCAGTGGACGGTTAAATCTGAGGCATAATTTCAATCCTGTTTCTAAGGTAGTGTTTGTACTAAATTGTTGTCAAACATGATGATTTAAGGAAACCTCAAGCATAAAATAACTTTCAAATTTACATTTTATCCGAAATTCTTGAAAAATTATAGTTTTCTATAAGACTAACCTATTACCTCTGTGTTCCACCAAAATTTACCACCAAGAGAATTTAGTGGTACTTTTTGGAATACAAGCTCCATTTTGTAAATGCAAAACCAAACCAAAACAAATACAGATATAAAGACTGAGATCTGAGATCTATAAAGACTGAAAATCTTTACTATTCTGAAAATGTATTAACTTACTTGTCTCTCTATTGTTGCCATATAATGACAGTTTTGTTGGTATTCATGAACACTAAATAAAACCAGAAACCTTTTCTTCCTCCTGGAATGGTTTATACTATTTAAGGAGTTTGCAAGAGGAATGTAAGACTATGAACAGGAAGTTATGCTGTTTATGAGAATTAATGTAAAATATTGTTTATAATATATGATTAGATAAATCATGTATCTATTTATTTATTTATTTTGTTGTTGTTGTTGTTGTTGTTTTCTATGCCTTACACATTCATTGAAATATTCCCAAAACACTTTACCCATAGGTGATGGGAATTGTCACATAAAATTATTTGGTGCAATGACATACCTTCTTGTTTTCTTGGTTTTTTTTAATCTCACATGCACAGAAAGCTCTGCTGCCTTTTCAGGCAATTGACCACCTCTAATCCATTGTGATATCTAACAGAAAAACCTGAAGAAGATATTTAGCTTGGTAGGTGTGGTTGTATCCACTGTGTGGAAAAAGGGTAAATCTAGTACTGTACTCCAGTGGTGGAAGGAGAAAATAATTTGACACAGAAAATAATCAAAGAAGGAAAAGTTTATGTGTGAATATTATATATTATTAGCAAGTATCATGAGAAGACATATTAGATGTTTTCTGTGTAACACAATTCTTATCTATACAACAAGTGCGTTTTATGGTGCCCTGCGAGCCTTGACTTCTGAAAAGTCAGCGGCAAAATTCCTCTTTAAGGGTTTGAAGTAGGGCATTAGAAACATCCTACAAGCTGTAAATTGTACTGCTTCTTGCATCCTGTTCCACAAAAACCTGCTTCACCTTGGTTCCTCTCCCCCTTGGATTATTACCGCAAAGAACGTGAGCCAGGTTTCCTTTTGTTGCGTATTCGAGATTTCCCAGGGAAATGGTGAAATTTTGTTACAAAATGCAGCTGTACGGAATGCTACCAAAACATCTATAGGGGTGCAGCATCTGAAGTTGAAGACCTCAAGGGTCTATTTGTTTTCCTCCTTTTGTGGGAGTCAAAACATCCGCAATCATACTCATCACTCATGTAGAAGTTCAGGAATAAAGATATGTATATAACCTCACCCACAGCTGACCCAGAAAAAAAAGATTTCTTGCATCAGTCTCAGAGGAAGAATGATTGCACTTTTGAACCACATCAGGATAAAAAGATTTAATCTAATTAACATTTTCCTTTAATCTTAAATCTCTTTTGTCGTGGCGATTTCCTCAAGAGCTAATTTTACTTCTAAGAACAGATTCATTACTTGTACTCTAGTAACATTTTCTTTTCAACTTTGTATGTTTGAACCATAAACAAAAAGCACAGAGGAATTTTTTCCCTGTGTTTCAAGCACTGGAATGCCATTTGAGAGGTCTCAATATACCCATAGATTCCCATTTTCCTGCCACAGGTTTTGCTGTAAGATATGCAAAACTCATGTTACCTATAAGTGTCCCAAGCTCAAATGGCACTGTTTTGTGACTCCATTTACAAAAACAAAACAAAACAAAACAAAAACCCCAAAGGTCATATACAGGCCTTTATGTATCATTACTTTAATACCATGAATGAATCCTTCCTAAAAATTCTGTGTAGATAGTTTCCCCTGCATTTGGAGCATGTTCTCTCATAAAACAGCATCATTTTAAAACATTTGCATAGCTTATGGGGTTTCTTCAGAGAGTCTGTTCCCCAGTGTCCAGCTCTCCCTCTAGTCTGAATTGGTGCTCTAGTCTGATTTTTTTTTATTGTCCAATTTTTTTGAAATTTTGAAACATTCTCAATAGCTCTATTTGACTATCTGTATATAAATGACATCCATAAAACTCAGGTTACTCAGTCTGGGGATCTCTCTAACTGCATTTAAAATTCCATGTGAGTTTTCTTTCTTATATTTCTTCTTTAAGAAAAATATATTTCCTGTAGGAAGAAAAAAATATATTTATTTTTATAAATATTGGTGTAAACCAACAAATATATAAATAAATTCCCCGTATTTAAATGCGAAAACATTGTCATTTGGATTTAAATGCTGGAGGCTCTTACTTTGAGCAGAGAAGGCTCACAGTGTGTATAAATATGTGTATAAATAGCTGATGGGGGAAGTAAAGAAGAGGCAGTCAGACTCTTGCCAGTGGTGCCCAGTGGCAGGAAAACAGGCAATGAGCACAATCTACAATGTAAGGAACCCACCTTAACACTTGAAAACAGTTTCCTGCTGTGAGGATGGTTGAACACCGGAACAGAGAGGTTGTGGGGTGTCGATCTCCAGAGATATTCAAAACCTAAGTGGACACAACCTTGAAAAATCTGCTCTGGCTGACCCCTGAGCAGAGGTTTGGATCAGAACTTCTTCAGAAGTACCTTCCAAACTCATTCATTTTGTGGCTTTGTAATTATTGCAAAATAAGGGAGAGAGGGTGAAAAAAAGTTCTGCCTCTTTCATTTTGCCAAAGAAAACAGGAGCAGTCACAGCTAGGGTGGGTGACAACTAAGTCTCTGAGGAGCTAATATATGTGCTTGAAACACTTCAGTTTGGTCTCAAAATTGTTTACCCTGCAATAATTTCCACAGGATGTTTTAATTCACTTTTAAAGTGAGGTTCTGCAATAGATGCATATATTCAAGTCAGCTGTCATGAAAACAAATTCCACTTCATCTTAAAAAACAAAGGATATTCTCTGATGTTGTTACTTCAGAGCTCAACACACTGAACCCTTTCTGCTGAGATGACCTGGTCAGGCTGAGAGAGAAGAAAGAAAGAACATCAGTATGTTCAGTTTCTGTTCTGTGCATCATTTGCAGGTGTTGATTTATTAAAATATTCCTGTAAAACATGAAAAAAATTATGTGAGGAGCTTTTATTAGAAGCTACAAATTTCCAAAATTCCTCTCTGTATCTAATATTGTTCTGTATTCTAATCACAATAGGAAGAAAATTCAAGCTGAGTAGGGAAAAGCGGATGCAGCATCACCTTTGGTAGTTTTTTATTTTAAAAATTCCTTAAGCATGCTACATTTTTCAGGAAGCAAATACTTTTATTAATAACAGTAATCTTCTATTACTATTTGAAGAGACCCAATTTAAAGCACTTGTTATTTCTGACAGTAAGACTTTCGAGCAGCAGCTCTACCAGCTGAAAATGACTAGCCATGCCACATATAAGAAAGAATTGTCATTAGAAGCATCCTTTAAAAAAAAAAAAAAAAAAAAAGAAAAAAAAAAGTCTGCCTTTCATTCTCAATAACTAAGTTAAATATAGCAATTAACTTGTTATCTGGCAGATCTGCAATCATCATTATCTTTTCCAACTAGGTAAACTCACCACTGTTCATTTTAAGCTTCAAGATTAATGTATTCCAAGAACACGCTGAAGAATAAAGGTACTTTGTGGCTGTCTGATTTTAGGCATCCTCCCACCATCCTAAAGTGTAATTCCCTGGAGTGATTACGAGTGAATAATTTAGAAAAGTGCACAATGCCTGAGGATTATAGGCATAATGTAATCCAATATTTGTTCAGTGGCATGTCCATAGCACATAGACTTGTAATGATCTCACTGAGGGCACGGCACATAAGTTCACATGTATATGGACCACTTTTTCACTCCATAGTTTCATCTTTTCTTCATTAAAACAAGGACTCCCTGTAGTGGCTATCAAACCTCTTCCCTAGCATGCATTTAAAAAAAAAAAAAGAAAATCAAGCAAACATAACCTAGTTTAAAAATTATGAACTGTAAAAGGGAAACTGAAAGAAACCCCACTAATAAGAAACCATACAATGTCTGAATTTCAGTATCTGTAGCACTTAGAAGCTTAAATATCATTGACTTCTAGAAAGAGGGTTCAAGTGCTTAAGTCTCTTTTGAAAATGTGTGACCTCCTGTTTCACAAAGGTGACACATTATGTATTTATTACTGCTCATTCTGAGTCGAACTTTGCACAATGATGATGTATTACCACTGTGCCACTAAAAATAGCTCAATTCTTAGCCTTTTTTCCCTAGACCCCTCTTTTGTGGAACAGGATCTTTTTCCATATGAAACACATTTCCATCAGAAACAGGGAACTGAGAATTTAATCTCTACAGATGCCGGAAACATTAAATTAAATCTAAACTGTTTATGGATCTGTGGGAAATTAACATTGAATGGGGACAACAGAGTCAAAATGAAAATTTATGCTTGTAAAGTTACAATCCAGAATGTTTGTGAGAATTGATATTTTTCCAGCTCTATTTGATGTCTACATCAACTTTTCTTCATGTGAAATATTTCAGATATTGTTACAATAAGTCTCCTGCCAAGATTTCCTTTAAAAATAAAGCCCTATGTCAAAAAGCTTTACAGATGTTTAGTTGTTTTGTTTTGCTTTGCTTTTCCTGTTGCTCCACTGTGCTCACTCCTCATGACATTGTCATCATTTAGTTGAGCTGGAACAATCAATTTCTCTTATAAACCTAAAGAAAAAGATTTAAATTAAAATTTTGCAATCAAGGTTCATGCTGAGGAAAGAGGAAGAAAAATAAAACTCTTAAAATAAGTGTCTATAGTCCCGGTTTATCAGACGCATGAAAATGATCTCCATAATGGTAAAAGTGTCATCTTGTTGTGGTCAGGGAGTCTGATTTCACCATGTAGAAGAAACTTTAATGAAAACAAATGAAATATATAAGTGTAAGCCAGATGTCACATCCATGGCCTTCATGCACTGAAGTAGATTTAGATCGTAATCTTCACTTGTTCCTAAGTAGCACTGGCAATTTTAGTCTAGGTTGCCTATTGTTGTTAATATTTCACTCTTCATTTGTATTGGATCATTCTGAGGCTTAGGATCATGTATGTTCCAGAGCCAGCTTCCATTTTCCAAGGTACAGGAATATTCAAAGAAAGTAAGTTAACTTCTTCCATGCAAAAATGGACATAAAATCTGGATTCAGGTTAGGATTAAACAGCTGCTCCTAATTTTGCACTTAACGGTTTAATGTTTGCCTGGAGACAAATATTTAGCTTTTCATACCATTTGGCATTTGTGCCGGACTTAGGTTTCCCCAGCATCACCTACTGGATTACAATTCGTGTTGATTATTTATCTCTGGGTTATCTTTCAGAAAGAAGACAAGACTTTACCAGGCTGGTTGGTGTTTTCTTTGCATAATTATTTTGGAATGCTCTTTATTTCTGAAGCTCCATTGTGACAATGTGCTTAAAATTATTTGTTCAGTATTGCAGCATGTTTTCTGCAGTCATCTTAATGAAACTTTGGAAATGTTAATAGAGGCTGCTACATTTATAGATGCTCCCAAGTTACCATTTACATGCTAACAATGAGATATTGACTGTGCTGGTTTATTCCTACGTATGGAGCACATATTCATCACAGTAAAATACTTACACTTTATCAAAGACATTATTTGACTTAAAATACTTCATGTTAGCATGACTGCAATTGCTGACTTACACTGCAGCCTGCAGTGAGTATTGTTCTACTTCCCTGCTCTGAATTAGGAAAAGTTTATTTCTTATGATATCACAGAAGTATTGTATCAAGCCACTATAACTATTATGGCATATTGTGCATTTTTCACCTAGTGAATGAAAGAGAGTAATAACACACATAGGAAAAAAAAGAAAATGTACCCATTTTGTTTAGTGAAATACACGATCATATTTTAAGTATTTTTTTCAAAATAAGTAACTTAGCTTCATAATTTTATATTTTACTTATGTATATTTTTGTACATTAATATTTTACGTTTATCCAATTTCTGTAAAAGATGAGGGACTAAAAGAAATTAACAAATATCTTATTTTTGAAAAATAAAAATTTATTATTATGAAATGCATCACTAAGTTTTGCCATTGCACATCACCTATTTTCAAACGTATTTTTTGTAATATTTAAGATCTATCTGTATGATTTATATTTTTTCTTTTTTGCTTTATTTGCCTAAGCAAACAGATGATAACATATTCCCTTTTCTCCTGTACATCAATTTAGTTTTTCCTTCTCTTCCTTTGATGGCCTTAAGCCATACTCTATTGAAAAAAATAATTTTTGAACTGTCATCAGCTCATTTCCCTTCTCTTCTATTAAGAGATTTTAATCAATACATGCAATTCCTTGTGTAATAAAGGCACTTACAGTTATAAAGGAAATCTCATGCTAGATTATCTATTTTTTCTTACTTCAGAATCTGACCAGGGAGGAATAATTCCAGCCAAACAATGTTGGCTGCTGAATGCTTTATTAACTCCGTGCGCTATCACTCTGCTCAGGAGAGTCACCAAGTTCAATCCAGCATGTAGCTGAGCCTTGAGCAGCACAAAGAGATAGAGAAACACCCTGTTCCCCTGCCTTGGCTCAACCTCCAAAGCCCCACAGCAGCTCCTAAAAGCTGCCAGCAGCCCAAAGGGGCAGACCCCCAAGGTGAGGGGCTTCCATCCATAGCTCCTCTCTAGCAACGAGGATGAAGGAGGATTCTAAGTGCTGGCCCCGCACCATGAAGGCAGCTGCAGGTCAAACTGGCAATTTTCCCTGGCTTTGACATGCCAAGACACCTGCTTTTCCCAAAAGCAAAGCACACTCAGAAGAGGACAGAGCTCCAGAGCTTTATCCCAGCCCATTATTTCTCAGGGGCACTGAATCCAAAGCTCAGATCCCCGTCTGACCTTCTGACAATGGAGATTAGTGAGTTGCAGGTTAATGCCAATGTGCACTGTTGGCTGGATTTGTAGGGGCTCTTTTAACATCCTACTGTCTTCAAAAGGAAGCTGTGACCCTGAAAATCAGATCCACTAAAATGTCACTGCTTTAGGAAGAAAGTAGATGCGAGGTATAAAAATACCTTGGAATATACTTCCAAACCTTCTGATGAAGTCCACCCTGGAGCAGCTGTAAATGGACTGGATAAGATTTATAAAGACAGGAGCTGTGTATCGCAGTCCACTTGGATACAGTTCCTGAGAGTGTTCGGCAATAACCACTCCTTTTCAAAGAGACGACTAATACCAGTTTTGAGCACAGGTTTATGAAAATATAGGTTGATCCTTCCCCTGAGGAATGTTTGCCTAAGAAAGCTTTTTTAAAGACCATGTGGCAACACTTCAATCACTGTCTTATGCAAAGTACCTTGAGTTCAGAAAGCTAATTCTCCCACTGTTTGGGTTACTTTTTAAAGCCCCTGATACTTTTCTAAATACAAAAACTTGGATTCAAGCCAATTTATACCTTCTGGACCTTGAATTACAAAGCATCAAACTTTAGCTTCCCTCAGAGGTCAGCTTATAACTCTGATTTTCAAGCAATGCAAAAGAGCACAGTACACTTCAGAAAGATGAAATTAAAAAAAAAAAAAAA
>VZTJ01003630.1:2527994-2548838 GCA_013397795.1 Orthonyx spaldingii
AAAAAAGGAAAGAAAAAAAACCAGAAATGATGACAATAGAAACAGAGGTAGATATAAAACCAGAATCTTTGACACACACATACTAGACCCCATGGAGATCTGTAATAGCAATTTTCTCATTTCTGATTGTTCCCCTTTCCCTTGGTACTCAATCTGAAAGTCCAATTTGCCAGAATAATGTATCTGGTGTGAGAGACAATTTCTACGACTGAAGTAACTGTTCCTTAGCAACCAGAAATGCTCTAGGAACAGGTTTCATTTTCCCCCATACCCACTGAGATGCAGAATAATTGTTGAGATAATTACATCATATTTGTGAGGATTTACATAGCTTTTATATAATTATTTATAGTACTAGTCAATGAAATGAAAGGGTTAATTGACCATAGCCAGGACCCACACTTAATTTGTAGATGTCCACTAGAAATAGTGCATTACAGTTGTCCAGGTTTACAGATTTCAGTCCCAGTAAACACATTTCTATTTTTCATTTGTATCACTGTAATAGTGAGAGATATCCCTGACTTTTGTCTCTCCCCTGCTCCCCTGAGGTCTCAGTGCTGTTGTAGCAGGAGCTCCAGAAGGACGTCACTCCGCCTATCCAAATGCAGAAACCATACAAAGCACAAGAAAAGGAGAGTGTGATCCTTCTCATCTTACAGAGGGGGAAACCAAGCAAATAGAGCTGAAGTGCCAGGAATCAGGAGTTCTTGGACACAGGTTTAACAGATTCTCCAGTTCTCAGTGTTGAAGGCATCCCTTGCTGTATCCTCAGTCCCTTGCTATAGTTGGGGTCATGCATATGAGGCCATGTCTCCAAGGTTGTTCTAGTCCAGGCTGGAATCCCCTCCTTTCCTCCTGTGGAAGGCATATTTCCTCCCCATCCCTTGCAAGCTGGTGGCTGCCTAGTAAACTGATTTGCAGGTCTGATCTGGTAGGAAATTACAGCAAAAGAGAGCAAATACACTGTCAGACTGGCAAGGTGATCTAATAATTAATGCAGCACTGCATAACTAATGCTGACACAGAGGTGAGCCTGGAATGTCTCATGGGAAGGGAAGGGGAAGACAGGCAGGCCCACCCCTTCACATAACATCCCAATTTCATCATTTAGGCAGGTTATGAAGTTGTAGCTTAATAAAAGAGACCTTGCATGCCGAGTTCTGCAATGGCAAATATGAAAAATCACCCGCGCAAAGTCACAAAATTTCCAAGGCACATCAACAGCCGTTAGTAACAGCCACAGAGAAGCTGCAATTAACAGATGAGAAAAAATTACTTTTCCCGCTATTGAAGCACTGAAGAGATGTATTGCATTACTAACACGCAGTACTGGAGAGTTGTTAAAATCCAGGAGATGTATCTAGACAAAGCTGTTTTATTGTCAAAACTCATAGTGTGGGACGTCCTTACTGTGACAGGACTTGCTCCTGATGCCAATGTTTGCCTTCTTTTTTTAGCCACTGCAAATCTCCAGGCTTAAACCAACAAAAAGAATGCTCACCCTCATTCTGCAGGATATTTACTTTTCCAGGCGGATGTGACAGCCTGTCATTCCACTGTCTGCAGAAGAGAAAAACCTCTGACAGTGTCATTCCATCAGTATTATTGACTTAAAATTAGTTGACTTTCACATGTTGACCGTTTTTGCCACCTTCTGCCTTCCGAGCACTTGTGTTATGATTGCATCCTGAAACACTGCATTGCTGCATTACAGTTTCCCCCTATCTGTGTGCCAAAATGGCCCCAGGCTCTGCTCTCCCAGGTAGCTGTAATATCCTTTTGTAAACCTCCCATGAATGATTATGGTAAATCTTGCTTGCAGCGATTTCTGTTCCCTCTAGCATTTTTTCCACCCACCTGTCTGTGCTTTTTTTTTTCCTGTTCTCTTCTTTCTGATTTTCAATTCCCTGTTTTACCCTATACCCTACAGCCTAACAGGCTGTCACAATACACTTCTTTTTCCCCTGCTGTCTCTTTCTCTATGTCAGTAAAATAGTGTGATTTTCAAACCTCTCAAGATAAGTAATTTTTGTACTAAAAATACCAGTACTAAGCATCTACAAAAATCAAAATTGCATAAGTAAAATCATTTTAGAAACACCTTAGGTGTTGTTATTCATCTGAATTGCACTTACAAAATGTAACCATTGTTCTTCCTTTCTTTGAACTTCTACAACAAAGCCAGTGTTTCAAAAGCTAAAATAAAATTGGTGCCCAAGTTAATACCAAGTTTTAAAGACATAATACTTTGAGGCTTTAAGTACTTTATAAGTCTAATAATGTTAACTAATAATTACTTATTTTAAATTCACAAAATCTAAATTATTTCACTCAGCACAAACAGATACAAACCTAATACAATTCTGCCAGTTGAAAACTGACATGCAACTTCAGTTTTAAAAGCAAACATCTAAGACTTTGGGAGAAGATCAGGGAGAGACAGTGGGATTGTGTGCCTTGAGTAGCTGCTAATGAAGTGTAGGATATCTCTGAGCTCAGTCAGCCCTGTAGTAACAGCAGACACAGCCCCATGCCACGGCCAGGGGTACTGACCTCACTCCTAAGAGAACTGCTGCTAAAGTTGGCCCTAAATCCTGAAATACCTCAAACTTTTAATGTTCAGGTTCAGTAAAGAAATAAAGGACACTGGCTGTTTATTTAGTCACTCACTGACTATTATCTTGTGTATCCTCAAAGCATTTTACATAAATGATGCATGGACTGGAATTATTTTAATTACACGTGAAAGCCATAATTTCTAGAATGAAATACAATTCTTTAACACAATGCCCGGTGTTGATCCAAAACACTTTTTGTTGCAAAAGAGAAAATTATCATCAGCACTAAAAAAATTATATGGAATTTTTTGGCTGGGTAGTGACTGGATTTTAGCTGGCAGTCCCAGATTAAATTTTTTCTTCTGAAATCACACACAGGAAAACAAGAATGGTTCTCAAACTAAAATTGAGAATTTAAGTGGTAAATAAAGGGATTTAGCAATTAGCTATATACCTTAGAAATCCAAAATAATATTGACAGTGGATTTTTGACTTTTGAAATTAGGACTCAATCTGATTTACCCTCCATTTCAAAACCTAACTGTATATATATATGAAACTGTAACTTAAGTAGCTGGAATTGTTGCTTCTTGGACTTATATCTGAGCCTTTTTTGGTTAGTCAAATTGATTGCTGACTTCTCTTAATTTCCTCTTGTGACACGTACTGCACGTTGTTATTATAAGCAAGGGAACCATCATTGAAAACCTCATCTAAGCAAAACTCTGCTTTAAACTAACCACGTTTTTGCTTTCTAAAATAATTTTTTTCCCTATGGAACTAGTTCTGCCAACTTATCAATTCTTCCAAAACTTGAATTGTTGAAGATTTTCCATGATCATTTAAAATGTGAGTGATATGGTAAGCAGTTAACTAAATTCACTTCACTGAAAATGTCGCCTATGTCTAGACTACAGAACTGGGTTTTGCTTTCCTCCATCGGGCAAACATCCATGTGCCTTTCAAGAAAAAGCAATTTGAATGCTGGATTATCAGTATAAAACTGAATATTTCTCTTTCTTGAGCTTTTTATGGAAGAAAGAAGAGAATTATTTTAACTACTTTTCCATCAGGGAATAAAGTTTGTAAAACCTATTCTTGAACTTCTTGCCCCTGTGCAACCTGTGCATACATTTGCTATCCTTCCCACTGGATTAGGAGCGGATTGGTGAAATATCATCAGGTAAGACTTTTTTTCATCAAGTTTTTACTCCAGAAGCTTGAACATATGAATGGAAAGTAGTCTTCATCTCCTGAATATTATTAGAAAGTTAGTTTGTTTGGGTTGGTTTTTCTCCCTGTCCCTAGAAAGAATAGATTTTATACGATTTTTCCCTAGCTGTACTTTTGCCTTTTTTTTTTTTTTTTTTTTTTAGGTCTGCAATCACAAACCATTCTTGTTCTTTAAGAGTGCCACATGTGGGTCTTTGGGGTTTTTTTTGTTGGCCTTTGGAGTTTTTTCTCTCCCACAGGAAGAAGTCATTCTCCTGGTTGAAAGTCTCTTCCTGTCTCTGCATCCCTATATCAACAAAATTGCACTGTGAAAAGAGTTATTTGCTTGTTTCAGTGCCTGTTGCCAGAGCACAGAAAAGTTTTGCCACATGAATCTAAGTATTATTAAAATACAAGACATCAGTAGGTTCAGTGTAGTGTGAAAAATGCCATTCAGCACTGCTAACTCATAGACGTTAACCAGCCAACCTAAAACTACTGACTTTAGAAAAAGGGAGCCATAAAATGTTAACTTTCTTATTTTTTCTAATTTTGGGGTTTTTTTTAAGCAGTAAAGATCCAGTCCTATGAGCATACAAGTTTAACCCTGGGAAAAAACAACATAAAACAAAAAATAACCCACAAGCCTAAAAATACAAAGTCAAATGCCCACAAAATTAGTGCTTAAAAGTTCTTACAGTTCAGCTGGAAATTATAGGTCATAACAATAAAAATTTAAACACAAGTGCTTGGTTGCTTTCCATTCTGCTGTAAGCCTCATGGTTTATTTCAGTTTGTGCTTCCTTGTGATTCACTGGAATTGTAGCTAGAGCTGGAAGAAGACAAAAAGCAAATAGGCAAGTTTCACACTTCATGGTCAACAACACCAGCTACACCAGCTAGTCCTAACAAAGTGCTAGTGAAATTTACTTTGGTGAGATGATGTTTGGTGCTCCTGCATATTCAAACGCAATATTTCAAGAAATCAGCATGAAATGAAAATCACAATGTTCCTAAAGTAGTACATGCTCAAAAGGCTCATTACAGAGATCCAAGCTGGAAAAGCTTAAAATGTAATAATCCTCTGTGTAGTTTAGCTCCTTGTACATCTCCAAGAAAAAATACAGCTGCAAAGTATCCACAGGTATGAAAAAATGAGCAGAGGAGTGTTACAGAAAGCTGTCATAAGATTACTCCTCGTATCAAGAAAAGACGTATTTCGGAAAAGACATAATTCTGAACAGATACCTCATCTTCCAGGACAGTAGGAACAGAAATATGAGGCTATGAAAGTGTTAGACCTGGTCACTCCAAAACAGCTGAAAAGTTCCGGTCTCTGGAGGTCAAACACTACTTGTGAGTATCAGTGATATGAAAAACAATGTGAATCCATGTTTCAATTTTATTTTCTTTCCTGATAAGATATATTGTATTTTCCTACCTGGTGGTACATGGTAGGAGGATGTGCCCTGAAGGAACTGTTCCGTGGAAAGCCCATGCAGCAGCAGGTTTATCCTAAAGGATTGCAGCCCATGGGAAGTCCAGTCCACACTGGAGCAGGGGAAAAGTTTGAGGAAGAAGGAGCAGTCGAGACGTGATGTTATGGACTGATCACAGCCTCCATTATCCATCCTTCTGTGCCACTCACGGTGCGGGAGGTGATAGAGGAACTGAGGATGAAGGATTGAAGTTGACCCTGGAAAAAAAGGGAAGTGAGAGAAGGTGTTGGTTTAATCTTCCCTTGTTTCACACTATCTAGTTCTCTTTTCACTGACAATAAATTGAATTAATTTTTCCCAAGTAAAGTCTGTTTTGCCCGTAACAACCATTGGTAAGTGACCTCCTTGTGTTTATCTTGACCTGAGCTTTTTCTTCTTGTTTTCTTCCCCTGTCCTGTTCAGGAAGAGTGAGAGTCCAGCTGAATGGCCAGTTGGCAGCCAGACATTGTCAACTCACCACAGCACCATAACTGTTTAGGTACTTGTTTTGTGGGCCAACCTTGATTCCATTTTCTAAAGTAGGCTATTTCTGTAAGCCTTCTGTCTTTCACCAGGTTAAATCACTGCCCTGGCTGTGTTCAAGTCAGAGCTTTATAAACTGAGTTTCCTCTTCATTTCCACACTGCACGCTGTTACCATAAGCAAAATCTGGGACTTTGTGTGCTTTTTAAAAGGCATGCAAAAGATTGATGTCTAAATGAGAACAGCAGTTCAACAGAATTATTGAATCATAAGCTAGATTTAATAAAATGACAATTTCGTTTAGTTGCAGTATTGGTTTCAAATGTTTCACTTATAAAGGCAGAAGAAAAACCATCAATTTATGTGATGGAGACTTAATTTAACACTTCTTCTATAAAGCTGCAGTTTATAAAGTTAGCTACATAAATCATTAGTGCTGGAAATCTGCTGAAACATCACATTGAAAATTGCCAGTACCTTAAAAGGTCTGCATCATGTACTCTCATCCATGGTAATACCAAATTGAATGGGATATAAATTTTTCTTCTGTGCAGTCAAACTTAAGCCTGAAAACATCAACCATGTATTGTACAGGTGCAAGCTGTTCCCAACAGTGTGCATTAAGGAAATAATTAAGGAAATGTCTAATAACACTGGGATGCCAAAGCATCCAATGCAATGAAGACTCAGATAACCCAGTAGACACAGAAAGTAAAATCTTTGGGAATACTTTGCAAGTTACCCAACTTGGCTACTCAGACTATTCCTAAACATTGGCGCTTTATAGGTCTATGATTTAATGTCTACATTAATTGGTCTAAGTGCATTCTCCCCTGCCAAAGATAAGTCACTTCTCTTTTACACACAGCTTTGATTTTCCTCTGTTGCCACTCTGCCAACAGCTATCCATTTTCTATAAACATTGAGGCACTCACCAGTAAGCTGTGGCAATTTTTAGTTTTCACTCAATAATTTCCACTGACATAAATATTCAGTTGGGTTTTCTTTCATTTAACTCAGTGTTTGTGATGAGGTTTCTATTATTCCTTCAGCCACTAATCAATAAGAAACTAAAAGAAAACCCTTACTTCTTATCTATGATGGAATATTTTTTAAAGCATAAAAGACATAATTTAACTTTAATTTCATCTAATTCAATTCTACTGACTACTGATATGCTATCCTAGTGACTCCTTCTAAGAACTGGGACAGATGTGTGACTCATGGCTTCCCTTTACAGAAGCTGTGTTGACCCAAGCAGTATTACTCACCCTTATTGGCCTCTTCTCAAGGTCAGAGCAGCACTGGAAAAGCTCTGGCTCCTTTCTAACAAGCCCCTCCACAGTGTCTCACTCTCATCCTGGCTGCTTTCTTTCACCCCAGCTGTTTCAGTGTGGTTGTTCTAGAAATGGTGCTCCTTGCTGATTTTCTGGTGAGGTTGCTACAATCAGTGTCCCAGGGACCAGCTCTCAGAGGTTTGTCTCCCCATCCTCTCCAAGCCTTCCAGGCTTGCTGTTTGATCCAGCAACATTCATTCTACAGATGTTCCCTTCCTCTTTCTGGCTTACCACACAAGAGCTCAAGAATCCATAATGATATTTAAAGCAATAACAGAAATAATGTTTTATATCAAAAATAAAAGTAAGATGATGCACTGTCGCTGTTGAGCCGATGTCGAAACAAGAGGCACATGAGAGCGATTGCGAAGAAAAGTGAATTATTTATTTAAATACAGCTTTTATATACAAAATGAACACTCACTAGGATTGGTCACAGCCCTCTGCCCCCTGGGGCTGGTTGGCCACAGACATTCCCACCTGTTCCTGAGGAGCTCTGAACATCTTATCTTTGTTTACCATAAAGAGATAGATTTTCTTACGAGAAAGAAGTTTCTGTACTGTCACAATGCACGTTTGCTGTTCTAGAGATACCATGGATGAGTGTGAGTGACACAATGCCTCATGTCCCAGAGCTGCAAGCACCTTCAAGCAGGCTTAGAGCTCCAAGCACAAATCCCCCTTGACTGTCAGAAAATACTGATTCTTTCTAAAGTATTTCAAACCATGTTGGGGGTCACTGGATTTCTCCAGTTTATAAAGACCTGCCTGCTACGTGAAACCAGGTGTTCATGAAAACAAAGGAATTTGAATAGCAAGAAGACAAACAGATATTCTTTCTTTTTAAAAAATTCAAAATAATATACGAAAATTAGTGGTTTAGACCCATTCAAAGAAAGCATTTGAATTATCACAAAAACCTGTTCTTAAAATTAAGACTAGTTTTTTCACCTGTTCACAGTGTTCTCTGGTGTTCTTCCCTGTTTTCATTATAAACTAACTTTCATTATTTTGATGTCTTTAGTTAGCAAATGCCTCCTAGGAGTTGTGCTTCTTTTTATTCTGAGGTACTTTGGTTGTCTTTTATTCATAAACATGCATAAGGATATGTGCAATTAGCAGAACTATTAGCATTGAATCTATTTTATGCTTCTGTGAGTAATCAGCAGAAAATAACATTGATTTTGTTTCATAAGTACGTTTGCATATAATTATCTCTATATTCCTCTTAGAAAGCTCGTCAATAAATATTGCATATTCCACAATTATGCCATTATACACTTCTGAAAACTGTAGCCTTTGAATTTATGTCAGAACAGAAGATATTAATTGATTCACACCACACCCTGGAAGCAATTTGGAAGTGATGCTCATCAGATTTCAAATGCACTACGGTTTCCAAATGTCATTAGTGGTAGGAAAGAACTCATGTGTGAAAAATGCTCACAGAAAACTCGACAGGAAACATGAAGCTATAATTATATGTGCTGCATTCTGCAACAGCCTCCTGTCTATCCATACAGCAGGTATTGCACTAATATTTTCAAATTATTATTGTAATTTTCTTACTACTTGCACACCAGTTTTGCATCAGCCTAGCTGTATCTAAAGGATGAGGCATCAAATCTGCTCTTAGTTCCTAATCAAACTAAGTTTATTTTCTGATTTCAATTCAAAGTTGGTGACTTGTAAGAAGTGATATAAAGACCTAAATTTTGTATTTTTCTCAACGGCTGTTGCAAGTTCACTGTGGTTCCTAAAGGTCAGTTGGAGAACAGGGTATGGTAAAGAATAAAATTCCTATGCCTGTTGGGTTTTTCTTTTCATTTTTCTGATCTAAACTTTGTTCTATTCCAGGTAAGTTCACTCAAGTTTCCATAACAAAAAGAACTCCAGATGGACTGGACCGTGAGAGACTGAGAAGGACCTCCACACATCCTTCAGTTATCCTGAGCCTTGAAAGAATTATATAGACTTGTCTACTGCTACTTTGGTTTAGGCAAGACAATTAATTCCAGGTAGAAATAACTGAAAGAATTGGTTAGAAAATAATTAAGGTTTTGGGGTTTGTTTGCTTGTTTGTTTTAATGCAGTTCAGAAGAGGGGAGGATTGCTTTTTTTCACCTGTTCATGTATTCTTAAGCACAGTGACTCTCATAAGCCAGGGTTTCACATTCCTGAATGTTCCCCAGACCTAGAGCATTCATCAGAGTTCATTAACAGCTGTGCAAGTCTAGGATCACTATTTTGGTGAATTAGAATTTTTTTTTCTCCCTTATTAGCAACAGGGTTGTTATTCCTCTTCACTTCATCCCAACTTTATGCAGTTATTCACAGATGCCAAGGTCACAAGACAGCATATAATATGTTGCAATTAAATAATTCTAAATTCTCTGCTGTTATGTCATTGGAGTGGATTGCCCTTTATTCTTTATATTCCAAATGATGTGCCATGCAGCAGATTTCCGGCTGGACCCAAAACTGTAACATGATTTGACAATTTTGTTGAGGATTTTTCAGCAACTGCATTCATATTGGAAAAATGAGGCAACTTAAATAAATGAGATTATGACAGTCCTTTCCATAGTCATAGCCAAAACTCCAACTATGCTGATTAAATTAAGTCCATGATTAAAAATAGACCACTTTCATTGTATTAAAAGAGGTGGCAGTCAGTCAACACATTTCTCGAGTCAACTGCACAGAATTTAGATTCAGCCTGCTGTGGAGCTGGAAAGTCCCAACACCATTATCTCAAGGTTTAAGACATCAAGCATTTCCAATACCAGTATTTTCTGATGATGGCTTGTAGGGCACAGCAGCATTCTGAAGCTGACCTTTTTCAAAACTGTGAAGGACAACATATTTGCTTAATAAATCCCAAAGGTGGGAACCATCATTTTATGAAGTCCATCCAGGACAAGATAAAGGCCTGAGGTTACAACAAAGGCACCTTGATAGCTGTGGATGTGAATCACACAGTCCACTTGCTGTGGTCATAAAGACATAATTGAAAGATGCATCACTACCATCATCTGCCTTCAAATCATAAAATGTTGTGAATTTATAATTGCTTTAAATGAGGCAGTTTAAGTGTGTATAAAAAGCCTAACAATCATTTAGCTGAAGAGCTTTTTGGTTTTGTTTGTGCACCACAGATCTGATGGTGACTCTGTAGGAATCTGGATAGCTTGTTGCATTTGAGGTTTGTGAAACAGAAACCAATTCAGCAGCAATTAATTTTATGATTAATTTTAAATCATGATTAATGAAAATGATTAATTTTAAATCACGTGGTCATGTATTTCTTCAATAAATGTGAGGTTGCATTTAATATTTCTGCTTATTTTTGTGAAGAACATTTAGCAAAGAACCTGTTGAAAATTTATTTTTATGCTATTTAGCATTGACATAATGACACATCTGCAGTTTATGATTTATAGGAGTTATCAGGTGCTGGGTCATACTGACCTAAGAAAGACAAGATTGTGTTTCTTTCCACTGATGAAGCGACAGCAGAAATAACCTTCTGTGCTACAGGGTACTTTAAACTCCATTTGTTGATGCTGGAGGAATTAGTCAGTCATGAATGAGGAACTCTGCTGCTTCTGATGGGATTTTTATTGTATCGTTGACCATAGCATAGTGTTATTAGTATCAAATAAAAGAAACATTTCGGTGATAAGAGATGGCGTGATGAGTCCCCAGAACATTCTGCAACGTCTGCTCTTGTCCTCTGAGCTCCCAAGTCAGTGCATGGAAGAACAGCTGTCTTCAGCATCCATTTCCGTCCCCTCATCTCTTTTAGGCAGTTATTTTATTTTTTTCCTTTTAACATCTTTGCAAACATAACAACATTTCTGCTAGTGAGGACGCTAAAGTGACGTATGAATGATAAATCTCACCTTTTGTGCTGCTCTCAGCACATTCCCTTATATTTTATCAATATATTCAGAGAATAAAAAACTACAAGGAGATTTTTGAATAGTAAATTAAATCTGAAGAAGGATCATCGTGGAAAAAAGACTACATTTGAAAAATGAGTTCTTAAATACAGGGAGGACAGGCAAGGTAGTGAGAAAGTCAGGAGATAAACAACCTTATTCTGCTTCTGCCTTGTCTTATAACTAAATTCTCAGCCAAACAAAAATGCCTGGAAACATCAGGAAAAGCAGTGACAATTTAATGCATAACAGATCAGATGCAAAAGATAAGTACAAATCAGACACCACCTAAAAGAGAGGGAGAAAAAAAGGCAGGGACAAAACCCAACCAGCTTCTGTTTCAAAATCTTACAGAAATTTCCAAGTCAGTGTTTAGACATTTTCTGTTAAATGTTGATCATTCCCCTCATACTTTATTTTCTTGTAGCACAAGCAGGAAGAGAGGATGGGGGAATCAAGATTGGAAAAAAGTTTGAAAACGTTAACTTTTGCCTTTTTCACTCCTGTTTCTGCTACTTTCATGTACATAACTTGTTGACTATTTTGCACAGACAATAAATGCTGTAGAATTAGCTTGCCAAAACCTTGATTTTTTTTTTTTTTTTCATTATTTTAGTTGTTTTTTTTCTTTTGTACTGTGGAAATTTCAGGAGCTAGCATGAGATCCATCAAAACAAGGAGATCAGGATTCACTAACGTAGGCACAGGTAACCGAGTGAGCCACTTCAGCTTTCCTCAGCAGGTAAAAGCTGCTACCTAAGGTGGGATTCCTTTCACCTCCAAGTAGACAACAATCTTAAGAAATATGGTCTAAAATTGTTTGTTTATCCCTTGAGTATGAAGAAAACCTGACATGACCAGCCAAGGTGTAGGTGCTACATTGTAAATACCTGCACTATTTTTACAAAGAAGACAAATTTTTCTAGGATCAGGCCCTTCACCCTGAAAATTATTTCCTTTTTTTTTTTTTTTTAATAGGTCTCGCCTTGTGTTAGAGGGGCCTACATATTCCCTGTTTTCCTCTTGGTTTTGATGGAGCTGCAGCAATTTATGCACTCCATTAAGCACAATCTTGATTCATAGGTACTCCTACAAGCTTTGGGAGAATTGCTCTAGTAATACATAACTTTATAGTGTGAGAACAATTAGCAAGACTAAGTCATAGTTAAGGAATAGCTTGTTTACAGTCTTCATTCAGCTGAACTTAATACTACATGCATGCATTTTGCTGTCAATATGAATATCCACACTAATTAAAAATTAGACAAGTAAAGATGTGAAATTTTAAAAATGGATTGTTCCCTTTCTATCTTCACAGGGTTAAGAAAACAGTGTACACTGGGATGACCTTCTGACTTCCAAATAAATGCACTTTAGAGTCTTTCTAAATATGGGGAGATATTTTTTGACCCAGTGTTGTACCACTCTATAATTACCTCCATTAAGAAAAGAATAATTAGAGCAGGAAAAAACAGGAAAACTGGAAGCCAGAATTTAACTACTAAATAATGCATGCCAGCTCTTAATTTATAGTTAATGAACTAAACTGTCCCAATCCACATATTAATATTTCATATAAATTTTGAAGAAATTAAGGAAACATTGAGTATGCATAAAATGTACAACTAGATAGCAATATCAAAGCTGAGTATTTAATGCATAAATAAATCAATCTAGAAGACTGTGTATGAGGCACAGGGAACTTGTTTTCAATATATTTTTAACACATAATGTATTTAGTTACTGCTCAGGGATTAATTTAATTTTAAAAATGGAAAGAGCTTGTCCATGGTGCCAACAAAGCAACAGAACAATTAATTCTTCCAGCCTTTCAGTTTTGCACATAAGGTTAGGGAAGTGGGGAGTATGTTCTGTTGAGGCAAGTGACTATGTTTGAAATGTCCTTTTCTAGCTTTTCTGTCTACATACTGCACCCTAACATTTCCATAAGACTTTCAAAATAGAGGTTTGTAGCTGGATATTAGTGCATGCTTCGATTATAAAGGGATTTCCAAAGAAGTGGATTTCAAGGTGAATGAAAGGATCAGAGATGCATTTTTGGATGGGGATGCAAAAAACAGCAGAAAAGCAGCCCAAGATCTGGTTATGTGCAAAGAGCATGAGTTGAGACAAACTGGGTGAAAAACGAGCCCACAGTGATCAATTCCCACAGCAGAACTTCCCACCAAGGAGGGTGTAACAGTGGATAATGCTGCAAGTTCTGCTCGTGTTCTGGAGCTGAGGCTGTGCGGTGTGCAAGGCGTGGCAAGGAGACACGACAAAGGCAAAGGCATTGCAGAAGGAGTCACAACTCATTTCCTATCCCGACAGCTGTCCTGGTGGCCCCTGCATGCAGCTATAATCAAGAATCCAGATGGTGTGAATATCCAAAGCAAAAGCTGCATTTTCAAAACTCTTGCACTGCTCATGCACAGCTTTGAGTATTGACCCAGAATATGGAGTAAATGAAAGGATTATGCTGATTTTTCTACCCTTAATAACTGAACCCAAAGCCAAAGAGAAAAAAACAGCTTTGTTTATCCATCTGTCTCCTTAATAGCTTCTGCATTTAATAGGTTGGATTTTCACTTTTGTTTCTGCTAATTATCTAAATCTTTCCAAATTGTTTGTTACCCTCCCCAAAAACATGAGCAACCTTTGGCCTACTGAAATGAACTAATACACTTTGAAGCTGAGAAATCCCATATAACCCGCCAGGTTATACGGGGGATGCAGTTTGGAGGTTTTTCTGTAAAATACCATTGAAGTTATTTTACACTTCTGTTCTGGTTTTTTTACTGCATGTCACTAATTATTCTGAAATGCAAAATCTGAATTTAGTGACTTAAAAAAAAAAGCATAAATGACAACAATATGCCAATATCAGCTAGGCTGCCAAATCATCTACACAAAGGATGAAAGGCTGATATTAGAAAAAGAAATCACTTTTGATTCTGTTGGGGCATATGGAAGCAGAAAACCCTAAGCTTGGATTTTTTGGTGCATTGTAAAGAAAAGATTGAACACAAAATAATCAGACAGTAACCACAGTTACATTATTAAGACAGAAAGGTCTGACATGTAAATAGCAATATTAGCAGGATAGAAGGAAGAGTAGTCATTACCACACAGAAAAGACTGGTGAGGGGTGAAGAGACCTGCTGTTCACTGCCCCTGGCTGCAGATCTATCCTTCCTCTCCTCCTGCACATGGAAGATAAATGCAAAGCAAACCAAGAACCCAGTGAGCTTTCAGATGGTTCTTAGACCCCACTCAGAAGTTTCACTGGATAATTGGTGCATCTCTCTGTCAAAGTGATCTGTTCTAGAGCCGGGTGGAGCCTCAGTTTTCCTAGTGCTATTTATGCCTGGACAATATCACGGCTTGTAGGACATTTTACTCACCTTCCCTCATCTGCTCTAGCAGGATTATAAACTTAACCAGGCAGAAGACCCCTTGAATTCTTACTAAAAAGCACCAAAACCTCAATATTTATTGGGTAGTGTGTAGAGAGATTAGGAAAGACAAAATCTGGTGACAAAAAATGGCCTGCAGGCTTTCAGAGAGGAATGGTCAAAGGCAGTGAAGAAGTATCTGAAAAATCAAGGGCAAGGTTCATTATGAGTTCACTGTCACGTTTTTTTAGGGTGACTTTACTTTTTAATATCTTCAGGAAATCATTTAAAGCACAATACACCAAAAATAACCCAAAAGGCTGTGATCCATGCTATCCATCACAAACATCCCCTAGCAGTAGGAAAACAATACCCACTCCATAGACCAATTGATGTCACTCATCTTTTGACTTACATAATGTCTGACTTAAATATATACATATACATATATGTTTGTTTTAAAAATATATATATATATATACACATAGGTATTTATATGTTTTTAAAAATATTTGTTTAGCTTCTCAAAATCTGATAAAACCTCATGTAAATGCAAATTTTGCTTTGTCAATTTTATGTGGACTAGGGTCTCCAGCCATACTAAAAATATATTAGATACATACCTCTTGTGTTTGGGAAAAAAAGAGAAGTACATCCTCAAGTTGTGCCTTTCTTTTGAGCTCCAGCTTCTTTTTTCTTCACTTCATTTTAATTACTTTCACTCAGCTATTAACCCTTCACCAGAAGAATAGTCTGTAGATCTGCATATTACAATATCAGTGTTATATTCCTCTTATTCCATTATGCTTCGCCCTCCCTGGCTGAGCCTCCAGGACCAAAATGAGCTGATGCCACTCAATTGGTGGAACTGCTTCTACCAAGAGCTCTCAGCATCACAAAGAAATGCTTGCATCCAAACAGAAGCCGTGTTAGACAAACCAAATATGAGTGGCATCCACTTAAAACCCACTCTCCTGGCTGAACTGGACATTTTAACTCCAGTGGAAGAACTCCATGTATGGGGCAGACCCCCTCCTCCTCTAACCATCCAGCCTTCCCTTTTTCAGCCCTTTTGAATCCTGTCTTTACTTACGAGGAGCAGAAGTCATTTGGCTCTCCCAAGAGGCTCTTCTGCCTAATTTAAGGTCTGCATCAAAAGTGTTTCTGTTCATTGCCCAAAATAATTTAGCAATTGTCATTATCACGCCACACACTCACAAATACGTTCCAGTTGATCAGCCTTATAACACGTCTTGGAATATTTCACCTTTATTCATTTAAGTACTAAGCTGGAAAAGTGGCTCCATTAGCAATTGCTCAGAGGAAAGGTCTTTCCAAAAAAAAAGGTGGGAGGGAAGAATACACCCGACAAAAAATTTGTCACATTTCAAAGAATAATTATGGCTGCTAAAGTTATGAATTGTGAGTTAACTGTGATAATGACATTATAAAGTTAAATTGTCTTGCATATTTTTGTGTGCTCAAAATGAGAATTCTAGTCAAATAATTCAGGTTTTAAAAAAAACAAACTTCTATTTTGTATTGCATAAAGGATGGCACACAAAAGAGAACTTTTCCTTATTATGGCTCCAACCATCATAAATAAAGAGAATTCTGTAACAAATATGAATGTCATTATGTGTGAGCTTTTTCATCTTTATTTGTTCCCAAGCCTAAAGTAAGACAATGATTGATGGATATGTGGAAACAATATTTCCACTACCAGTCTTGCCCTTTAGCAATCTCTCTGTTCTCTTGTGCTATTTCAAACAATCACAGACTCTGCTGAGATACTAATGAGGATGTTTACAGTTGCTTTAAAGCAAATGTAATATTTTAATTTAAATCCGATACTGGTTCTCAGTGCAATGGATGCATTGACAATAATTCATAGTCAATGCATCTCTCCAGCCTCACTTAATCCACAGAACCAGTGATGTTGGACTAGGGAAACTTCTAATGGCTCATGTGATCCATCTTTTTTTTTCATTGCCCTAAGCAGAGACCATGATGAGCTTGGAAAAACACAAAAGAGGAAGCATACCTTTCCTTTTTCCAAGAAAAATGGTCTAGTGTGAATTATGGCTTTTTAGACTCTTCACGTGGCCATGTGAAAAATACTTTTAGAAATGTCTCTTTATTCACTTCATGTAGAAACAATGCTATATACAGGGAACTTTAATCATCACAGCAAGACTAGTTGCATCAATGAGATAACTTCCACTCATAAGACAGCACCAGGTTTTTATTACCCTGTAGGATCTATTTTTGGGATCTACTACAAAAGAAAATATCCACTGCTAGAATTTTTATTTTTTTTTAATTACCTGCATTGATATTTAAAAGCCAAATCTTGTATTTCTCATTCAGCCTCATGTCAAACTGACAGGAAACAGAAGTTAAATTGTCAGTAAAAATAAAATTATTTCTTTTCAGCTGAGAAAAATTTAAATGTACATTTTTACTAACTTTGAAATTACCTGCCTGGTACTTATGAAATGGAACCAAAAAGCAAAAAGGGCTACATGCAAGTGCTGATGACTTAAAGCCTATTTTTTCCTCATAATGTTCCGCATGGTAAAGGTCTCTCACATCTTATAAGTTTTGCTGCCTGCAGCACAGGCTGGAGTTAATGGCCCCTCTGTGTTACAAACCATCCTGGATTATAAAATCTTCAAAGGGAAAAGAAAATAAACTAGACAAACAACAGGAAAAAAAAATCAATCAATCAATATTAGCAGGTCAACATTCATTTACATTTCTTGGAATGGCATCAAGCAACTGGAGAGGCAATCAGAGACTGCATGTAAGAAATACATAAAGTTTAAAGGGCAAAAGACCAAAGGATGCAATATGTAATAAAGAAACAAATAAATAGTAAAACAAACATTCTGAAGTGATATTCTTAGTTCTTCAAGCATTCTGCTTTTGCAATTTGTTCTACATTTTGTGGGTTTTTTCTCACTTATAATCTTATAAGTTTATAGGGAAAGAACACATTGGAAAAAAACCAAACAAACCACAAACAGAATTAATAAAAATATCCTGAAGGACAAAATACACAAACAGATGGAAAGAGGCCAAGCAGATCTGCAATACTGAGTACTTTATACATTTCACCTTGGCTGAGTTCACGGTTTCCAAGTGAATTGATCCAAAGTTGTCTTCCTTAATAATATTAGAAGAAAAATGTAAAATACACACAGTGAATAAAACTGCTGGTGTAAAGTGACTGGGACAGTTGCAAACAAAGGATGCTGCGCTGTATGTATTACACTGCTGGTTTAGATTCTCTTGCTGAATATAACACCCTGTCTATTTACAAGAGATACAGCTCACATTTTCAAGGACGGTGTGTTGGAAAGCTGAAGGGTCTTCTTTCTTTTCTGTTACTCTGCTACCAGGCAATTAGTCGTAGGAGGAGAAATGGAGAATGGGATTCTGCTTGAGTCATGCCAAGATTCACGGTGGGAAGAAGCAATTTCGCTATCCTGAATTATGAACCCATCACCTGGCCTTGAAGCTGCCTGACTGAAGGGGCAGTTCCCATTAACAGTTGACAAAATGTCATCTTTGTCTCCAAGGGGCCAGATGTGAATGTTCCTTCGCAGTAAGCAGCCAAGTCATCAGAGCTGAGCAGGTCTGACTCTGCCCACGACTGCTGACAGACACTGCAGATGTGCTGCTCACTCAAAAACGAATCCCCTGCACCTTGAACACCTTCTCCCAGCAAACAAGGCTTCCAGTGTCACTGTCCCAGCACACCAGGTCATAGCTAACCTCAATAAAATGAAGAATGTCCGGTCTAGTCCCAGTGCTAGTCATGTTTGCATGGGTTTTCAAAATCAAGAGTTATATTTGAAAATGAGATTTCAACAGAGAAAAGTACTCAGTGAACAATATGAGTTTTATTAAAAATAAAGGGCCCAATTCCTCAGATCATCACTCCAGGATTACACTAATGAATCTCCGTGGAGTTATAACCATTGAAAAATTCTTCAGATTTTAACCATCATAACCCTAGAGTAATGGAGTTTTTGCCCAGTGGTGAAAGGCAAGCTTTGGGTGGGTGCAGAGGAGGGAAGTAGACCCTTCTGTCTTGCCTTTTCCACCTTCTATTTTTCGTACATTGCAAACACCATTTTCCTCTTTACATACATATATATTATAAGCACCGTGCAAAATTAATTTTCTGATCTAGTGTCTGATCCTAATATAATTTTAGTTAGTCTTTGGTTTAAGTTACCTACTTGAATGAATATTGAATGAATATTTTTTCTCAAAATGAAAGCAAAACCAGATGGAGAGTGTATTAATATCTACACATTACTATAACTGATAAGATTGACATACATGAAAATTTTAGACTTTATGACTCAACTGTTTTAACAAGAAAATGTTAATGCAGGCTTCTTTTGGTTTCTTTTGAGGACCAAAAAAAACACTGGCTTGCAAATCAGTTGTTAATATTTGGCTTTGTGATTGAATATAACTTTTTTTTAGTTACAACAGCTTCACTTACTGTAGTAGAACACTTCTCTCTTCATCTACAATGTGGAAAGAAAGATTATGTATTTGCCATCTCCAGTGGTTTTATTCTTAGCACTAAATTCAATATTTACGAAATTGAGCCATAGCACACAATCCTACCACCAAGTCAGAAACAGCAGGGGACAGAGAGGAAGGGTTGCACCAAACCCCTAGCAGTAACTTCCCTGAGCAGTGGTGTTAAAGTCCATATGTTCTTGTGAGCAGCTTTGCAGAACATCACTTTTGCTTTTCATTATAGCACATGCCAAATAAAATTAAACTACTCCTGGAGTTGGTCAGACCAGGAAATGAAAAATGTTTCCATTAAATGCAAGAGAAGGCAGGATTGAGATAAAAGGTTTCATCCATTTCTGGCAGATGAAAGTGTGTCAGTGAAAGTACAACTTTCATGCTGCCCTCATGTATGGAGACTTCTAAAGGCTGAACCTGGAGCTGTTATTGCACAGTGCCGACAAGACATGTGAACATAATGAGGTTAAGGATAAAGGAAACCCTCAGAAATGCTAAAAGTGCACTCAGGGAATTTCTCAAAAGAATGCAGTTCTTACTGTAAATCTACTGCAGGAGTCTTTCTCTTGCCTCTTTTTCCTCCCTATGCAGCCAGACAGGAGCAGTTTTGGAGTAGTGAATGCTGGCTTGTGTCACTGCTGGTTCTCCTGGGAACAGCCCCTAAGATGCTGAGAAATGTTTGACTCCTAATTTCTCTGGAGTTAGCCAAATAATATTCAGTAACATTTTCTTCTAGATGTGCAATTATATGAACATGTTTTCCCACACATGGGTACTAAGGTGACAAAGGATCTGGGAGAGTCTCCTGACCTCAGCACACAAGCAACAGTGATCTCTCCAAATTTCTCTAACTGGTAGGGATGGATTTTCATTCATCCTGCTATAATTGAAAGTTGATTCAAACTCAAAAAACTCATACAGGTCTTATCACCTGGGTCACCAAATCCAAAAACCTAAAAAAAGTCTTTTGAGGATTGTTTACACACTGCAGGCATGATAATTTGAAGCACCAGGTTTCTCTGACACCATATAGACAAGCAGAGTGATGGAGATGGCAGAGAGACATAGAAACTTATATAAAAAACATTCATTAGGGAGGTTTTAATAGTTTTTAGTATTGCCCAGTTTAAATTATCTAATAAAGTCAAATTGCTTCCAGTGATATTTTGGTACTGGTGTACACTCAGTTTTACCAGGATTTGTGGAATAAAGAAAAGTAACCTAAAGAAAACTTAATTAAATAAAAATTTAATAAAGAAGGGAAGATATTCTAACCAGAAAACAGTGATAGAGAAACAATACATTTATTGTGGTTTAACCAGGAAATTAATATTTCAAGAAACCATATATTTCTATCAATTTGCTAGTGCTCTAAGCTTTTCAGGCTTACACCACTGACAGGATGGAAATCAACAGCTTGTAGAAGCAAACCACCAAGAAAAATGTCTGAAAAGACATTTTAAAAAGAGGTTTAATGGCTTGACAAAGAAAATTGCAACATGGATTGGTCTGTGCAGACAATAAAATATCAAAAATGTAGATCCAGATCTTATTGTGGTTGTGGGGATGTGTGGATATTGTTAAACGAACAATGCACTGGAGGTTTAAAAAGCATTAAAAGCAATGGCCAAGCATCACATTGAGCCTGCTGCTTAGTAATGAGGAGCATAAATACTTGTTTCAAATTAGTAGATATAGTCAGGCTTAAGTATGAGCATTAAAAATAAAAAGGAAGTTTCCAGTGAAACCAGGGAGGTGGGAGATGTTTAAAAAATCTTAATACTACAAACAAAATCCCTAGTATTTGTCTTTGCTAAAAATATGGGCAGCTATTAAAAAAAAAAAAACAAAAAAACAAAAAAAAAACAACAAAA
>VZTJ01003630.1:2548882-2567493 GCA_013397795.1 Orthonyx spaldingii
AAAAAAACAACAAAAAAAAAACCAAACCAGAGCATGGATTAATTCTGCCTGTTGAAAAGGTAATTCATATATTTTCTTATTGAGACATAAGAGCTCACAGGAACTGCTTGCTGGAGTACTGTAAGGAAAAGAATAAGGGTCAGTAAATCATGGAAAAAACCACAAGTTATAATCACTTTAAAACAGCTGAGGTACTGACTCTACCTAGAAATGCACAAAACACTTTAGTTTGTATATTCAAAGGAGAACCACGTCCACAGCAGACCTGTGACATTCACAGAGCATTCTGTGGCCTGCTTTGAAAGCTGGGCCTCGTCAGGACTAATGGGTGACAAAAGCAATCTGAGACAAATGAAGAGTTCTGTAGGCTTTGAGGAGCCTTTACCAGAGGTTTTCACAAATCATGCAGCATGAGAAATGAGGAGGAAAAGAGCAAACTGAAGCAAGGGTGAAAATTCATGGCTGTCATCAGGAACGCGAGGCTGGAAACAGCACCAGCAGGTGATCCCTAATGGAAACATCCCTGCTTTGCAAAACATCTCTGAAAGTCTTCAACAGACAGGGCTCTTGGCCAAAAGTAACATAGAGTGAATGAAAACATATAAAATAATATAAAAGTGTCATAAATTGAGAAGATCAGAGCTTCAGAGCAGCATTTTCTGTAGCATTTTCACTTTGCTGCTGTAGCAAAGCGCAGTGTGGTACAGAGAATGGAGGGTTGGCTACCCAGAATAAAGTCAGTCAGGTGATGAATATGGATAACACAGAGTGTAAAACATGACAAAGTAGAAAGCTCTCATTACTCTAGAAGACACTAGGAAGGGGATAAATATCAGGCCTGTTTTCATTCCAATAAAAGCACCTAAACTCTATTTTGACTAAAGCTGAGTGATACAGCTTTACTGCCTATAGCTTGGAGTAGCATTATCACTCTCGTATGAATGAGGTACATAAACTTTTCCCTTTAGTGGAGTATTAAAGGGAAATATTTTATTTATTGTAGTTTACAGGAACAGGATTTACTAATAACATTAAAATCTCTTACCAACAGGTGCAGACAAACCTATTTCATGTTCTTTGGTCAGGCACCACCTCAAGTGACAATAAGCAAGCCCCAGGTCTGTTCTCCCTCCCTGTTCAATGCTTTTCAAATATCATGTGAATGAAAACATGAATGTACATTTTCTTTGGATTTTCTGTGGGATTTAAAACTCTGTTTGATCAACATTAGAAAAGTCTAACAGAAGTCAGGTTGAAGCTAATGACAATGAAGTTGCTTGAATGAGAGAAAGCTGAAGTATTCAAGCAGGACTTTCAAAGATGAGGGAAACAAAAGCTTATATGACAAAAGTTCCGGAAAATAAATAAAATAAAATAAAATAAATAAAATAAAATAAAATAAAGTAAAATAAAATAAAATAAAATAAAATAAATAAAATAAAATAAAACAAATAAAATAAAATAAAATTTGGTTTTAAGAACAAGAAATAAATAAGAAATGTTACGAGAAGTACTACAAGTATGTGGTGCCAAGATAAGTACAGAGGTTACCTACTTTTTCTGCTGATATCCACTGAAGAAAAGTAAATTGAGTTAAAGCAAAGGGAAGAATTTAAAACTGATAGCAATTGCCCTTTTGTACAATATATAACCAGCTTTCATTCATTACACCTCCTTTCATCTTTTTCCACAAAAACAGTAAATAAATTCAAATGACAGCACAGAAAGGGTCTGAGTCTTTATTATCTCTTTTATGAATAGACATGTCTCCTCTAGAAGAGAAAAAAATAAAAATTTACGTGACTAAAAGAAGTTCCCACAGGGAATAATCATCATTGTCCCCTTTGAGAGTTTTGCTATTAACCTTGAAAGCCAGGTTTGTTGCTCTCTACCCATGAAAACATAGACCTGAACTGGTGTGAATTGGCTGAAAAATGTCTCCATCCTAAACGCAGCTTTGTGAAAAAGAATCTTCCCTCCCAAACCCAGTGGAGACATTACCACGGAGTTTGTTTAGAGTTGAACAGGAGTTTAAATATGGATTTTCTTAATGGCCATGAATGTTCACTCTGGAGCTACATGAGTTTCAGAAGTAGGATGAGTCAGCAGAGTTATTTAATTGCCTTAAAGGCCAAAGCTGGGACTGTCTGGAAGTGCAACAGTAAAATAAGAGTTATTTGAAGAGCAATATTCGTGGAGCTAAAGGCCAAACTGATGAGCTATTTTATTTTTTTTTAAATTAAGCTGCCCAGACACTTAAAATAACATTTTTAGTTGCAATAAAACCATAACCTAATGGCAAGACATGGAGGAGGCCGGGTGCTTGTTATTTAAATCTACAGAAAGGTTCAAAGACAGAAAGTGCCTGCATGGGTCCATGTGCCTTGGGTTCTGGGAGAGCTGAACCCTGTGTACATTTTGATGGAGTTGTCTCATGCACTGCAGTCTAGCACTTGCTTTTGATGCCTGTTAAATACTGAAGTGGTTTTTGGAATACTTAGAAATGCTAAAATCCTCTGCAGCAATGAGGGAAAAAAGAAAATGTTTTATCACTGTGAGGAAAAAATTCCTTTTCTATAGTAATTGAAAGGAGAATTTGAGGTGCTGAGAAGAGGGGAAGAAAAAAAACATGTTATTTCATATTTTTTCCTATCTACTTTAAAACAACTTACAAAGATGGGAAGGGTTTTATCTTTTTTATTATTATTATTATTTCATACCCTGAAATACAATTATTCTATGACATAACAGCATGGATCAAACTTAGTGGCTGTCTTTAGGCTACTAAGCCTTGTTGAATTTTTATCTGCAAAACCACTTTATGGGATAATTATGAACGGAGTTAAAGCTTGTGGATGTAAAAGGGTTTCTTCACCATGCATATATATGTGCACAGGACAAGTAAATAAAGAGTATGGCTTGTTGGGAAGAGCACAGAATTTAAAAAAAAAAAAAAAAAGAAAAAAAAAAAAGTAGAAGTGTTGTACTTCACATTCCTGAACTGATACTGGCATCAGACAGGAATCAGATCAATCCTATGACTAGTAGGATTGCTACTAATAAACTACAATCTCAAAATCTGACAGGCATATTCTCCCCAGATTCTTCCCCCTAATTTCATTGCCCTTCCTTCATTTTGTCTTGATGTGACCTATTCTTGGATCCAAAATACAATCTCCACCCCGTTTTCCAGCTGTGATATTATATTTTATTGTTCTCTACTTCCTTTGGGGCTCTTTCTTTTCTAATTATCACACTAAGTAGATCTGGCTTTCTTGCTCACAGCTTGATCACTTTTTTTCATGTGTGATACCATCTGCCTAATAGGCTTTCTTATCTGGCTTGGGGGGGTGGAAGGGCTGCCATTGTAGATTCTGCTGTGTATCCCCAGAGATTTTAATCCATGTTTTCTTATCATTAAAAAAAGAGAAAAAAACCCCAACAAAACCTTCTCATTTTATAGCTGATTTCAGCAACAAGTTTTTTAGCCACGTGTAACAGAATATGCTTTTTCTGCAGCATGTTCATGCAAAGCCCATGGCCAGCTATAATATTTTCTATTCAAATGTTTACATACAAGCAGAGACAGTCATCATATGCATGCCCTGAAAGAAATGTATTTGCTTTATTCTGTCTACTGGTAGAGTAAAATTCTCACCTTGCACAGATCAGAATTGATCTGATTGATTTCACAGGTATTAATAATGTAATCCTGATTATGAGAGCAGACCTAATAATTTTAGGATGATTGTTTCTGTTAGACAAATCAGTAATAGAAATGCTCCAAGAAATTAAATACTCAGCTGCCAGTGGGGAGCATGGGTGCCTGGGGCTGAATTGAGATGAGCTTGAACAATCCCATATCCCTTCTGGAAGAAGGATCCTGCTCTGTGTGCAAAAAATGCCTGTGGCATAAGTGCCAGAATATCACCATCTAATTTATTTACTGTGTGATTCATTGATTAATCATTTCTTTGCATTCCAGGACACAGAATGCTACACAGAAACACCTCCTTCCCAGTAGCACCGGGTTAGTGGATCAAGGGAGCTGTGTGAAAACTAGAGAGACAATAACAGCAGAACAAATTTGTTCTGCAAATTTTAGTTTCACAAGGGATTGTCTTATTGTTTGACTTTGTGAAGGAAGTTATAATTTATACTTGGAGGTAAAGCACAATATAATTCAGTCTGTGACAGAAAACAGAAAATTAATGAAGCACCATCCTCGTTTGCTGAGGCTCATATTAAAAAATGACACTTGGAAAAGGTTGTCATACTTTTTCTCATACTTTATGAAATTCTGGCCATCTCAGATCTCATGGTGAAGTCCTTCTTGATTTCTAGAGGACCAAAAATGTATTTGTTTTAAGCCATTATTTGATATGTTGAAACCTTTGCACAAATGACATTGTGCTTATATAAAAACTGTGTTAAGAACAAGACAGCAACCACCTATCTTCAAACTGAGGAGTCCTCAGTTTTTCCACTTGAGTGTTCTATTTATTTTTACACTATAAACCCTACTAGACAAAACACCAGATTTGCATGTAACTTGACAAAATCTCAGTGAGTGCACTGAGTTTATCTCATCAAGAAGTTAGGCCTGAATTTTTGCAATGTATCAAAACACATCTTCAAGGAAATAGCACTTAGAATAATGCCAGTTTATCACATTAATGGACAAGCAGCAAAGGATTTATGGAAGCCCTCCCAACAGCTCTGATAGATGGGATAAGGGACCCATAATTGTTGAAATAGCTGTGTGGCATCTGCCTCACGGGTGCTTGCTTTGATTAGGGTCATATCATAGGTTAAGATTAAATCCTTACCCTTGACTATGTGTGGAGTTATCATTTCCTGTTTCAATTGGTGCTTCCATGTTGGAAGAAATCCACTTAGCACACTTAGCACTGAATGTAACCCAAAGTTACTTTGTTGTCATAGCTATTTAAACCCAAATCATTCACCCCAAGCAGGCACATACTTAATGACAGATGGGATGACCTGCGGAGCACAGGGCTGGTGCAGGGACCAGCCCAGAAGTTGGTGAAGCTGTTTCTTCACCTGAAGTGGGAATGCAGCCATATTCCAGCCGCCTGAGTGCACTGCTCTTTCAGCTGAAACATGCTCCAGTGAACTGCACAATTATTCTGCCACCTGCACAATGCCAGTCCAGCTAATACACAGGGAACCTGGATACAGCCACAAACACATTCATTGTAATGGTACACCTTTTTCACAGAGCAATACTGTTCCTCTAGACTAACCTGGTTGCAATGCAACAGAAGTCAGTAAATCTCAGTTATTCATTAATTCTGTCATCAGAGGTTCCATGCATAGCTCCATTTTCATTACTGTTGCTTTATTTGATACCTCAGTGGATGTTGAATAGACTCTCACGAGTATCCTGCTACATTCAACTGAATTATTTGGCTTTTCACCCATGTTTCTTGAAAGACTAAAGCCTGACACCATTCAATACCTATTACCTGTGGGTTAGCCTGAGTACCTGTGAAAGACATTCCTTCCTTTAGCTTTGACTTAGAGGAGCCTGATAATTTTGGGACTGTAGTGGGAGTAGGACAGCTGGTAGGATATACAGCAGATGCTCAAAGACTGGACACTCAGATTTATATAACTTTGCAGTCAGGTCCACTCCATTCTTGAATTTATTCACCATTATGCAAAAAATATTCCACTCTGTGAAAAAATAAAAAAGCAACACTTTGCTGTCTCATCAGGAAGATTGGCCTAAATTTTTATCCCTAAAGCAGACAGGGATAAAATAAAGCTATAATGAAAGCATAAGAGAGAGAAAAAAAGAGCACAAATAGCTTAAAAATAATAATTTTTCAAAAAAAAAAAATAGACAATGGAGAAAAGAAAAGCAAGAGCCAGATTATCAGCATCTATAAAGACAGTATGGCTAAAATAACATTGAAATTTTTAACAAGAAAGTAACTGTAGAGCAGTTATATCAAGTTCTAAGATCTTGAAGGAATATCAACTGAAAAGCTAAAAATGGTATTCTCAGAGCCTACATTTCAGAATATTTTTCTTAGATGCTTTTCTAACTCAGAGAAAGGTGGTTAACTTTAGGATTCAGACAGAGAGGTGAAGTATTTGAAAGAGCATTTTTAAACCCACGTCACCCATTTAAACATTTCTAATTTTCTTAATGATGATGAATGGGGAAGAGAAAATAATCAAAGATGTTATAACTTTATGATATTCTTTAGGACATATTCAAAAATAAAATCATACTTGATGTTTAACACTTTGTTTTGCTAGAAAAAATTAAGTGCTGACTTCCTTTTTTAATTACTTTTTTGTGATTTTAATATTTATTCATGTAAGTTAATGAGCTGTCCAATCTAGGAGTCCCAGAATCAGGTCTCAAACAGCACTAGCAACCAAACAGCATTATTGGCTTGCAGAGTGAAACAGCACACCCAGCTATGTGGTGTACACACTCAAGCATTTTTCTGGCAGAATTATAAAAATCATCATATCTGTGCCAGGAGCAGGTTGCCACACAGACCTGCAGGTTTTAAAATATGTCTCAGAGTCTGGAATGTAGACTTGAATTTTAGTTCTGGCATGACTTGTCAGCAGGATGATGGTTGGACTCGATGATCTTAAGAGGTCTTTTCCAAACCTAATGATTCTCTGATAACATCACATTCCCCTTTCCAGGGGAAGTATTGCATTACAAGCTAGACAGGCATTAGAAAAGATTTGACCAGTAAGCACAGAAGTGCTCATCCAAAAACTTTCCTGACGAAAAAATTATTATTATTTAAAGTAGAAAGAATGAATATAAAATGTGTTTATTCTGTTCTTTGACCCTATTTAAGCAGATTGTTTAAAAAAAAAAAAAAAAGCTATAAAAATGCTGTTTAAATTCCATTCAGTTTATGGACTAAATGGAGGAGTTACTGCTGTTTAGTTTCTTCACACATTCTATACATTACAGGTATTTGGATCTGCTAAAGGGCCCCACCTGCCAGAATCTCCATCACACACAAATGGTAGATATGCAGTGTTACCATAGAAATGGGACAGCACCACAGGAAAAAAACAAAACACATAATCATGTGAGTACCTTGAATGCAGGTACACTAACTATGCATGGGAAACCAGCATGCTGGGATCACTTCCTGGAATGATGGTGGGATTGCCTGGAAAATTGCTGTTCATGGTATCTGCAGTGTTTACAGTGACTGACTCCAAAGCAGAGTGCAAACAGGAAACAAAAGAAAACCTTCACTAAGACTCCCTGCAGAGGATGAGATGGAAAAGGTGGGGAAAAGTAGTCTATGTGAAAGATGCAAATAACAAGTGTAGGAGAAAAAGGAGACTAATTTACAGAATGAGAAACTGAAGGAACTGTGAGTGAAGCAGAAGCAAGAACTGAAGGGAGAATGGAGGATTTTCTGTTCACGACAGAAAATGGAGAGATAACAGACTCAAATGGGAAAGAGAAAAATGAGAAGCAGTGCAGGAAAGGGAGCAGACAGAGCAAAAGCAGAGATGAGGATAAGAAGGAGAAAATCCCCAGGAAAAATGATGGCAAATAAAGTAGTGAGAAGAAAAACAGAAGAGGAAATGCCAAAATTTAAGAGGAACTGGAGCACCAGCTGACACTGAAGAAGCTACATGTCCCATAATTTGAAAGTATAAAGCCCAGATATGTTTTATTTTTAAAATATTAATAACAAAGCAATATTGTATCTCACAGTGTCATTTTTTTCAAAGTCCACCAATATTAATAATACAGGAAGGGGAGCTTGCAAAATCAAATCACACTTTTTATTTCTGGAAAATGATCATCCATTTTTTATGTAGTACTTGCCCATGTCTCTCAGTTTTATTGAGTTTGCTCATGGATGTTTCATCACCAGGAAAAAAAAAAAACCCACAAGCAAAAACTAGTCCTGAGATTAAAATACTGAACCCATGTTCAGGTAGTAGGTACCAGGCCAGACTTTCAGGTATTTAAAGGACCGTATTAGAAATTGATAACAGGAACAGAAGTTTAGAAATTTTGGTTTCTTATTTAAATGTTCAAATAAAACACATGGACTATGTAGGGTGTTTGTTTCCTCTTTTCCTGAATTCAGGTTTAAACCTTATGTGGCTCATAGTGAGAATAAAAAAAAAACACTGATAATTTTTACGTTCATAAACAAATATACTAGCCTAACTTTTTTTTTTTTTTTTGTTCATAAACTTTAACATCTTTATAACTTTTACCTTAAACAATGGCATCTATTCTTACACTTTGGAAAATGTTGTAACAATGAGAACATATTTTAGATTTTCTTTTAGAAGTGTCCTATCGTTTTTTGGGGGGAAAGAAAGGGTTACAGTTGTTTTACTTTTTAGCTTTACAAGACTCAGTTCTTTTTCCAGACTAGAGATTTTATCAGTCCTTTTCAGAACTTTTGTAGTTTTCTAAGGTGTTTCGTTATCAAATAGAAGGTCATAAGAAGACTATTTTTAAAGAATTAAAGCAATCTGAAATTGTAGATAGCATAAATTTATCAACACAGTAGCAAAATCAAAATCAGTAATCAATTTGCTTGATTTTAATCAATCCAGCTCATTTACTTAGAAAATTAAAAAAATGTATGTGATTAAATAGCCATAGCTGCCAAATTAAAAAAATAAAAATAGAAAAAAGGCCCACGCTCTTCAATTATTTCTGCAAAAAGATATTTCTGTTCCCAGCAATGATTTATTCTTGTTTTGACACAACACAGTGTGAAAATTAAGTCCAGAATATCCAACAATGAAAAATTCCGGATTAAAGTATAGGTACCTAAGGCCTGACAAGTGATAAATTAGGAAGGGAACCAATCTGTTAACTTTTCCCACGATCTACTCAGGGACAAACCTCTGAAGGCACTTGCAGTGTTGTCAAAGTTTCATTAAGGCACGGAATCCTTCCCGGGGTTCTCCAGGCGCCAGTTTGATGGATGTGCACTTGGAGAGCTGTTCCTGGGCACTGCAGTGGGTTCAGCTCCTCCTGTACAGCCATCAGGTGTTTAACTTGAGCAGTTAAACAACAAAGACCATGTAAATGCTGCCCAAGAAAGCAGAGTAAACAAAGGCATAAAGCTGTGCAAGAAAAACAACACCTGGAGAAGTCAATAAGTCTGGAGAGCTAAGGTTGCTGCAGGGAGAAATTAATTTTTCTGTTCTGCTCCCACTACACATATAATACTTCCTAAAACAGAGTTTCAGCAATGACTTCTTGCAATTTTTGCACAGTTTTCAGTAAATTGAATTTGTTTGCAGTCCACACTTAATACACAAAAGCATGAATTTACAAATGTTCCATTTTTATCTTGCTGTAGTCTCAAAAAAACCCAAAAAACAGGCCTAAGCAACAAGTAATTTTCCATGGGTATGAAATTAAATTGCCAGAAGAAAAATCAGCCTAAAAATACATAAATCTTTTTGTAATGTTAATTATCTTACTCGTAACATAACCTCTGTCCAAATCCCAAAGAGAATATAGCGATAATGAAAGTCTGACCTTCCGCTTGTACACGTAAATATGCAATAGTAATATTCCTTTTCTCCCATACCTATAACTTTAATGTTTATAATTGAAAATGCATTTGCCCATTTAAAGAATGTGGTTCGATAATTAAATGCTGAATGAAAAGCCTTATAGAAAGACAGTGCATCAGTAATATAGTTGTCATTGCAATTCCTTGTGAATAAAATTCATTGCAAAGCATAAATTAATTTGTAAGCACTATAAGCACCAGCATCCCAATGAAAACACAAATATACTGGGCAGAATTAACAAGTTTGGAAGACATAGAAGTTATGTTAACAGCCTTGTTATTCAATTAACTTGGCTGCAGAAAGAAATTATGTTAATATCTAAAAAGACATTGACCTGAATTTTTACTACTAACAGGGTATAAGAATAGGATTTACTCAAAGTTCACATTTGAACAATAGATTGTTTTGAAGAATGATAATTTTACTTAAAATGGCCTTTAAGCTTTCAAATATCTTGCAAATCTGCTTACAGAACCTGCTTGTGTTCCATGCAAAGAAAATACATTTATAAGTGTCACATTAACTATATTTAGTGTATTGATCTGTTTACATGAAAGTGGTTAAAGTCTACACGCTTAAACATCAACATACATTTCAGCTTTAGGGAAGGCAAACACAGACACTTTTTCTGAAAGATGAAACACTGGTTTCCAAAGTATTTACCTGAAATACTCTGATACAAGTTCATACTCCCAAGAAAATGGGAAGCAGGCTGAAATTGACCTTCACCTGGTTTAAGCAAGTACATCAAACATTTTCTTGTGCAGTCGTGTGGCAGAACTAATACTGCAACCAGCTAAATTCCCAGCACCTATATTTTTCTGTCTCATTGCTCTGAGAATTTGAAAGCTGCTTTTAATTTTCCTCATAAATTCATGTGTGCTGAGGTTATCCCTATTTGTCTTTTGACAAGTGTTATCTGTTAGCTGAGAGGATTTTCCCCCTGCTCCATGCTTGTCTTTTCTACATTTAAGCACTGCTTTTATTTTGCTAGGCCCTTTCTTTGTCCCTCTAAGCAAGGCTCCCACTTCCTCAATCACTCTGTTACACTTTCACTTAATCTTCCAGAACACAGGCAACAAGAATTGCACATGGTGTTGTGAGTGATATCTCTTCTGTCTCCCTCATAAAAGAGCAAAAAGGCTCTGTTTATGCTGGAAACATCTCACTCAGTACAACTTCCATAACATTAATACTGTCAGGGGAAACATCCTCCCCTTGCTGCCGGGGGCGTCAATCCAGAGTTGGGATTTCTGATGAAGGTCTCTAAACACTGGGTAAAACAATACCAGTGACCTCAGCAGGTTCTGGGGACAAATCCCTGAATCCTGTGTTGTTTTCTTCCTCTCTGCTTTTTTCTCTGTCCTGTGAAACAGTAGAAAGAAGCATTCATCTCATTCTTTTAAGTACAGGGGGGTTTTGCTACCACTCTCTACTCTGCTGCTGCTGCTTCTTCCCTGAAGCTGGAAAATGTCCATGTGCTCCTTCTACACCCTGTGCATGCCATATGTCTGAAATTATGCTAACTCCTATGATTACCCATGATTTCCTACGTATTGTGCTCCCAAAAGATTAAAATTAAAATAAGTTCTCCAAAAGTTTGACTTGTTTTCTTTTTCCTGATTTATTTCTATACTCTGATGCCACTCCACATCTTCCTACTGTAGTACAAAACCAAAAAACCTGATGGAACATTAGAATGTATTTTATTTTCTCCTAGGGTGAAGTAATTTTTTGCAACATCTCTTCATCTTGCAAGTCTTCTGTTTTAATATGAGAAAAGTTGATGTCACCTGCAAGAACTCTGTTCTTGAAGAATTACATTGAAGAAGTGGTGTTCCTTCAAATGTCCCCACTGGATGCAGTCACCTAAGAATTCTAAGCTCAACACACTGCACCACGAAATTGATAGGAGATAATATAAAATGTTATGAGCTAAGGGATCCGTATTTTTCTCAATTTATATACATCCATGTATAGATCTATAAATATATGTATAAATACAAGGAATAATTGAGCTTTCAATTTTCATTCAGAAGCTTTTACATTTGCTATTTCTTCACAGTGATATCAGCTAAGGGAGCCATTTCTGTTTATTTATATTTTGAGAGTCAAAAAGTGTCATTCTCTTAACGCCTATGGACTCATATTTGTCTCACACTAGTTAATTAAAACCTAAAGCTTGCAGAGCTCTTCAGAAACCACTATAATCATTCACTAGAAAATATTTATTGGGAGAAATCATATTTCCTCTCAAGGAATCAGTATGCAACACTTGTAATTGAGCTTCTGTAAGACAAAAAGACGTTTCATGGTGTGGTGGTGGCAGCGGGAAAATCTCATTAATCAGAGCAAAGCAGGTGTCTTATAGCCACTCACTTCCAAAACTTCTTCCCCCCAAGAATGCTGTGCACTGGCTGGAAATTGTTTTGGACTTGACAGTTTGGAGTTGATCTCTTCCTGGCACCGAATGAAAGGTGCCAGGGGACAGGGAATGTCCCATTCCTCCAGCCTCACTTGTTTCCTGCTTGCTGGAACAGCTTTGAAATGAGAAAAATGGTGGGGCAATTCTAGAACAGATAAAACCTTTCACTTCCCGAGCAAATACTCTGAACATAATGAAATCTGATAAAGACTACTTTACATTTATAAACTATGTGTGTGTATAAACACAATCACCACATTTTCTTAACCATGGTCTCATTTTAAAGAAAAATGGAGTACGTAGTTATAGTTGTGGCTATCACATGGAAAAGGCTGGGATCAGTTTTGGCTCAGGTGTCCATGAGAGAGGGTAAACTACACAATTTTTAAAAAACATTTCTATTTTAATTTCTCGGTTTATAGGGATTTCAGGGCTAGGCCATATGAGTAAACCCACACCTTTGATCATGAATAGTGACCCTGGCCAAGACTTACACTCCCTGGGATCCTGTTTCCAGCTGTGAGCAGCAGATGTTGCTGAAGGTGCCACCTGACTGGGTGCCCAAGGCCTGCAGATAAACTGTCCCATCATGAACCTGCCTGGACTAGACTTCTTAGTTTCTTAATCCTCAACTTCAGGCATTTTTAAGGTCAGGTGCTGCAGTACTCAGCCAGCAGATGTCTGAAGCTTTCAGTGCCTAGCACTGGGATGTAAGTGTTGGGGGATATTTTGCCTTTAACAAGCTTTCACACACAAAAATGATCTATGCTTCATCGAGCAGTCTCTTTCTCATGAAAGAAGACAAGGCTGCAGAGCACAAAATGTTCTGCTTCTTTGAGAACTTACAAAGAGTGATTTTCTGCAGGTGATCATTTTTGGCTGAGTTGTGGGCACTGCATGAGCAGCAGAGACTTTTCCCTAGCCAAAGCTCAGGCTTTTTATTGTATCAATCAATCTCTCTTTTGTCTTCTTCATACTTTTCTGTAAATGTATATTTAAATGTGCTTTATCCATATCTCTAGCATTCCCCAGTATTATGATCTTTAGAGAGCCTCATCAGGTGGTAGGAAAAAAGGTTCCATACACCCCATCATGCTTTAGAGGAGACTTAAATTCACTTTGTAATTTACTCTGAGAGAAGGATGGATAACAGCAGTGGTAGGAAATTACAGCTGCCTATTTTCCCTAATGATTAGTCACCACAAAAAAAAAAAATTGCTTATAGGCTGAATCATAGCTTGCCTTTTCTTCCTCTATTCCCATTCCAGGTAAGTATAAGCATAATGGTTCTGATATGTAAAACATCTGTGTCATTTATCCATGCCTCTGCTACTGTTTATTTTCAAGATTTTATATATTTACAGTAAAATAATAAAATTACATGTCCTGAAATCTGCTTGGAAACACCATTCTCAAAGCAGTCTGAATAAATGATCTGAATCACATGCAGCATTTCATAATTCAGTAAGAGATGAAAAACAATAAAACTGATAAGAAAGCCAGGCATCCTAGGAACATTTTGTGCTATTACAGTCCATCATGGTGGAATTTTGCACATTGATGTTGGCCAGTTTTAAAGGAGTGGCATTTTTACCTAGGCAGTAAGGTTCAGTCAATTTATGCCAGCAGATTTTTCTGCCCTCTTAAACAGGGACAAAAGTTTGAATTTGAGCTGTGACTCGAGTATGTCAAACACAACACGCCGCAGACTGAGTCTGCTGCAGGGCATTAGAAGATCTAAATTGTGATTAAATGGGATCAATTTCACTGGTTATAAAGAAGAAACATTACTTTCTGAAACAAAAATGAGAAGAAAAAGAGAGAGAGAGAAGAAATCACACTGAGAAGTACTTCCTTTCTGAAATGATCACTGGAATCTTGGAAAAAGACAAGCAGCTCTATCCAAAGGATAGTCCATGATGGTTTTGAGTTTCACAGACACTTTTTCTTCATCTTCTACAATACTATGTACGGAAATCAAGCAGAAACAAAGGAAAAATAATGAAATAAAAATACTGTACAGCTTCCTACATCCTAGGAAAACTATTTAGACAGCCATGGTAAGTTGCTCTGAAATGTTGGCATTACCCCTTTCTTCAGGATAAGATCAATTGTGTTTTGGAGGGTATTTTAAAAAGACAGTAGTTAATAACATTGGGTTTTACAGAGAATGGAAACATGATGTTCCCTACATTTCCCTAAAGGTGACCCCTTCACCAAGACTGATTCTCAGCATCTGTAAACTACAGGCAATTCGCTTAAATTATGTTGCAAGTAATAACATAAGTAACTCTGAATGTGGGAGTGAATCAGGACTGAATGCAATTGAAACATTAGATTGATTTTAGAATATTATTCTGCAAACCAAAAAAGTCAGGCAATTGGTGACAGAGAACTGAATGTTTTGTTTTGTTGTTAGGTTTTGCCTCAAGTTTTAACTGAGAGCAAATATTCCCTTAAATATGTATTTACTCACTTATAGATTTAGCTGTGGACAATATTATATTAAACACTGGAAAATTATGCATGTTTTGGAAATGGAAATTGCAGACTTGTTCTGTGTTTACATTGTTGCAGCTGATGATGAATGCATATACTGAGCATACAAAAAGATTAAGGGAAAAGGGGAATTTCTTTTACATATAATACATAAATAAACTTGTAAATACTGAAAAAAAAGTTAATATTATAGCCAAATATGCAAATACAGAGAAATTTCTGATTGTAAGCCTTAGAGCTATTCTTGCATGTCTGTAAATTCATCACTCTGATAAAGTTTGCTCACAAAGTATTAACTGTTTGAGGACAAACACACAGGAGCATTCATGGTGAAAATAGACAGATTTCTAGGTGTTTTCACATACACCTGTGTGTACCCAGATTATATAGAAATTTGTGTATAAATAGAGACAGATATTACTATGGCTAAAACATCTGATAATTCTATAAATGTGTTCATAAATAAATTAGTAATGATAAATAAAATAAAAATAAATAAAATAGAGCAAACCAAAATAACAATACTAAAAATGGTAGTCACAACCACTTAAAAAAAAACCTCATCTGGAACAGATTTCTTAAAAGTATATTTTGGAGCTAGAAGACAAAATCTATTGATTGCACAATAGAAAAGTATAATCTAAGAAATTGCAAGCAAATTCTTGTTTACAGAAAAAATATCATGACTTCTTGCAATTACCTAGTGAAGAATATTAAAAAATGTTCTGAGAACATGAAATAATAAAGCATAAGTGTTCAATAGATAAAAGAAGCAACCAATAATAGAATGCTGGTATAGGAACCCCAGGAAGCTTCAGTAGGTGTCTGAAGCAGTTGATGATTTTCCAAAGAACAAAGAGAATGTGAGGGGCTGTTAATAACTCTTTCAGGAGAGCTGGACTTGAGCCACATAGTGCCTGGTCTGCAAATATTATGTTTAAAAATCAATTCTTTGCTTCACAGGAAGCCAGCGTACTTTTGTCAAAATTAGAGCAACATGAACATCTGTCCTGGAGCCAGTTAACCATTTCACTGCTTGCACTCTTCTGGTTTTCCTTTTTGTCCCATGAGCAAAGGAGAGTAAAATTATAAACATCCACAGAAACCCAAAGGTTAATACATTTGCAGCAGTATGACTGTATCAACACACTTTAGGATTAGTGAGAAAACCCAGGCAGTCATCAGTGCAGGATAGAACTTGAGGATACAGGGTCTCAAAGCCCAAAGTTACAAGTATTGAAAACTCTTAAGGATAAATAAGACAAGAGCAACATGGGATGTCATTTCATATCTTCAAGGTTATCTTTCAAAATAATTCAAATATGTTTTTAGGAAGCACTAGCTAAAAGGTGTCAATGATACCATTTAATTTTCAGTCTCTGCCTTCAGTTAATTTTTTTTTCCAGACACAGGTTTTGAGAGAAAATGTTTTGTTGTTATTTGTTTTTCTAGTCACAGAATCATTAATATTTTTTGGGGGTAAAAAAAAGAAATATACCAGAAGGATTTTTTACTTTCGATATATTTTTATACAGAACCATCATTATCCGAAGGATTAAGCCCCCACTGGTACAACCATTGTTCAATTCTCTCTTTCTGGAGGAACTTGTGTGGATGCAGGTGACTTGATCAAGTCCAGCTCTGCCTTCTGATGTTTTCCCTGGAGACCACCTGCCCAGATAGTTGCATTTGACTGTAATTCCCTCCAAAAGCACTGCTGCTTACTTCCCTGGGACAGGATTTTGCCTTAGCTATTTACAGAACCATTTTGATACCATGTAAAAAATCTCATTACGGTGTCACTTAAGAGGGAGATGCAAGTGAAATATTCCTACAGCAAAGCTGTCACGCTTGGGACTGGAATAGACTGGAAAGCTGCTCCCTGCCTGAACCTCACCCTGTTAACAGGTCTCAAAATCCTGCAGCAAGCTGCAGATTAAATACCTCAGCCTCAGTGGAGCGGACTCAGCATGAATATTGTGTAACGCTGGGCATCCAAGCGGAAGAGATGAGATGTTTCATTTCAAAACCACACCAAATTCTTATGCAGCGCTGCCTGGCACAAACTAAAGCTTTCACCAGGCACTGCCACACCTACCAAAGGCATTCTTGGTTACCATTACCCAACTTTGTAAAACACAAGCACCCACACACCTGGAATTTCACCTGTTAGGAAACTGCCAGTGCAGTGCTATGTGGCAGGTTTCATCTTGGGTTAAAGAAGGAGTTGAAAGCTCTTAGGAGAAAATGAACACACTATAAGAACAAAACTCTTGTGTAAGAAAAAGCCAAGACAAACAAAACCATAAAACAAGCAAAACAAAACCACAAACAAACAAAGCCCAAAATAAAACAAACAAACAAAAACCCCTAAGAAGTAAGAATTTTAGCTACTGGCTTACTCGGCTGCCCCTTGAAGTTAAGAATAGCCAGATATTAGAAATTCATGGAGGTGCAAGCACAAGATTAATCGAACGATCATTTTCAATTTCATTTCCTGTTTGCTGCTCTTAAGTAGCTGGGTTCTTGTTCCTTTTCAAGAACATGAAGAGAATAATGAAACTGAATGTGGATTTTTCATAGTTTGCACGACACTTTTTTCTCACTGGAAGGGTGGAATTGCAATTAGAGCACTGAAAATCATCAAACCCCTTTTCGTCCCATACACACCTGGTAAAAAACCTTTACAGGACACCAATCACAGGTCTTTCTCCCATGGAAACCAGCTTCTACTCTCTTTCCTACACATCAACTCTTTTTGAGTAATAAAGAAAGCCAATGAAACAAGGAAGGTGAAAATATAGGTCCCTGGACTGCTTTAACATAATTGTGTTTTCTTATGGTAAGACACAGTATTTTCATTTCTTCCCTGGGTAGTGGCTCATTAATCATTTTAGAGTACTCTTCCTAGGCTAGAATTCATCCTTATAACACACCTTGTGGAAGAGTCTCAGAACTCTAAATCTTGGTGCATTAGGGGTCAATAATAAATGATACTAATTTTTCCTCTACACACAACTCAAGGGCACTTTAAAAAGTAAAGAAGGCAATAAACAAGACTGAAAGGAATGTGATTATGACAACTTGTCATGGAATATTAAATAATATAGCATTGATATAATTAAGGATCAGAGATAGGGTACCTCAAAATAACTTATGCTAATTATTTCATTTGAGAGTTAAGAAATATTGCATATGTAGCTAGACCCATATTTGTGTCCTTATTTACATATTTATAGCATTTTAACTATAGTAGGACAATGGCTATTTCCATTTTGCTTCTTACAGAGCCTCCCTGCAGTGCTAATCAAATCCTGACATCTAACACTAAGAGTTTTAAGATAATTAAGCACTTTAACCTAATGAACTTGCATTTTAATCCACTGTATTTGTTTAGAGGAAACCCAGGAGGCTAGTAATGAGATATGGAGTTTTACACACATTTATAGTGAACACTCAGATTAAGCTCAGCTCAGGAGCAAGACAGATCTGAAGCTTCATCTTCAGTTGTAGCACGGCAAAGTGATGGCAGAGTACATCACACAAGTTACATTTGTCCTGCTCTAATAAAATGCATTAGTTGTTTCAATACAATGCCTGAATACAGCTTCCCAAACTAACAACTCCACTGTGATTGACTTTAACTGATGCTTGCAGTGGGCCAGATACTGAATGGAAATGGAATTTTATGGCTGTGGCTGTGCCAGAAAAAGGGCAAATGATTTCCAATTGAAATGGGAAAGGGAAGCTTGCAACTGCCATGGCTGTGTCTGTGGCCATCAGTCCCAATGCTGTTTTAGCAGCACTGCATTCCTTTACACAACATGATCATGCCAAGAGCCAGAGGCAGGCCTCTGACATGCTCAAATCCATGTTAGTGGGCAGTCAGCAGGTAAGGAGTTCCACAGGGAAATGTATTATCTGCCTATTCACAGCAAGCCTCACCAAGGGAAGGGGCTGCAAGCTGGCTGTTTCCTCAGCTTCATACAGATTTAACTCTCCAAGAGGCAAATAAGTTACAGGAAAGAAATGCTTTGCCATCCGTGCCTAACTTTTCTATATTCTTCTATTTTTCTGCATCTCCCCCGCAAAAAAAAAAAAAAAA
>VZTJ01003630.1:2567569-2658831 GCA_013397795.1 Orthonyx spaldingii
AGGAAGTCAAGAAACTACCTGCTTTCCAAACAGTTACTAGTCTGCATATGATTCAGAGAGAGGAGTTAAACCTTAGTCTTACACCTCATGGAAGCATCTCCTAGCCAAGAAGATTTGTTTATTCCTGCATGGACATACTGCGGATTTCCTGTTTGTAGGTTTTCTTTATTTTTTTTTAAACAATAAAGCACTTTTCATCATCATGGCTCTGTAGCCCCTTAACACAGCAATGCCTCAGACTGAGGTTGATGCCATTGCAGGTGAGGGGTGGGGTGACTCCTGAGGGACAGACTGTGACATCTACACTGCTGAACACCCAACAACCTGACAGCTGGAGCACTTCCCTGGCTGGTTTGGGTTACTGTACTCCTTCCTGTACTATTTCTTTATACCCTTTATAATGTGGAAAAAATAAAAAAAAAAACCAAACAAATTACAATGCATACTATGGCTTTCAAACATCTAAAAATAACAAGCTGTTCCCCTCTCCTTAAGATTCATAGCAGTTCTCATGTTACCTCCTGTGGTGTTTTGGATTCATTTTTTTAATGGTTACATTTTCAAAATTTTCACTGCACCCAAGAAGAGTGAAAGACTTTGGAATTACTGCATTTGCCAGCTAAAGGCATTAGGCAATTACCTGATTTTCTTTGCTAGACTAAAAAAAAAAAAAAAAAAACCCAAAAAACCCAAAAAAACCCACAAATGTTATAGAGCCTGTAAAGAATAAAATGATGCAAATGTGAACTGTCAGCACAGAATGCCAGGTTTTCCCTCCAGTAGCACAATACATGGTCAAAGGTGGGTGCAGTGGGAAGTAGAAGGGACATTACCACCAGGCAGGCATGCAATAAACACCCGAAATCACCAGGCATGGGGCTCTACTTGCCCTCAAATCCAAGAGGCTGATGATACAATCTGATTTTCATTTCCCACAATACATTTTCCTATGAGAATTTTGGAGGAGAAGTTTATCACACTAGAAATGGCTTCAACGAAATAATGGTCAAAAGAGTCCATTTCACTGTTTGATAGATCACAGCAAAAATAAAATTAATCTTTAAGGCTTCAAGAATCCTAAAGTTCTGAGATGAGACTCATATTTTGCTCTTCATTTTTCAATGTTCTTTGTTCTTCTAAAAGATTAATATACATTACATCACGTCCATGTGTTTGTGCTCAATACTTTTTCTGAGAACAGGTTGATTTGTTTCTGTGTGTCTTCCACAGCTAAGCCTGGACACAAGTCTGCTGTTGAACCCTCTCTATTTAGCTTTTGAAAAAAACAAGCAGAAAGATCTACAAAACTATTCAAAAATTAACCAAAACAGAAGCAAACCAGAAAATTAATTATTTGTGCATGTAACTTAAAAAGCCAGCATTAACTGGTTTTTTTTTTAATTGTTAATGTGATCACTGAGTTTTTGGTAGAAGAATTGTATCCTACTGAGATCACTCCATAGAGTCAAAGGCTTCTGATAAGAGCACTTATATGGATTATCCATTTATAATCCAGCTCAAACAGGTTATCTGGTAGAAATATAATCAAAGAGCCCTCCAGCCTGAGTTTCTTGCAGATTTAGCTAAGCTGATTATTTTCCCCCACTTTTAAGTCCTGTTTTTTTCTCATGTAATCCTGGCATTCCGGCCTCTCCCTGGGTTGCCACCCACCATCGCCATTGTCACTATTTTGCAAGGCTACCCCAAGTCTGTGATCTGATGTGCATGTGAAAAACTGATGTCAAGAATTACACACCAACACCTGTAAAGAATGCATTCATTTTAGGAAGAAATGAAATTGCAATTGCTCTATTATATAATCATCTTGAGTTCGTAATGAAAAACATCAGGAAAAATGCGTTGTTTCTTCCTGGTGTTTTTTTAATACAAACACAAGATGATTTCAAGCTAAACATGAAAAGTTACATCCAATTTAACTTATGAAAACAAATATATATTCTAGATGAAGTGGTTGTGCTGCCAGCATCTGGTATTTATGTATATACACATGTGTACACGCATATTTTTATTTGGGAGTTTTAAAATTGCAAAAATTTGAGATACATTTCCTTATGTCGTCTCTGTCAAAATATACAGATAAATGCTGTTTTTCATAAAATCTTAACCCTTTTTTTTTGCAATGGACCATTTTACTAATGAAACTATGCTACTGTATAATGAACTTTATGTTAAACATTGAATTAAGTGAGGGGTGTACATTATCAGAATAATTTATGACATACTGTAGAGAAGGTAACATTTAAAATGCAGATGAAAATATTAAATGAACTTCTTCTAGATTAATGATGTGGCAAACAGTTGTTTGTTTCTATTTGATGGTGATCCCATGAAACCATTAGAGGTCCAGCTCCACCTATTAGTCACAAGTCAGTGGCAACAGAGCTCCAGAAAAGCCAAATGCAACACATCCTTGTGACATTCTGCACTAAAGAACTGATGAAATATTAATCACTCAGGCTCCACATGCAAAATGCAACAAAAAAAGAAAGTCAGAATAAGAAAAAATAGCACAGCAGGGGTGCTGTATATTAACATCAACAAGCCACTTTGAAAGGCTAAAGAAAAATGCAGCAACCCCAGCCCCACATGTTTGCAATTTTAAAACTCTTGTCATAGCTAAGTAATAGCATGGCCACAGCAGGATACGCCAAAATTAAAGGTAAAAGCTCTCCTAAGGGGTGAAGAGAAGACGTAATAGTGCCAAAACCGTCACTGGAAAAAGCATTTAGCTTTATTTTTTGAGAGAGAGAGAGAGCACAAAGCAGAAGAACTAGATTCATTACAAAGATTCATTTGGCACAATTATCTTTTCCTTTGTGACTTCTGAAAGCCTTTGCCTGTCATCTACTGTTGCAGAAATTTTCTACGGTCTAGACTTTTGGTCACTCATACGAATGTCACCTCTTACTGGAGCAGTTCTGTGAGTATCACTGGTCTTCCCAGCTCAGGTCCCTTTTGAATGAAATATTTCAGGAAACTATAATGACTCACTTAAAAAAACCAAAAAACCAAAAACAAATTAAAAAAAAATAAAACAAAAACAAACAACAAAAAAAGATCTAAAAAAGGAACACAGCAGTTGTGAAAAACGTTTGTGTATGAGAGAAATTTTGCAAGTCTTCAAGTTTCCTAATGCTTAAAAAAACTTTATCTTGTAGCAGACAAAAATGAGGGATAAGTGTTGCCCCATTGACACCATTTCCTATTTCTTGTGACCATTACAATTAGAATCCTACAATTTATTCCACAGATCTGTTTCTCATATTGTGTGAATTATATATTTGGATTAGGTGAATGAAATTGTTCTCGAATTGTACTTATATACTTATAAGATACTTATAAGATTTCAGCCATTCAACATCATCAGGCTTTCCAGTAACCAATAGTACCCATTATTCAATGAATCTGCTCTCATAACAAAAAGCTATGGTAGATTTTTCTGTATGTGATCATCAGCTGGTGAATTAAATGAGCCAGTGTGTTTTTTCCAGCTGTAAAGTTATACCTGACAATATTTGGACATTCCTCCCTCACTTAAATACTGTTCCCAGTTGTACAAAACACCACTGAGAATTTCAAAACCACACATTGTTATACTGATGTGGTCATCAGTTCTCATCTTTGTATCTTTATATAAAGAACTAATCAACAGAAAGAACTTCAGTCTAGGGGTACTGCTGGTGCTTGGAAGATCTTATTGTGAAATTGCTTTGTTGTGAATTTGGTTTCACCAAAATCCAGAAGGAAAAAGGAAAGCAGAAAGAAACAAGAAAGTTAAGTCATAGAAGTTGATATTTTTTTCCATTGTGTGACTTCATATTGGCTGCTAGAGTGCAATCCAGGAAGGGTGAGAGGAAAGGGGCACTAGAGCTGGACAAGTAATATTTGAGGAACATCTTGGAGTCTCCAGTTAAACTGCACACAAGAGTGAAATTTCCCTCCTCTCCTGATGCCAGGCTCAATCTGTTTTGTAATAGCTGATTATGAAGCCTTGCTGCATCTCTACTAGATTGATTTCTGTGCCAAAATACATGAATGAAATGGGAACTTTCAAAGGAGGGAAAGGATATCAGTTAGGGATCAGCAAAAAATCATTACAGCTCCCTTTTCCTCTAAATTGAAACTCTTCTACAAATGGCACACCAAAGGCCCCTGCCACCTGACCTCCACCCTGTCAATCCTAAAAGAGAGATTTTAAAGTCTTCCTGTAGCCCAGTAGATGCAATGTTTTGCCCTTCTTAATGAAAGAGCCCAGACTTTTTATTTTATTCCCTGACAGCACAAGGCCACAGGACTTGCATGGGCTCCTCCAGATGTGCCTGAGTTGTGGAGGCAGCCACCCCACTGCCAGGCTGCAGTGGCATTTGCTGAAGCCTCTTATGCCCTGTCCTGCTGAACCTTTGGGGCCAGAAAGGGAGTTCAAGGGTGGTCTTAGCAGCAGAACAAAAGGGTGGGGATTAGCAAAGTTTTGCATAAAAATTTAAACTTTGCTATGGAACAGGTTTTTCTGCACTAATTATATAATTTGGCTGCAGGCTTCAGTACCATTGCAACAGGACTGCAAGTAACTGCTTGCAATTTTTTGGGTCAATCTGCTGCTTTTAATTACACTTACAATGAATTTCTATTTACACATAAAAATGTTCTCTTTTGTCAAAGCAAAGTTCTCAGTTTAACATCCTTTTCCTCCTTTCAGCTTTATGTGGCAGGGCTACTTACCATCCTTTATTACAGGACAGCTCTGCACCTCCTTTTCCTTTTGCAAATCTCAGTTCTCTCTCCTGCTCAGAAAAATGAGAAAGCAATTCTCAATCAGCTCTTACCAGACAATTGTACTGTTAGTGCTTGTGAAAATAACAGTGGATGCAAGTAACTTTTAAAAATAATTCTATAAAGAAGCATTTTTACATGCTTCTATGGCATGACTTTTTTCAAGTTCTTTGGTTTTGATTTTATGTTTTCAAAAGGAAAATGTGGGCCCGTATTGCAAATCCCACGTCATAAGGAAAAGCATAAAGAGAAACCTACTGAGAGGTTCACTGCAATGACACCTATTTTATACACAAAGAAAAAGATACCAAATGTGCAAACCCTGAAAACTAAAAGCCTGTAGGAAAGAACTTTTTCAATTTATTTGCAATGTTTAATCTGGTCACCAGAAAAAAAGATGCAAAAAGTAAACACCATCACAAATCAAAGCAACCCAGTTTTAGAACTGAACCCGATTTTGACTCATTAGCAGAGTGGTAAAAATTAACGGGCAAAATCATAACCCACTTATAAATTTATCACAGCCCAAGGCTAGGTGGTGAATTGGAAGCTGTGATGCTTCATTCCTACAGATTATGCAGACCTCTCCACAGTAAGCCTCAGTCCTCTGAAATGGAGCAAGTGAAATTAAGGATTAGCTGGTTTTCTTTGATAAAGATTCTAGATTTTTTTATCACTGATTGCAACAGCAACTTCCAAAACAAAAAGAACCCATGTTTATAATGAAATATTACTCATACTCTTTTTCTTAAAATACACTAAATGAATCCATTGTGCTCCTCATATTAAAATCACATATGTACATGAGAACATCTGCAAAGAAATCATCCTTTTTATAAAAACTCTACGAACAGAAAATAGTACATAAATTCTTACAGGTCTTTCTTTATGCACTGATTTGCACCTACATTTAAATACAAGTTTCGTACAGATCCTGTAGATATAATACTGCATTTCTACCATCTAGAATTGTACATTTCAGTTGATGAAGTACATTTTATTATGCAAACTGACCAAAGGTTATGCATCTAACTAGTTTTTTACCAATTTATTAACCATCATGTGTTCATATAATTGGTTTCTATGTAGCAACATTCTGATAAAGACTGAATAATGAACACAACACTTAAAGATCCCTCAACTTATAGGGCATGGACTCTTCTCCATTAGGAATATAGGAAATGTCGCAATTAGTTTAGATTGATCCAGGTTATACAGTTGGGCAGTGGTGCAATTAACCAGTAAGACAGATAAGAGATATATTAGTATGAGATAACAAATGCCTCACAGGTACCGGCAAATTCTGCAGCCTGGAATAAACAAAAGAATATATCAGCATTGCTACATGTCATAGATACAGTAATATAGCACAGAATTTTTTACTTAAAGCAAATACTTAGTGTTTTTCATTAGAAAAGTCCTGAAAATGTAACAAGTGATACTAACACCACCAAAATGAGTAATCAAATGAAGAGTATGCAAAGCATTTTCTTCATTTTATTGTATATAAATTACCAATTATTTCATTTTGTTTAATATCTATTTGCCAACATTTAAATATTCAGCCTTGAGTAAGTCACTGGGCTTCAGAGCAACCAAGACACCATTTTTTTTAGCCAGGGATTGTCACAGTGGAGAATCATAAGAAATATTTTTGAAATCAGCAGGAGTTTGTTTCCATCTGACTTCTCCATAAACCAAGAATGTAATATTTTCTCAGTTACCCTCTACAACTGGACATTTCAGTAGGTGAAGTACCTTTTATTATGTAAACTGAGCAATGATATATACCATACCATGTGGCATCATGCTCAGCATATAAAGCTGAGTGGCTGAACTGCCTGCCCATGGGAACTGGTGAATGAATTTTTTGTCTTGCTTTGCTTTTGCGTAGCTGTTGCTTTCCCAATTGATCTGTCTCTAATGCAGCCTATGGGTTTCTGCACTTTTATCCCCTTGATTTTCTCCCCCAAACCAATGCTGAGTGGTGCTTTGTTGTTGTCTAGGGTTAAACCACAAGTAGAGGGTGTGATGGCAGAACCATTTATTGGCCACATCAAGGCTGCATGAGTAGAAAACAGCTTAATTTGTCTCTTGGAACTCCTGTCTACAGAACAAAGAGAGTGCCAGCTTGTTCTTTTCTTCTTGGGTTTTTTTTTTTTTTTGGTAATTTGCATTTTCTCTGGAATCAAAGCAGCTTCTCCCTCTCATGTCACAGCACAAAAGGGCTGATCATCTTGAGACAATATACGTGTGAGACAGAATATGTGATTCACAAAGTGTTGTCTTAATAATTCATTCTTAGGTTGTCAAAGGGAAGGAAGGCTTTAGAAGTTCCTTTTGTTGTCACTATAAAACAGGTAACGCCACACAGAAGAGCAGCAGCCACTGGGTGGCCCCTCCTGAGTACTGAACCCAGGTCTTTTCCTTGTTTTCTTGTTTATAACAGGAACTTACCTGCAGGCTACCAAGTCAAGAATTGTAACGGGCTGCCCAGGGAGGGGGTGGAGTCATTATCCCTGGATGTATTGCAGAAGTGACTCAGTGTAGCACTTCATGCTATGGTTTAGCGGGTTTGTTGGTGCTTGGTCAAAGGTTGGACCTGGTGATCTTGGAGGTCTTTTTCAACCATAATGATTCTTGGATTCTAATCAGAACGTGATGAACAGCAGCACGTCCACAGACACGCACCAGTGGCTGGTGTGCTCCCAGTGTCAAATCACAGCTCGGAGTTTGCAGCCACAGCCATGAACCCCTGGAAGGCTCTGTGCCACCAAATGCCCGGTGAGAGCCAATACCTCTCTCTCATTCCAGTCAATGCAGCTTGGGGCACCTCAAGACCTCCTGGCCCAACAACAACTCCATCAGAGAAGTGGGAAAATGGCAGACACCCTCCCACAGGGATTCCGGGCCAGCTGGTGTTGCTGGCACTGAAGGCTGGAACCACCCCAGAGAGCTTCTTGTTAGAAGAATGAATGAGAAATTATGGCCCAGAGTCTTCCTCACAACTGCTGCTGATGTGCCACAAATGCCATAAAAGCTGCTGCTCTTGGGGCAGCCCAGGAGGAATGTACCAAAAAACCAGAGACTTTTGATGTGGGTTCCCTGGGTAGACAGACCATTGTTGCCTGTATTTGGGACACAGCTAGCAGAAGGCAAAAGGAAAAAGAAAAAAGCAGAAACAGCTGCAGCTTTTATTGCAGGAGCTCAGTTCTACTGCATGTGGTAAATAAGGAATTTTAAAAGACTAATAAGGACAGAGGCTGGTGACATAAAATAGAACTCAAATGGCACAGCTTCCTCTTTTGAGCCATGGCTCTATCTTGATAATAAAAAGAAACTGTAAAATAAAATAAGCATTGTAGTCTAGAACATGTGAGATCACATTCTAAAACATTTATAGAGAAATGTTTAATTTTTAAACATATAGGTCCTAGGTTACTGAAAAAAAAAGTAACATTCAAAATGAGCAGATAAAGTATAAAAATGGCTGTTTCAGTGAATGGGTCTCTAGAAAATACTGTATAGTGGTGACTAAGAATTAGTTTTCCACATCAGCACTTTACAGCTCATCAGAGAGCTTTATTATCAGTTATAAAAAAAATTAAAAAAAAAAGAAAAATTTAATTTTTTTTATGTTATGATACATTCACATAAACTTAACAGTTGAATTTTTATTTCCTACAAAAATCATGCCTTTTCTTATGAATATCTTATATTCCTGGGACCACTTAAAAGGCAATCAGAAACAAAAATACTACAGACGCAAGGAAATGAATCCAAGTGGCAGTGTATGTGTACAGGTAAAACAACAACAAACCAACAAAAAACTCAACCCAAAACTGTGACATCAGGTTAAATTGGTACTTGCAAAATATAGCGAAAAATGGCAGACAAACAACTAATTTGGGATGCAATCTAAAGCACACTGAGTTCTACAGAAAGAGTTCCTTTGGCTTAAGTGGTTATTTATTCATATCCTAATAGTGAAAATAGTGGGAATCTTATCCTGGACATATCATTCCAAATTATCTCACTAAACTGAAGCTGAGTAAAGTCACAAGGCATTTTCAAAAAGCAAACACTAATTTAAGATAGACAAAACTTTTTCGAAACTCAACAGTGCTTTAGCCATTAAAAACATATATGCTGAATGGTATTTAATAGTAAAGACACCAATTAAGCTGCCTGACCTTTTATAGGAAACAGATTGTTTCCAATATTTGTAAGTGCAGTTTATTCCACATTTTTTTGCCAGCTGTGAGAGGAAAAATTCAAACTTGGATCAACTAAAGTCATTTAAGTAATTAACTTTTACTGTTTTTACATATTTGTTCCTGATTTTCTAGGAAACCTATGTATACAGTTGGAAGGGATTTATTGCCTGTTTAAGGAATTGCAAGGTACAAAAACACAGCTTTAAGTTTCACAGTGCATACAGATTGAACATGAAATTGTCTGTTATTTTTAAAACATGTATTAGTGGAGAAAAAAACTGGCTTTATAAGTTTGACTTGTTTGCAATCCACTGAAGCTTGATGAATTTTCATGCTGAACAGGGGAAGCAAAAACAGGCATGAATATTCATTGAGAGGCAAAATCTCCAACCAAGACCAAGGATCCAAGATCTGGAATTCTTCAAGGAATACTACCTTGGCTTGTCCAGCTTCAGTCACTGAAGTAGAAAAGTCCTATTCAGTTGTAACAAAATATTGAACTGAAAAGACAAAAGTTTGTTATCATTTTTTACTGTTTGGAAATTTATTTTATTTATCACCTAAGAGATTCCTACTCTAAATTCACTGTTAAAACACAGATCTAAAGGCTGTTCATCAATCACACCAAACATAAGATCCTGAAGAGCCTGCAAGCTGGGAATAAGTGCTTTGAAAGTCAATGTGTTGCATCCAGGTTTCTGAGGATAGTGCGATACAAGACTTCAGCTTCAAGGTAGATATAACACTTCAAAGAGTGAGATTAGATTTATGCCCAGCACCTAGGGACTTCCTCTTTACCTCTTAGGTAAAAATCAATTGTTCTTAAGCAAATGTCCTTATGTACCGCATAATTTAAATAAATACATAAATAAGTACATCTATTTTTTGGTAGTGAAAGATACTCCAAAATTAATGGTTCTTTTTTCCATTGAAATATGGAAATGAACAGAGAATTAAACCCCCTAGGGGATGGAATTATGCCATCGGTATGGAAGTATTTTCCCCTACAAATATCAACTCACACAGCAATCATTTGCTTTTGTACAATCAACATCAACTTCCACAGGGACTGCAGCACATACTGCAAGACCACACTCTTCTCTTGGTTCAATTTTCTGGTTTTTGTAATGAAACTGTGTTGACTGGAACCATTAAACTCTAAGTTGCAGAGCATGACTCACTGATTATAAAATGTCCCCTAAGAAACTATAGTTTTCTTGATCTAGAATACCTATTCTGGCTTTAAGATTGTGGTAGGTTGCAAATTTGTGCACTATTCAAATACTTTTAGTGCCCTTTTTTAAACACAAATGGAATTTGCAGCAATACATAGACTTTGATAGGAAGAACAAATTCATCGTTAACAATCCTTAATTAGCAATAATGAGGTATATAAAAATAGGCTTTCCAAGTTAGGCATCATGGCTTTGAGAAAAATGTTGTGGATTTTCTGTGGCAGTTCAGTCTCATGCAGGTGCTCACTCACTTCCCCAGAGATGGATGGGGGAGAGAGCTGGAGAAAACCCATGGGTTGATATAAAGACAGGTTAATAGATAAAGCAAAAGCTGCACAGGCAAGTGAGGCAAAGCAAAGGATTCATTCACTTCTTCCCAGCAGCAATCAGGGGTTCAGTCATCCCCAGGAAAGTGGGACTGCATCATACAAAATAGGAACTTTTGAAAGAGAGGTGTCATTAGTGCCAGTGTCCCCTCTTCCTCCTTCACCAGCTTTTATTGCTGAGCATGGTATGAGATACTCCATGGGTCTCTTGGGGCCAGCTGTCGTGACTGTGTCCCTCCAAACTCTTTGTGCACTTCCAGTCCTTTTGCTGGTGGGTGGCTTAAAAGGCAGAAAAATCCTTGACTGTGCAAGTTCTGCTCAGCAGTAAATAAAACTTTCCTGTGTTATCAACAGTGCTTCCAGCCCAAATCTAAAACACAGCCCCATACCAGCCACTGTGAGGAAAAGTAACTCTTTCCCAGCCAAAACCAGCATAGCTTAAAAAAAAAGAAAAATCATTCAGCTAAATGACATGTACCTTCTTAAATGTGATGAAATTTATTTTCCCCTATAACAACAGCAGCAGCAAGAAGAAGTTACAGAAAAACAGACAAGGAAATTAAATTCAAAAGTTATACTAAACATAATTAACATTGTGACATAAACTGACAAAAACCAGGAAATTGAAACCTAAGGCTGACACTCTATCTATAATGCTCTCTGGTTTCCCATGATATGACTTAAAACCAGAGTTATAGCCTTAAGTTTAAATTTCCTGTCTGTTGTCAGTTTGTGTCACAACCTTCGTGTTCCTTAAACATAGGCTTTGTGAGTTTAATTGTATATTGCCCTCTTATTGAAATGAGAATGAACAGTAAAATCAGAACTTTTTAAAAATTGTTTTAAAAAAAACCCCTTTATGAGTTTGAAGTGTCCATGTCTTGCATCTAATCATCACTACAGGTTTTCTTCAAACACAAGTTAACAGTAAATCTTAATTTCCTACTAAATTGTGAAAGCAAATATTTTGTTTTCAAACACAGGTATTTCATTTATAAACTACACGTGATCAAAATAAATCTCTAGCAGAAAACAGCAAAATCTATTTTTGGTGGAGAAATTATTTTTCTGTATCATAATTGTTATTTATGGTATCTGTAGATTTATAATTTTATTTTTTGGTGCAGGGCAAATAGATGATAGTAACTGTCTCTATGGAGTTTGACATATGACTGTAAATGCTCTGCATAGGCCTCAGTTTCTTTGTATAAATAAGATCATAACTTTCAAGCAAAAATTATTACTGTTACAACATTTCAAAGCTACAGAAGTAGAAGAAATATAGTTCTAAACATCAGCAGTTTCAAGCACTGCAAAAACTCAAGGATATGTTTATAATATATTCCATTTCCTTCAGAGAAATAGAAAAAGCAAGACGAAATTAATTCCTAATATATATCTTAACATCCTATTTTGTTCCGAAGTCTTATGGTTTTCCCATCTCTTTGTAGATATTAGGCTAACACACAGAAATGATAATTTAAAAGATAAAGAACATAACTTTGTTGAGCTACACTACAGACTGCATTTACAACTCCTTGATACAGGTATACATATTTTCTAATAAAATCTCATAAAGATTTTACGTATACTGAGGCAACCTAATCTTTATTTACTGGCAAAATGTTTACTTTCCATTTTAAAAGTCGTATAAAGTAACAAAGTAATAATATTGTCTGTATAAGAGAAGGAAATCAGTGGAAGGGGTCTTATTAATTGAATTCAGCCAGTGAATAGATAGGAAATATCTTATTAGAAATCTCTTTCTGCAAGCCAGTGACATCGCATATGAGGAAGCAGGATTGTTTCATATATGATTAAAGGAACACATTTATTCAGTGAATTCATTGGAATTATACCAAGAATCTTCCTTTGGGAATAATTTTACCTGGTGGTGCAGATCATTCTCTGGTATAAATCCCTCCGGTTACATTGACTTGATTTATGGCCCCTAGGAATGAGGCCCATTGCTCCAAAAGAGAAAAATTTTTGTTCCTCAAGAAGAACTGCCAAGAAAAGCAAGGAAACTTAATTGTAGCATTTGATAAATTCATATTTTCTCTAAATTTATTTATATAGTCAATCCTTTTTAAATAAACATTTTCTGAATGCCTAAAGATTGTTATACATATTTTAAACAGTGTCCTACTGCCTGCAATATGGTGCAATAAATTAATATATTTCCTGAGGAAAAAAAAAATCTCTTGACCTTAATGCAAATTCATTCACATCGAATCTCTGCACATCCAAAGGACTCATCCACATAAGGTGTGTCTAATAAGGAGCCAGGTTTAACAAGATGGTCCAGGGTTCACCTACCCTGAGCATACCTAGAGCCAAAGATGAGCCTCTCTATAAATCACCTCATTACCCAAACGAACACACAGGCTATTTGGCCTGGACTTGGCTCCTGGCTGCTGAATTCCAGGACAATTTGCACTCTCTGAAGAGGATCATGAGGAGAGTAAATGAAGAAATAAATTAAGAAAACAATGAGGTGCACTGCCTCTCGGTTCGTTTGTGTTCACGGTGTAAAGTCCGTAGCGTGACACACCCGTGGCCGTGGGGGAAGGATTACAGTGGCCAATGTAAACACTGAACCTGCCTCTCGAGCTGCCTGGAGCATCAATGGAAAAACAGAAACATCAGCAACTCTCCTCATGCACAGAAATCATCCAAACAAGTTAGCTGCTTTACTAAAGGTGGCAGCTCATCTCTTTTGTCTTAGAGGCGGGTCAAGGTGCCAGGCTCAGATGCAGATGATACAAATCCCACCTTAGATAACTGAAAATATAGGGTTTTTTTCCCCCTCCAACTGTAAACAATTTAAAATTGAGTGTACAGAATTTTTGACTGTTTATCTCGGTTTTATCTTTCAATGTCTTATTCTTTGACGCATATCATAAGAAGACTCCAACTCTTTATCTGTTGCTCCATGGCATTTTAAGTACTACCATTGTGGAAACTGATATGGGCTCAGATTAAGCAAATGGCTCATTTCAAACAGAACCTTCAATGTATGAGGACATGTTTTCTCCAGCCTGAAACAGAGTTACCTTTGATTTTGCATTTAAGGCCGTAACTGATTTATATGTAAACCCTGTGCTTTTTCTCCCTACAGGCTGCTGTTGGATAACCTGCTCTTTCACCATTTTTGCAAATCTTGCATGTGCAGTAAAGATTTTTTGGCAATAGTTTAGAGACTTCCTCCCCCACAACTTCTTATGAACTCCATCTGGCCAGAATGAAAGAAACTAAGTTGAACAGTACATCAAATCCCCAAGTGATATACTCCTAAACCCATTGTTTCTCATAATGTTTCAAAGAATTATGTTTGAGTAAGGAAATTGAGGGCTTAGTAATATATTGATAATTATCATAGCAGATGTTGTATAAGTGTAGGCTGCAATAGCATTTCTGTCTGAAAAGAAAATAAGTATATTAAGCAAGAATAGAAACATTTTAGTGGTACTATTTTAGGGTTTTCAAAAATAGTTTAGTCTTATAAATAGCTGATTTCATGTCTGAAATGAAAATATCCAGCAGTCCTCACAATCTGCTCTTTGGTTTTTTTTTGTTGGTTGTTTTTTTTTTTTTTCTTTTCTGTCTTATTTCATTTAAGTTCAAAATGAATCCATATTTTCCGTGATTTATTGGGTAACATTGTAAGAAAGGCAAGTCAGTAACCTCGGGCAAACCATATGTAGTGAACAGGTTCCAGAGACACTTTATTGCTTTCTACCAGTGGTAGGTTAGCACTGGCAGGCTTCCTTCTGAATAGGTTACAACTGCTCTCAGATACATCTGTTCAGCATTTTACTGCGAAGGGAATGCAATGCCAAAACAATGCTAAACTTGGATTGCCCATTTCCTGAGATTACCGCTCTCCAAAAGTTCATGTAAAGCCTTTCTCTCTGTAATTTTAACATCTGACAAAGTCTGAAACAATATTTTAATTTCATACATTATTCGTAAACTTCTGTAGAAAATATAACTGCAATTAGTATAATTACTATCATCTGCTAGCAGGGAAAAGAGATTCCAGAAATAATTTATGCTGGTTTATTTTTGGGTTTTTTGTTACTGTTATTTTATTTTAATGAGGAAACCCTATTTTGTTGTGTTCTCACCTTGCCTGTTAGATCTTTCTTGTCAATTTTTTATCCTTTTCTAATGGAGAAATCATTTAGATTTTATATCATAAAGTTTAGCTATTTTCAATAACGGTTTTATGGAGATTTTATTTTACAATTCATAGTCTTAAGGGACACTTTCTACTCTGCTTCCACAAGGCAAGCTTGTGCAGCCTTATCATATACACCCCAGACAGTCCTCAGGTGCTGAGACAACAAAAAAAAATTCACAATACAGACAATCATCACATTAAAATCAATCTGATTTCATTTTTCTTCCTGAATGTTAATGCTGTCTAATTTCTATAGATAATCACCACAAGAAGAGTCTACTCTGAGGTGTGATGGAGGTGAAGCTTGTAACTTATCAGCCTGACAAAGGTCGACTCTGGAACACATCCTCCCATTGCCTTTTGCTTGTTTTCTTTCCACAGATTCACAGGTGCAACAAAAAAGTGTTACCTCCTGTATTCATGGCTCAAATAATTTATGTAATAATCGCTAGCACCCACATTAATTTTTCCAAAATTAGCTTTGCAAAGCACAGGCGAATCTCTTTTTTTTTGACTGTGTGGGTACTCGTTGCTGTGGTACAAGATCTCCAATCAGGTGATCAGCTGCAGTTTGCAGTAAATGTGTTCTCAGGAATACATGCTCAACCTTGTCACTGGTCATGGTTAAGGACATGGAGATGTGGGGCTTTGTATCTACCAGGGCTTTGCTACTGGTAGTGACCTGCACATGGCAAATTATGAAATCTTTCCTTCTCTTGTGCCAGCTGCACTGCTCAGCTTGGTGGCATCTGCAAACTTACTGAGGATGCACTGGATCTCACTCTGTCATCAATAGGGACATCAAGGAACCCTGAGGGACACCACTCCTCACCAGGCTCAGCCTGGACACAAACACATTGACCACAGTCCCTGGCTCATCCATCCAGCCAACGTGCAAAATGCTCATTTTCTGAAAATGAGCTAAAAAACACCTGAGGAATGATCAGAGCAACAATCTTACTTTCATATTGCTGCCTAAATCCTCTGCCCAAACAGAAGTGAACTGGTGACTGAAGTAGATGAAAAATTACTTGTAGGTAAGGCTGAGTCATTTTCCAAGGCACAATACACTTGTTCCAGCAGTGTTTTCAATGTTAAATTTAACACTGGAGGACAAGTAGCTCCACTCATTTTTATAGAGATGAGTGAAGATTTTTATGTTCCTGTCTCCGTCAGGGATTGAACATGGCTCTTACAATTTTTATCTCTTGTTATTCCTTTGTACCAGGTTTTCCTGGAAGGGTGGGAAATGCATGACCTGGCATGAAATACCAAATTGATACATTATTAGAAGTATTTCTTATTAATACCACTTTTAATAGTCAAGACGGGGAGGTTTGGTGATGACAGTTTTTTTTGGGCTTTCAGAGATACAAGAAAGATCATAGCTGTTGTTCTTTTAAGTGCAGCATCTTTTATTCCTATGAAAATTTCCAGCTCACTCTTCTTTAAAGGAAATTTTTGTAATCCAAAGATTCAACAGTTCCATAATAACTTCAATTAAGCATAAACTCTTCTCAAGAATATTCTTCTAGCCCAGATGTGTGTGTGATGATGTGGATCTGCTGGAACAGCCGACGGAGTTTCTATCATGCTTAGAAATGAAGCCTGAAGTCCACAACCCCTCAAACTCTCAAAAAGCAGGGACAAGCTATTTTACTTATATCTTGAAACAGAAAAAGGAATTGAACAAAGCTTTCTGTTTTTCAATTTCACCTACATAATGTAAACAGGAAGCCAAATCAGTTTCATCTGATTTCTAGATCAAACGTATAATTTGCCACTTTCCTCTTCTTACTATCCAAAATTTCTCAAGATTATACTCAGAACAAATGCATAGAGAAGAGTCACTTTTAAATACATTATTCTTTGTTCTTTTCAGAAATAATAGCATTTTTGGGCTAAATAATTTTTAATTTCCATAGGCCCCTCAAGAAGCAAAATAGAAAAATGCTACATGCTGTACTTAGTGTGATGTTCCAAAAATAGCAATCAGTCAATTAAGCAAAGGACAGGGTCCAGAAAGTTATTAAGATTATGGTGACAGAAGCATCCAGTTGTTTTCTTTACAGAAATAAACATGTTTGAAATCAGTATGTATTATCCTAGTCTTATGAAGTAGCTGAGATGATCACTGATTTTATGTCAATCTCTGTTATGTGTTTCAAATGTATTTTGCCTGACAATTAGAATTCTTAAAACTGATCTAGTTGTCACAGCATTCGGCAGTACCACTGCAGCTGATCCATGTAAAGTAAGGGGTTAGAACACATTTCTTAGAGCAGATTTTTAATGAAGTACTGATACCTGAACAAACTCAGAGTTACTTGAATTTCTTTACCACCGTGCCTATATTTAACCTCCAACTCCACTATCCAGTGCAGTCAAATCTGGAACTATCTTTTTTCCATCAGGTGTATAAATGTCACTCTGTGAATCAAAGAAGTCAATACCTGTTTAACCACTGCCCCTGAAAAGCTCACATTCAGTCTACGTGTATTGCAGCTGAAGAAACATTCAAGAAGGAGATTTTTTTTTGCTTTCCTGTGAGAAAATATACATAAATTCTCCAACACTATAATTACTGGCAAAATCATACAAAGCAATTAACACCTTCAGCTTCTTTCTAAATCAGTGCAACTCAAAGCTGATATATGTAAGGGAAGCACATTAAGCAGACATTTAAATCATAAAGAAATCAGTTGTGCTTAAGCGTATACTTTAATGTTTTTCTGAATGCTTGATTTCTGCACGTCTTGGCCTCAGAATTTCTTTAGTTCAGAACCTGCAAATATTTCACAATCAGTTTTGCACTGCTCAACACGGCTCCTAATCGGTGGCACTCACCTATACTCTAGTCCAGAGCAACTCACATCGTAAAACTGGGATGAAAACCAGACCATGCTCCACTCTGAGCTACACAACTGTTCATAAGTGAAGGGACAGTGACACTGTCCTGCAGCCACACATTAGATGGGAGCAGTAAAACAGAGAGGTTACCCTCAATCCAAGCCACTTGATGCTGTAAATAGTGACTAAAGCCTAAAAGAAGCTAACCCAGAAAGCTTCATAATGCAACAAAAAGTGGTACTAGGGTGCCTGAAATTACATTAGTCAGTCATGTGTTACTGTACATTGATTCATACTGAAAAACACACGTGTTCTACCCTGGCTGCAAATTCTGAGAAATGTACCTCTTTGTTTGTTTGTTTTGTGGGAAATTTAAAAGAGGTTTTCTCTTTTATTTCATGAACTGAAACGTTTTCCACAGCAGCAAAAGACTATTTGGCAATAGCACTTTCTACATTTCAGGTTTAAATGCCAGATCTGTTGAAAGTTCATCTTGTGTGTTGAAGAAGGAAATAATAAATTCTATACATGACCAGGCATGGACCTAGCATCCTATAGAGCAGTCTGATTTATTGTATATATTTTTGATTTTCTTCTTTTCATAAACAGTGATTATCTTAACGTTAAGCAGAACACTTTGTGAGTGAAACGTATCAACTGACGGGAGACTACGCTAATCTCAGCCACTGGACAAGCTGTTAATAGATCTTCAAGTCTCAGTGCAGCTACTTTTACTTTCCCCTGCTAAGTATAAACCTGTTTGGTATTCACTGCAGCTGGTGTTACTAGAATGATGCTAATGATAGCTTATCTGCTTCCCACTCTTGCATAGCTCAATTTCTATATTTAAATCAGCAATGCCAAAAAGAAAATTATACAATATATCCCTGATCTAAAGTTAATCTTCAGTTCTGGCATCACCCACCTGAATGAGGAAAAATATTCCACCCTTTGGCAGATGTAATTGCTGTCATAAACTCTCATATAGATGCCTCCATTATTTTTTCAGTCTTTGACTTTTATTCCACAACAAAAATGTCTTCTCTTTGTGCAAACTAGAGGTTGGTTTTGTTGCTTTTCTTTCCCTTCCTCTTTGATAGTAAAACTAGCTTATAGTTGCCTTATAGAGTATATTACTTACAGTAATTCAGTTTTCATCATTAATTTCAACAACTCTGAACATTCTCATGTTCACTATTTACAACAAAGACCCCTAAGTCATTGTTGAAAATTACCCTCTGTTTCCTCCAGGTCAGTTTTCCTACTTTCAATCTTCTCTCTCTTCTAAAAAACCTGAAGTTTCTCACCCACCTCAATGCCCTGTCACAGACAGGGATCTTCCTGCAACAGAATCCATCTCCTACATCTCAACCAGCTCTACGCATTGAATGTCAAATTAATAACAAAATTTTGTTTGGCATCAAACGGGATTTTCATGTTAATTTTGGTGAGATACAGAATTCTTTCAATAACGTAGTAATGTCATCATTGCAGGATAAAGACACAGAGGGCATGAATAGAGACCTAATTTTCAAGGCTTCTGAATCTGTGCAGTGCCACTCCAGGTGCAGGACACCACAGAGCTGAACCATCCACACAAGTTCTTGATGGAGGTCTGGGCTTCCTAACCAGAAACTTCCTCCATTTCAAATTGTACTCAACTCGGTAGAGAACCCCAAATCTTCCACAAAACGTCACTGCTTTGACACCCAACTTGAATCATCAGGCCAATATCCAAATAAATAAAACAAGGGGAAAAGAGATAAGTTACTGTTCTCAATTCAAATTGTTAGACCAGGGAAGTCATTGTCAATCCTCTTCTTGATGAAATCCAGACCCACCTGTTACTCCCACACCTCCTGTTCAAGCACCCATACAGAGAGATGAGGGAATCATTAGCACTGCACTACTGATAGAACCTGGAACTTAAACATGATAATTTAATTCATGAGAAAAATGTTACAAACCTGTTATTTAAGCTCCAAAGATATTTCTCTACAATATAAACCCAGCAAACGTTACATTCCCTATCATGTAGCGAATATTATTTATGCCTGTAAGGTTCCTAAAATTAAAAAAAATAAACAGACCTACAAAGATTGTTCCATTTACAATTGTCATTTTTATGTAATCTACCTGCATTCTGTTTCAATTTCAATGTTGATTACATCCCCCACACACAAAAAAGCTACAGAGCTACAACACACATTCACAAAAAAGGAGTATATGGAAATATGTATTTATAGTATAGCAGTTTAGCAAATTTTTTCTCATTCAACTTGCTGCAATGAGTAAGATTTTGCAATGCAGTGAAAAAAAAAAGTTGTTAATTCACCACCATGATTGATTACTCTGAAAAAAAGGCAAACAAATAAATATTTGCATCCATATCAGTAAATTTTCAAGACTATTTTGCAAGGCTGTGTTATGCACTAACATTAAAATAACTTTAATGGGAAGAGTAGGAAATTGATTTACTACAAATTGACTGAAGCCAAATATTTTCTTGACTTACATGTAATGACATACTGGATGACAAGGATTTAATAATTTTTTATATATACACCACCATATATCTTCACTAGTTATCCACATTAGGTATCCCACTATTTCCAAAGGAATTTAAATTGCCTTCAACTGTAAAATTTGTGTTAAAAAGGACAATTAGATGTGGACAATAAGCCATAAAGGAAAAGGAAATGAAAATCTGTTTTTTGGTTATGTATCTCTACTCAAGTAATCTTGAGCAGGATAGTTTTTCTAATATTAATTCTTAACTGTTCTTGCCATTCTCTCAAATATCCATCTCTCTTTTCAAATATAGTATGGTACTACATGTTTAATTCAAATTTATTTGGTTTCATCTAACAATGGAGAAAGATTATGTTGTCTCCACTTTAAATTTCACCTTTCTTAAGTTCTGATACTCATTTTTGGAAAAACTTTTACAATTTACTTTAAATATCCCATCTTGTATAGCCCTAATTAAATAATTGAACTTGAATATAAGAAAGCTCATGGTAAGCATCAACATAACAAACAAAATATAAAAAATTACAAATTTATACAAGGATGTAGAGTATCAAAGAGTTTATCATGAAAATGTATCCTTTGAATGACATTTGGAGTCTGGGATTCCAGCCAAAAGGAAAAGGCTTTTAGGTTATGTTGTTTCAAGATCAAAAGTTTTTTATAATTTATCAAGTAAGAGCCAACAGATTTACAGAATGATTTTTCTTGTCCTTTCAACCTTCAAGAAAATATTAGGCCAGAAGACAACAGGAACAGTCTGGAAAAAAAAATATATAATGTAATAAATATATTAGAGATATCAAAATACTTTATAATACTTATTTTACTGAATTATTTTGTAGATTATTAGAAAACAGGGAGCTCAAACACAATGGTACTGTGATAATTTATTATATTTCTATTCAGAGAGGCACCTTTAGGAGTGTTAATGCAGCTAAGTATACAGGGATAATTAATTTTATGTCGTACAACATTTTTTTCGTCTTGAAAATGGCAACGTGAAAAACAAAATAAAAAGTGCAGATGCATAAAACTCAGGTCTACTTTTGTGGTTTGATTGGGCTGAACTTATGTAGCCTTTCTACTTTTGTACACTAGTTCATGTGGTTTTGCTCAATGCAAATCAAACACAAGATTAATTTAAGACCCTTATTCTGTCATATGCTTCCAAGATAATTCAGAAATCCATGCTAGCATAGGTGAATGAGGACTTTATGACTTTTGGGGGTCTGTTTGCACACAAAATATGTTCCTTGGTAGACTGAGGAGTACTCTGTTCAAGGTTGATATTCCTCCACGCAAAATTTATATGTATGCACCTGTGCTAAGTTTAACCTTCTCCCTTGAAGGTTAGACTTTCTTGACAGTGGAGAAATCATCAGCTACAAAGATCCAACTTCTTTTTAGACACAATACCAAGCTCAAGAGAAGTCTTAAAACAAAAAAAAAATAGTATAGTACCATTTTTAATAATTACAAGAGCCTTCAAAATAATAACTAGACTAAAAAGGAAAAACTGAAACCTGTAAAGCAAGTAACTTTTTCATGTCAGCACATGTGCTGCAGTGGTTTTAAATATCTTCTTTTGCTAGTTACCACCATTTGACTCCCTAACAGCTACAGATGAATTTGTCAGCCAAGAAATATGCTGGTTTCTTATGTACCTGATGACAGGGCTCAAGGTTAAAGCTGAGAATCAGCAATGGGAAGTAACACAAGGGCTGGAGCTTGAATAAAGGGGAACCTGCTGTGGCCACTTTGCCATTCCTTGTGAGCCCAGGTAATCATCCACACTGCACAGAGCAAGTATGTACCATTTCCATGCCGGGCCTGGAGTGCTTCAAAAGGACAGCTCAGGAAAAAGTGGTGCCATCTGACCCCAGCTGTCCTTGGGGGCTGTGCAAATTTTGCCCCCGTGGAGAAGCAGCAGGAACCACAGATTTTCTTGTGTGCTAAGGTTTTAAGCTCTCAGGTTTGAAGTGTAAATGATGGTCCACAGGAGTGTTCAAGGAGATGCTGAGTCTTTCACAGAATTCTCTGTTTCTACTTTCTCTCTTTCCTGCCCAAACTCCTTTAGGATCTCAGAAGCAGGATGATGGCAACTTCTGTATTTAGAATGAGCATCAAGCACTAATGAACCATAATAATACATATTTTGCATACCTCACTTGGATTTATTTTTTATGCATGCCTGTATATTTTAAAATAAGATGCTGATCTGAAAAACAATTTCACAGTGAAGATAATTACGATAGGTTTTTAAATATTAATCCTATACAGGCAGGTTCGAAAAAGATTTCTCCCTGCAGCACAGTCTTTACCTAGACAGCAGACTCTAGCTCTTCATGTGCCATTGTCATTCATGTTAATGAAATCCCTACCAGTCCCTTTCTGCCTTAAATATATGTGTGCAGAAGAAAACATACCAGCATACCTGGAATTTTAATTTAGAAATACAGATTAGCCTATTTATGCCAGATGATGACATTAAACCAGCCTACCGAAAGCACAGGATTTAATTACCCTAAGTCTAGGATGTCAGAAAACATATCTCAGGTATTAGAGTGCATTCATTTAAATCCTAGTTCAGTCATTTTAAAATGGCATGGCCATTAAATCGTGCCTTAGGCTGGCAAGACCAAGGTTTGCAAAATTCATCTCTGCGTTAAAAAACGTGATGGAACTCTCAGAACTTTGGCCACTGTACTTACAATTCTGTCAGAGCAAGAGCAGTCTTTGCAAAAAACAATATGGTTTTGGCTGTACATCCACAGATCGGGCATCTGAGAGTGAAAGGATATGAGCTGCAGTGCTGGAGAGCAACTGAGGAGTATTAAAATACTTGGATTCTGCTCAAAGCCCCTCTGCATTCTTTTATATGTGCATGGGAGACCCCATGTCACGCTAGAATATAGTGAATAAATATCTGGTCTTGAAACATATCTCCTGCCACATAATAGAAAGAAAAAAAATATATATATACACCAGCTGATCTATTTAGCCAAGGAGGAGAAACTTGAAGGGAAAAAACTTCACTGAAAAGAATCACATCCTGCCTTCTCATGTTTCATTTGAACTTTTTTTACCTAAGACTTCTATGCTTTAGTGAAAAAAAAAACAACAAAGCAGAATTAACTAGAGCCCTTTTAGAACTTGTTATGATTTTTTTAAATGTCACTCTAAAGGGCAAAAGGCAAACAGTGCTATTGACTGGTGAATGTAGTGCTCTGAGTCTTTGTTGCATCTGCAGTCTTGTAGTTACACTTCCTCTGGTGTCTGTATGCAGTATAAACTCAGAATAAGTGATATATACACTCACTGGACCTAAAAATAGCTACAGCCTGCATCAGAGAATCATTCTGTGCTCACTCTTTTCATGTACAAATGGATGAGTCAAACTTAGTAGTAAAATAGACTGGTGGCAGAGAGACAGCAAAGGAACTATCTATTCTACCTATGTATGTAGAAAATACTTACTCATGCTAAAATTTAAAAAAAAAAAAAGCCATTTTAAAGAATAGTTAAGTTCCATAATGCTAAAAATAAATCACTGTTCTTCCACGGGTAATTGTTTCTTCTTTTTTACACTTATTTTCTAATATTGGATTGTGTATTTTGAGTACTGTAGAAGATTTTTTTTTTTTTTTTATATAAATAGGACCAGTAAGAATTTCCTTTCCATCTAAAAGACATGAACACACAAACAAGCAAAAATAGACCACCACTTGATGTTTGGCCTGGGAAGTCTATAAAAATAGTGAGAAGCCTAGTAGGTCTTCTAACTTTCTCTTTTATTAAGGTAATGTTCTGCTTTTTGCTCCTATGTTTTGCTCCTTTTTTTGTCTCCAAGGTTCAGTTTATCCAAAATACCAACAGTGCCTTTGTGTGTGTCAACTTTTCAGAAGGGGCCGGAGATGGATGATGCCTTCTCTGCCATATCTGTGGTATGTTTACGTCTAGATCTGAAACCCCATCAAAGAGGTTGTAATAGGCAGGTGTCTAAAATTCTAACAGAAATATATATATATGTATATATGAGGCAGTTGTGCAGTGTTTGAAGTTAGCTGGAGACCTAAATTATTTAGAAATCTCTCCTATTAGAGCAAATTTTATAGAGAATAAGCAACTGGGCAGGATCTTTCACCAAGTTAGAAGCTGACTCCATTTGCCAGGTACTTGCCTTTGTGAACAAAGCGAGAAAAACATCCATAAAGGGGCTCTGAAATATCAGATCTAGCCAAGGAATATTAGCTTGAGAGCAGGAAAACATGTGCCATGGATAACAGAAGAAGAACTTGTAGACTTTAGGTCTTGAAATATAGCTCCAACCTTAGAAAGTGAAGGTCTGTACAAATAGCATGTGAAAGCTTTTATTTGTACAGATTCTAGACTTCATCCTGCTGAGCTGGCGGCTTAAGGTACGACATCCTCCCTGCCAAAACAGCTGCTAATTTTCTTCACTTTTTCCCTTCCTGATGAGCAAAGTAGATTTCTTTCAGAGAAAAACCCCCAACATTGTGGAGGACGGCATGGATTGTCTCTGACAATTTGGTTAGGATTTGTTCAGTTAGGTGAATGAAGATAAGTCCTTAACATCCTACCCTAATTTTTGAATCTATTGGATGACCTGTAGTTTCTCGTGCCAGTTAGCATCACACTTCACTGGCTTCCACACCCAGACAACAGTTTTCCCATCTGTGTTTTCTTGTTTGGTTGGTTTTGTTTTGTACAGCTGCTAAAGTCCTGCCTAAAATCTTTATCTAAGGTGATACAGAGTGAAAGGACAAGTCTTAAAATATACTTAAATAGGATCAGAGGAGATACTTACTTTGAAACATGAATATATCGAGTCATAACCGTTTACTGAGATTCTTATGGTACTTTTAATCTCTACGGTCTAATAAAATTAAACCTTGCATTTCTGTTGGCACAAGATCCAGCAGTAAAAATAACACTGTACATTGAAGTGTCCTTCCTCCTTTTTACAGATTATAAAGGGGGAAGGGAAGGGACCCTAGTTCTTTAAAGGGAATTACAGAGTTACAAACCTAACTCAAACAAACCAGATCTCCAGAGCAGCAACTTCCTCTGGCTGTTTGTCAAAAACCTGAACAGCCACACAAGGTCAAAATAGTGTGGTAGGAAGGGATTTACTTTTTTGTGTATATAGGATTGGATGTTTAAGTTCAAGGTCCAGACTTTTTCATTTACATCTGCAGTACCTCTGGCAAAGAAAGCAACGTGTTCTTTTTCACAGTTTATATGGCCATGTAGGTACATTTCAATAAACTAGTGTTTACAAGCAGGCAGTAAAATACTAAGAAAACAATGTTAATAACTGTCCAGATATCAGATTCTGTATTAAATCCTTAGTTATTACAGCTTGCTGTGGAAACACAGCAATTTAATTGTCGAGTATTAAACAACTCGTGGAGTGCTATAAATTTCAGATGCATTTATATTATATAGTACTGTGCAAATCATAATCTGAAAGTCAGCTTCATTTCTGCTATGTGAGCTTTAGTGGAAGAAAAACAGTTCAAGCATGTGTGCCTTCCGATTTTACAAGGATTTTAAGAGATTATTTAATTTCAATGACAAGCAGCTTCTAATGAAATTTGAGCTATAACATGAAGCCAGGATCACAAGCAATAGCTGAGCTGGCTAAGCACTTAGAAAACTCTTTCTCAGGTATCAATTTAAATATTTTTTTTAACATTCCACTTGGGGGGTGGGGGGCACAACACTAAATTGCCGTATGAAGTACATGGAGCTATGCTATTGCATAAATCAGTTAACCCGGTTCTGTGTTAAGGGATTTGAATTCACTCAGTTCTCAATTACTGATGGTCTCAATTCACAAATACTCCAGAGAGCAACAGGGCCTTGCTTCCTTTGGCCTTAGGGAAGGAGCACCTTCCTTCAGTTTGCCTGCAAATGGAAACCAGTGGGGAATCTGGAAAGAGAAGGTGCAAAGGGAAGAGAACATTTGCTTCACAGCTTGCTCTTTGCTTCTCAAGAAATCCCTCTCTCACTCAAGAAAAAAGAGAGTGGATCCATCAAAAATCTAGTTTCCACAGGATGCACAGGATGGTTGGGTGTTACCTTTGACAAAGGTAAGCTCAAAAAAAAAGTAATTCCATAATTTTCTGCCTGTTGCAGAAATGAACAGGGTAAAAAAGTATTTTTTTCTGGAAGTATAGAGCATTCCATTTTTCCTCTGACAAACTCCAACATCCTTCAAGTTCTGGAGCAGGAAAAAGAGGAATAATAATGACAACAACAATAAAGAGAATAATAATTATAAAGAAAGGAAAAGAAGAAAAAGCAGAGAGGAAAACAGGAAGAAAAAAAGACAACCCCAAAAGAACAGGGGAGAAAAGGAAAAACACAAAACAAATCCCACCAGGATTTCTTTTTCCTTGGGATATCAAAAGATCATGAATCACTGATAGGGGAAATGGAAATGTTGCACCAAGATAAGTCAGAAACCAAATTGCCAGCTCCACACAAACATATTTAACCTTTTTTTGTGGCAAGACAGCAACCAAACAAACCGCTGACTGAAGTAATCAGGCAATAACCAATTTGTTCATGTAATTTAAACATATTTACCAAAACAGTGATTTAACATTTGCCAAGGCGTAAAGGAAATAGACTAACAAGGCTGGAATTGTGTCTCTGAGGGTACAAAAAGATAACTTTACAACTAAGGGTGGCACCAACCAGAGATAAGCTGTGTTTGGAGACTCCAGCAATGGAAAAGTGATTTCTAGAATGATGTCCTCCCTTCTCCACCCCCACCCCAGCCCAGCTGGGGCAGTTGTACCTTGCAAGGCTTCACCATTAAAGGAGCACAGACAAAGGATGTGCTTTCTGATGGACAAAGATCCTGAGCATTGCCTCATGTCGCAGCGAGCGGATGTCGAAACACAGGAAGGCGAAGGGTCAAGTCATAAAAGATCCCATTTATTAATTAAATTCAGCTTTTATATACAAAATGGATTCCCACCTGATTGGTCACTCATTGAACGCCCCCCGTAGCAATTGGCTACCTTGATTCATGAGAGTTTCACTACCTTTATCTTAGTTTATATAAACAAATACATTCTTTCTCACGAGAAAGAGGTTTCTGTGCTGTGACAGCCTCAGGTACAAGAAATGGCCAAAAGAAGAGGATCCTAAATAAAATATAGGTTGGCAAACTTTAGAAGTCAGCTGGTTTATTTATTTTGAAATAGTATACAGCACTCAGTAGAGAATTCAGCCTGACTGCTAGATCTGAAACAGACCACAGAAATATTTATTTTATCCTGTCCAAGTCTTCTGACATTTGGGGATTAGCAGATAAATTCTAACAAATTGTGCTGTAGAAATTAGCACCCTCCTACTCTTTGCCACAGGTTACCAGTATTACAAGAGAGTTAGGGGAAACTCTCCATCACAGAGTATCTGAGGTAAGACAATACATGTTTTCTCCTGCTATAACATTGCTGGGAGGCAGAAAGCTCTTGGGACAGAACGCAAACCTGGAGTTAAAATCCTAAACTGCAATAGCAAGGTTTGACGGTGCTTGTAAAGAGCCGTAGATAAACACACTGACAAGAGTCATTTTACAATAAGGCAAAAGTATTGCAAGTGCTAAATGTAAGTGAATATAAAGCATAAACTTAACAAAGGGCTGCTTCCCATGAGTGGAGAAGAATGCAGCACCTTCAGATGACTTCCCATCTAGCAACACTTGAGAGGCAACACAAGGGCTGACCCCTGCTTGAACTCACCCGACCAGGTTGTCAAAGAGAAAAGGCACGGAGAAAATGAGAAGGCAAAGGATTTTAAACGGGTTTGAAAAGTCAATCCTTCTCTGAACAACAAAAGCAGTTAAGAAATTACTAGAGAAATCACACTCAGATAAAAATCACTGCTACAGTTTATAAAAAACCCAACAAATTCCTAAGTTCCAAGGCAGGGTGTGGACAGATCCAAGCTAAATAACAAATATTTTGGTTGTGCAAATGACCCATTGACAGTGTATTGTGATCCCACCATTAAACAATAGTTTGAGACACTTGTCTGGCCACCATTTTCTCCACCAGCCAAGAACTCCAAAAACAGCAGTAGGATTTTAAACTGAGCCAGGAATTTGACATAACAAGTGACTATAGGAATTACAAGTGGAATTGCATTATCTGTCAGGATCAGTGACAACCCAGGCCTGATCCCCACTGAGGTATGATCAAAATAGAAACAGAGATAAGAGCAGCCCTGTAGTCAGAAATGCAATGCAATAACTACTGTTTAGATGGTACTTTGATTTATGAAGGACCACCTTTAATAATAATACAGGTCTTATTCTTAAATTAGCTCAGCCTATTTGAAGCTTGCTTATTTACCTTATACAATTTAATCAAGAAATAATTACATGTCAGAACAGCCTACACTACTCATGGCAAAATTCTTCTTCAGCACCCCTGACTTTCTTTTGTCATCCTAGTATGGAATTTCTCAAACAAGTCTGCTTTAGCCTGAAGATCAGGACTAGTGATGGTCTTCATACTGAAGTTATCATAATTGTGTGTACTTTGGGCAATACACAGAGTATCACATATTTCCATTGTGCACTTGGCACATAACTCTTCGGAAAACATCTGCAAAGTGTAAAATGATTCCTGTGTTCTCAAGCAGGTTTATCAGTCCAGCAATGGCAGATAACAAAACAAGTGGTTAAGGAGTCCAAATTTAAAGGTTCAGCCTTCTAGTCTGACTTATTTTGTGTTCTTGACAGACAACTCAAACCTCAACAGCTTTGTAGTAAATTCCATGGTCACAGGCCTTCTGTGGTGGTTTCTGTGATTCTTGGGGGAAAAATACCCACAAAACAAAAAACAAAACTCATAACAGTCAAACTAAGATTTTAGATTCAGCAATAAATTTGACCAAATCCCAAGCACTATTGTCCCTATTGACCAATAAGAGATCCTACTCTCATCTCCCTTGGAGTCTCAATTCAACAGTCATTTATTTTAGACTGGTGTTATATAGGTAACAGATTTGAAAGCAGCCACTCCCTTGCAACATATTTATTTCTGACTAAATCATGCTTTCACTTACCCGTTATAGCAAATCACACCCAGTTATGACAGCAAGGGAGAAGTGTCTAAACTGAACGTTAGATACAACTGATTCTCATGTCATGTAATTAAAAATTTACTGGCTCCATTGTTGGAGAAATTCCTCTGCAGGGTGCTTGTGTTTTAGAGTATTTCCGATAGCAACATTCTGAGACAGGCCAGGGAAACGAGGATGAAGTTAGAGGTTCAAAGCTAAACACTCTCCAAAAACTTGGTGTTTAAAATGGCTAGGCCAGACAGGTAAAAGGTTCCTCACAAGCCTACAGAAAAACTACAAGAGAGTATTGGAAATGCTTTTGTCTCTGCTCCTGTCCAAGGGCAATCTGATTCCCAGAATTCTCTGTACCCAGCAGAGAAACTGAAAATCTCTTTTTCTGGAGAGTGCCTGGTTGAATGCCCATGAAATTCAGTGAAGATGTTGCCACTGACACTCTTATGTATGGTTTATGCATTCATTCAACATCATTTATGGTGGGAGTTTTCATACCTATGTTACTATAGCCATAAATATTTATACACTTAAATGTATTTGGAAACACACAAATGTTTACAAGGACTATATAGACATACCTTATTAAGAGGCAGCTCTGTGATACAGCTCATCCTTTGCATGCCAGGACAATTGCCTCTGGGCATTTGGTGGGGATGGATCTCTGGAAGTTGCATCTCCTTCCTGCAGGAGGCAAGGCAGCACCAGACAGAATGAGCTGTTGACTGATTAATTCTCCTGGGTCTACAGAGCCCATTTCACAGGAGGAAAAGACAGCTTTAAATAAGGAAAAAACCTCTTTTAGTTCTTTTTCAGTGACAGCTCACCTAGCAGGAAAACGAGGCAGCACCTATAGCAGAGCTATAAAAATCTCTACAATTAACACATAGAGGGTAGGTTGCAGTCATTTTTCAGTCCTACCTTTTTTATCCAGCAAGAGTTTCATGTAAAACACAGCAGCTATCAAAAGACAAGGACACAGAGATCCCACTTTTCTGTTTGAATTTCCCTCTTCCTGGGACAGGACACAAAGTCCTCCACTTGGCCTAGAGCTTGGGTCACCTCATAGAAAGTAAACAAAAGGAAATTAAACCCTTTGAGAATGAAGAGAGCACTGAACCTGTCTTCTATTATATAAAAGACAGATGACTAGTGTAATTTTTCTATGAGTTTGTTTTAAGAACCCAGTCATAGAGAAATATATTTTTTATGCTTTGAGCAGGACTTTAAGTTAGGTCCTGTTGACAGCCTTCAGAACTGATAAGTTTGCTTTCTGAGTAATCCCCAGTGTCCAGATTCCCAACCTGTTCAGGGCGAGCAAAAGGCATGGCACTAAGGAAAGGAAGTGGAAAGTTTGGTACAGATTGGCAACAAGGCACACAAAGTCCTGTTGTACTTTTGTCATTCATGATGACAGTCTTTAACTTACAAATAAAAGAGTGAGTAACTTCTAATTAATAGCAATTCATTGAAGATATTGGCTCTTAGAACTATGTTGATGGCTACGCAGCTTTTGTAAAACAAAGACTAAAATCTAGCCTAGGGATGTTGTAGGCTTAGACCTCAGCCATATTACTGAAGTCCCACCTGTAGCAGAGCAGATTTGCATATTTTTCCTGAAAATTAGAAGAAATAAGTAGAGATTCAGCCATAAATTAAACCTCACCCTCGGCAATGGACCTATGGTATAAGTTTACAGTTCAAATTCTTAAAGCTTAAAAAACTCCTAATCTCCCTTCTCTGAAAGTTTTATCAGTTTTTAGCTGCTTTGTAAATAAATCTCTGGTATTTAGTACCTGGATCATATTTTTTTGCTATCACTTGGGGCTGAAGACACTGCTGATGTAGATGTCCCTGGCTCACCCCATATAAAAACAATACCAAGAGCTCTGGCAGGTCTTTTGTAGCAATTTAGAATGGTCATTACAATATAAAAGTGAGCAACTGACTAAACACAGAAGCCACTTGCTGACAGATGATAGGAATAATTTTTCAAGCAAATCTTTGAATAGTGAGTCTCGGAATATAAACTGTCGAGCCTGATTTCGTTGACTGACAGTTTTCAGTATTTGAGTAGGTAAAGAGCTGTGAAAATTCTTCACTTCATAAGCATTTTGAAAGTGGTTTCTGACATCTAAACTTTTGGCAGCAATTTTCAAGGGGGTCATCTAAAATGACTGATATAGTAGTTAGTGTGGTGCAGGCAGAGCACATTTAACAGTCACTGAGCTTCGGATATGACACAGTGTGATACTAATTGCAGCACTGCAAGCAAGGCATAAAGGAGTTGCTCAGAGTGCTTGACATATACTTTATGACTTTGAAAAAAGAAAGGCTTCAACTGGTAAAATCAGGACATGGTACAATACCTCCACTTCATTTTACAGATGAGAAAATGCCATTTACTAGCATGACCAAGACCATTAAAAAAGAAAAATAAGATAAATCCCAACTTATTTTAGTTTTCTTTAGATCCCAGGTCACATTTATTCTATTCTCAAATATCACAAAATTATTACAGCATATTGTAGTTTAGGTTTTCCGACACATTATGAAATATGGAAGCTGGAGCAGTAAGATTTGGATCCTGAGACCAGCTCCCATGCCAAAAACTCAGTGGTGTGAAGAATTGCTGCTGTTGTATGTTGTTTTATTATAGCAATGTACATGATTTATTCTAGGAGAGACCTTGGCTCTATGGTTTTAATTCAGTTCCACTGAGAGATTTTCACTTGAACTGCTCAATGCATGTGAACTTAGGGAGCTGGTTTTGTGAAGAGTTTTGCAGCTACAGAAGGGCTAATTGGATTGTACCATGAAATTCTTCCTGGAAATAGTCTTTCTAAAGGGAATCCGGTGAACATCTTCCTATCAGCATTTCCATACTTTTAAAAACTTGTGTTGCAGTTTCTGAAAAAGAACTTAAAAAAGAAATCAAATACTTGCTCAGAGCAGGTGTTCAGGCTTGGTTTTATCCTGTCTCACTCCTAAAGGATTTACTATTTAAACCTCTGAGTTCTACTCTGATGTTTTCCTCAGGTTTTAGAGATAGCAATACTTTAAATCCTAGATTTATGAATCTTTTTGAGGCCTGATGTTTATTTAGAGACAGGATGGCGGACCTGGAGGAAGCCATGGTGGCAGACAAAGTACTGACTTTGTATCTCTCTGGGTTTTTTCTTGTTTTATTTTAATTCATCTTGCTTATGTTTACATTTAGTTTTTGAGCCTTAATACAACTGTGAGCATTGATCTTTTCTGTTTATCCTTTGATTTTTTTTTTAACTACCCTTTCCTTCTGTGCTAAAATTACTCTTCAGCTGGCCCAACCATTTCATGTATATGAAATACATGACTGCCTTTCAAACAGAAGCACTACTGCTCAAACCTGTGAAGCAGCAGCTCCAGCCCTTGTTCTTTCTCTCACGTGGACACTTCTATTTGCTCTGCCCCAAATCTCCAGGGTGGTGCCTGGCGCTGGCTGCCCTCGTGACCTGCGTGTCTGTGGCACGTGTAGGGCAGCTCCAGAGCCTGGCCTCAGGGTCAGGGAGTGAGACACTGCTCACAGTGATAAAGTGGCAGCACATCCCAGCAGCATTTGAGAGCTGATACGACTCCAGTTTGCTATTAGGGGATTAAAGCCTTGACCAGAGATAAGCCAAACACAGCAACAGAGCAAGGTTGAACAGGAGCTGCATCAAATGGCAAAGAACAGTGAGATAGGCAACAGAATTAGTTTGAAATACCTGCTGCTGGTGTTAATTTATAAAGAATCTTTAATGTCTTTGGAGGGATTCATTATTTTCTGCTTGAAAAGCACATTTAGCAGTGTCCTAATTGTCCATGACGGCAGTTTTTCCTGGAATTACCACATCTCTAATGTGAACAGTTAGCAGATCACATTCTCACCTCTGTTTTTCCAGTCAGTCCTCCCCAGGAACAAGTCTCTCTGACATTCAGTTTCTCCTGGGGACACTTCTTCATTCCTGAGTTTGGAGACATGCCCCTGCTGCATCCCAGTGCCCTGCCAGGGAGAGAGACAATTTGGCACCAGTCACTCTACATGCACACCAATTACTACAAAATGAAATAAAAACAGAAGCCAATAAAGCATGCAGAGACTGAATGGAAGATAGATCCTGGGCCAGAGAGTGAAGAATCAGGACCCAAAAAACCAAACCCCTGTGAGCTCTTGCATCCAAGTCCAGACCCAGCCAAGGCCTTGGTGATCAAAGTGAGCCTTCAGCCCCTTTTTCCGGCAGAAATTAGGAAGCTGTGCACTGCCTTTGTTCTGGACAGGTGATACCTGTGTCCTCTCTGGCTGACAAGGGATGTCACCAGTCACATGGGCAAGCAGGTTTTGTGTCTTAACTGAGAGCTTCCCACAAGGTGTGGGGGGTGCTGAGGGAGGTGGACCTGGGCCAGAGCAGTTCTGCAGTGCCCAGAGGGATGCTTCAGCCCTTGCTGTCCAGGCTCAAATGAACTTTGAGATGATTTCACCTGTTAGACAAAGCAGTAATATTAAACTGTGCCTTATAAAGCACAGAAATTTCTCTTTTGCTCTTTAATACGTTTAGATCCATGACCAAGGTCTTGGCATATGTAAACCTGATGATACTGCAATACTGCATAATCAACTACTTTTTAATGATGTTTCTGATTACAAACTAAGCCTATTTGTGCAACAAGGAGCACCCAACCATGTGTCAGGACACTGTGCAAACAAATCACAAAGAAATGGCCTCTCCCTCAAATGAAATCCCAAAGGAAGATGTGGACAGAAGAGTAAAACCTGAGCTTGAGGGAACTATAAGTCAAACATAGCATTTCATACTGTTTATCCACATGTACTTTAATAGTTATTTTCCAGCCTGTAAAAGATGCTAAAAAACCATGATTCTGATCATTTTAATATAAAGAATAATTTTTTTTACACTCCAGAGTGATCCATTTAGGTTAAGCTATATTTTAATGATCTGATTTACTCAGAGTATTTGAAACACCACAAAGACTTGCCATCCATCCTATTAAACCCAGTCTCCAGCATTAGCAGCAGAAGCACATGGATAAGCAAATCAAATGAACGTTGTGAAGGAAGTTGCACAGAAGCTGCATAAATGAGATCTGTGTATCTGAACTGCTCGCGGGAAGGATAAATTGTTTCAAGATTGATTTAATGCAAAGACACAAGCTGAACAAGTTGAATGATTTTTCTTATTTTTCAGTTTTCTAGAACTGGTATAATTAATTTTCCTGAAGTGATAGACACATGGAGAAAAGTGAAAAAAATCAGCTGAGATGAATAAAAAACCTGGCCATTAATTCAATGCAGAAGAAGGGTAGATGGATGATGTTACTCTTGCCAGTAGTAACCAAAGTTAACAGCCTAGTCATAATATTTAAACTTAAATAATAGGAATGTTTTAGCCATTTGGGTTTATTTTCCTCTTACAAAGAGTAAGATATAAATTTTATGGAAAGTGAGGGAGAGAAAATTAACTGTAGTAGTTCTGGAATTGAAAGCAATAAAAAAATTATACCATGGGATACATTGAACGATTACGTCTATCAGCCAGTTTCTCTTACAGATCTGAGTGAGATTTGCAGTGTAGAGAGCTTGTAGGATTCTTCAGAAAGCAGACTGGGCAGCTGTCATTACCCTAACAGAAAGATCACATGCCATGGCAAATACTCAAAGCTTTGGACTTGCTCAGAAATTAAGCCTGAGTCTACATGGATGGCTGTGTATCTGTTTGTGCCTTGATCTGCACATAGCTCACAAAAAGGCTTCATGTCACATATACTGTAGAACAATTCAATAATAAAACCATTAACATTTTCAGTTATTTTGCAATTTGTCTTTTGGTTCATAAAACAGAGCCGGAATAAAAAATGTCAGCCTCTTGCAGATTCTGGTAGAAGCAACAGAACTTGATGACAAGAGTAGCAGAACTAAAACAGGTACAAACAAAAAGAAACATGCTTCCAATGCAGATTGAATAAGTCATGATCAATCATTTTTTCAAATCAATCATTACTCAAATGCTACACAGAATCCACTTCAAATATCCAGAAAATAATCCTTAAGACTCCATATGCGCATTTCATATGTATTTTTGTATGCTTTTGCAATAAAATTGCTGGTTCTTTCTTCATGAGATTTTCTATGTTCTCTTCTGACCTTTTTATTTTTTTGGATAGTCTTTCCTCATCTTAATTTTTTTCAATCTGGGAAAGCATCAGCAAGCAGCCACCATGCAATTTATTCTGTGAAAACTTCTTTTTTATGGCTATTTTTTGCTTGTTTCCACTGATAGACATACAATATTACTGAGAGTTACCCAGCTGCATTTACCCAGCTGAAGGTAAGTCATTGATACAAATTTACACTGTTGATTTACAGATTGCAAATTAGTATTTTCTTAAAATTCCTTGCATTCTTAAAATATCTGAAGACATAGGTTTGAAATTTCCATCTACTTTTTTTTTTTTTGCTGTAGTATACCTTGCTGCAATTTTATGCCTTTTGAATAAAGCAAATTCTATTTTAAAATCACAATATCTATCATTTTTAAGAAATTGAATGGTTTAAAATATTTTCTTTAAAAACAAACCCATTTTTTTCAGCAACTGGAGAAAACACAATTATTGCAAATTGTCCTTGGAAATGGAGATCAATAAATCCAAGCTACCAAAGCAAGTCAGAACTTACACCTCTTTCCAAACTGGTGGCCAGAACTCCAGGATGGTCTAGGATTCCTCATATGTGACCAAAGTTTTGAAATCTCTTGGGTGCCTGCTCCATCATCAAGCTTTCCAGGGGCAGAAGATGAGCTTCTGAAGCCAACCCCAAAGTGTGTTTTACCCTATTAATTATGGGTTGATGGGAGATGCAGTCTTAGTAGCAAGAGCTCTCTCAAAGGTCCTAATCTGAAGCTATGGCCTGAAAATCACACCAGATTCCAAAATGGATTAAATTTAAAAAAAATCAACACCTTTTTTTCCCCCAGTGCCTTTAGGAATAACAGGCTTGCTTCTCCTTTTCAACTCAAGTGCTTAACAAACCACTATTTATCTTAATTTACCAGCTAAACCTGATCCAGCAAACTTCAACTGATAGACAACGAGAGAAAGATGACAACATCATTAATTTCTTTTTTTTTTGTTTGTTTGTTTTTGAGGGTTTTTTTTGTTTTGTGGTGTTTTTTTTGAGGGGAGAGACTCTGCAGCCAGCCCATTCCCTATTTGATTCTTTCTCTTGTTTACCTGGCAACAGATCAGTGTAAGGGCTGGTGGGACTCTCTGTTGCTGCCTAACCTGCCAAAGAAGGAAGCAATGTCGCATCACATCAATAGGTCAGTAACAATTTCTTTATGGAAAACCAGGTTTCCAATCCCACAGAACTAACCCAGGAGAATTCGCTGACCAGATGTCACATCAAGAGTTGCCACAAATGCTGTGCAACAGTCCTTAATCCAAAGTATTTAATCAATTTCAAAATCAGTATTGATTTATTCGATTTCTCTTTTCATAATATAGAAACTTTTCATGAAAGCCTTTATACTGCCTAGGTAACTAGTTTTATGTTATATTAGGAGCTCCATCTTTGGTGACCTGAAGTGTTGTTTTGTTTTGGTTTTTTTTTCTGAGCGTTTTATTTCTTTTTGCATTGTGAATGCAGGCAAGTAGATACAGGCACAGACCCAATAATTATGTAGCATTTCATCGTGCTATTGATCTGTGCTCAAAACTCCCATTGATATGCAGGATCAGGCACTTCTCTGCCAGATGGGATTTTTCCAGACTAACTCCCCAAAATTTCACAGTGCTATATGATGGCAGCACTTACCACCTTAATTGAAAAGGTAACAGTGAAATTTCATTCTAAGCTCAGATTTGTTGATCAAATCCTCAATAACAGTCCAGGAAAGAAAGTTGCAAGATTCCTGTGCACCATTGAACAATATCCTCTGCCCATCCTAACACAATTAGAAGGATTACAGAGCAGTGTCTACCCACATGACATTATTCTGACTCACCAAAACAAAGGAATATTTTATTTTCACGCCTATTTACTTTGCCTGTAAACAGCAACCATCTGTGACTATAGGGAAAACCAGTCCCCTGATCAAAGCACTGAAACACAGGGAGTAGAGAAGCAGAAACATCAAATAGATGATTGTGAAGGTCCCCATAATCTAACATGAACCACCTGTGACTTTTCTGGATTGAAATGAGAGTGGGAATAGTTCAGCAGGTGCCTTCAGGCTGAGAGACCAGCAGAGTTGACAAAAAATAATTGGTCCCTTTAAGTTCACATGATTCCAATCTTCTATTTAAACAGTGCTGTCTTTTTCAGCATGCTCCACTACAGGTACTGAGATAAGCCTATTTCTAGGTTGTTGTGATACTGGTCTGTTGTGGTGACTGCAGTCCTGTCTCATCCTCAACACTATTTTCTACTAAATCCCAATAATAATAGGAGATTTTTCACCTTTCCATAAATTTCTGCTGTGTCCAGAACACGATTTGTGCTGACACAAAAGACATAGGTTCCCACACCAGTGTACAAAATTACCATTCTTGGTGTATTGATATTTTTCGTTACTAACACCAGGTGAGGTATTCTGTAAATCAGTCCTGCTTACATTTCCTTCTGTAGCCTTCCTCTTTGTCTTTTGAAAGTGATATCCTTTCCAGATTCCCCCTTAGAGTCCTTTGCTTCCACAATTGGTAATGAAAAACACAATAACTTGAGTGGATTATGATAAATTTAAGTAATACTGGCATACCAGTGACAACAAAGGAAAATTAACATGCCAGTGATGTTCTCCAATCCAGCAGAGAGAGAAAGAGGCACTCCAGGGTGTAGCTCCCTACCATCCCATCCCTTTTGACTGCAATGCAGTTGTTTACATTGTCTGCACAGCACCAGACAGGAAAACTGCAGACTCTGAACTCCTCACTGTGCCCTGTTCTACCCCCAGGCCACAAGAAAACCAAACAAACTATGAAAGTCCCAAGGCCAGGATCACCTTCTGCTTAGGCAGGATGAAGGACTTGACTTCTGAGGTTCAGTCTCCAGCAACCTGAGTGGAACAATTCCTCCTTCCTATCACTTCCTCAGACCCCAGAAAGAAAACAGCTTTTCATCTACCAAGGACTTGTAGGGCACCACTGCATTAATGCCATGTGTTTATTGGAGAGGGATTTCTGTGTCCATCTAATAAATAATATTTGAAATAAAAATCCAACCTGTTTAATCATAATTCCTCAGCAGAATATCTCAGATTTCCTCTTCTTAACTGTACTCATACCCCTGTCTGGCAGACCTAAAGATATTTGGGATCTGTGCAATGGGGGAGTGAGTACAAATAAAGGAGTTACTCACATTGGAGGAGACCTGGGTACATTGAGAACACACGGTCCAGAGAAGACTCGAAACTGTGAATCTGGAAATAGCACATCATACATCACCACAGAATTGGCTACAGATCTCCCAGACTCAGACTGTCCCTTACAGAAACAATCCTGCACGTTCAGTTTTGAGGACCTCTGCTTGGCATCTCTGCCTGGACAAAAAGTCCCTTTCCAGAGTAAAATAAATATTCAGTAGCAGTGCCTTGGTAATTGCAAAACAGTGTTTCAAGTCCTGTTATTTAGCTTTTTTCTCAGCCACAACCAACTGCTGTCAAGCTCACAGGACTAAGCACAACCTCATTGACATCAGCACAATGCGACCCATTCACAGCCACTAATGATGGTTGGTTCAACAAATAGACAGAAATTGGCATAATGATACCATTATGCCACTTTATACCTTATTTGCTTGCATGTGTAGGCCCAACAATAACACTTTTCTGGTAAAGTACAACCCAATCGGTGCTTTTTTCCAGACAAAATAAAACAAAACAAACTTCTGCACATGTTCATGGCCAACACTAAATGTCGCTCTGAAAAGGATGATATGAGGAGATTAAACATATGCAAGGATTTTTTTTTTTTTTTTTTTTTTTTTCCTGAGCCAAAGAACATAGAAAAGCAACACTGGCATCTTCTTCTTGAATTCTCTAAACTGCCAATTTAGAGTCTTCTGTTATCACCCTATTTACTTTCTAATTTTTAGCTGCACAGAGAGCCAGAAAGGTTTTCCTGGTTTTTCCTGGTTTTTTTCCTTTAGAACCGAGAACCTGTGTTGCAGAAATCCCTGGGATAACAATTTTTCAGAGATTGAATTGCCTTCCATATTTAAAAAAGTGGTCATTCTGAAGCCAGGATTAAGGTCTCAGGCAGGACAGGATTCAAAGGATTCAGTGGTTGCGTACTACACTGGGATGGTTTTGAGCTGCTGATCAGATTTTAGTTGCCATTAAGACAGTGGATTTTTCCAGCTGGAACTCACAACTGGAAAAGCAGAAAAGTGAATGGGGGAAATGGAACTTCTTAAATAGGATTGCTAGGTTAAAAAAAATTGGCTTTATTACACCCACGTGGAATTATGAATAGTGCATTTATAGTGAAAATACATTTATTATTAATAACACATTTTTAAAAGTCTTAAAAATGTTCAGTGAGTTTTTGGTGGGGTTTTTTTTAAGTTACCGTATAAATTCTGGAAGTCAAAAATGTATTCATGGATACGAGTGAGTGAGATTCTATTTCACCCTGGTCTAAAAGCCATTTCCTTTCATCTTTCTGAATACCTTTTTAACCAGCAGAGATCACATCTGCACTCAGCAGTGACACAGAAACAGAGGCTAAAAGCTCTGGGATAAGAAATAGCCTGGGTTAGCGAATGGCACGGAAACTTACATGATGGGAGAGTGCTCAAAAAACTCAAGCTCCCACATGAAAATTGCGAGCTGTGCTATTAACAGCCCGGGTCACTGCCAGCTGTGGCTCAGCTCCAAGGTGTAAACCTCACGCAGAGGCAAACAGCACCCCCAAGGCCCTGTAACACTCAGGGGTCAGCTGGGCAGCGCAGCCGTAAAGGACATCCGCTAACTTAGGAGCTCACGGCAGTATCTTAGAGACAGGGTTCTGCTCCTTTCCCTCAAACCTGCATTTTAGTGGAACACGACTGCTAATGGCAAGGCAACTGAAGGCCAAAATAATCAAGGGAGCATCCCAATATTCTTGAGATAATATCAGTTTCTAATTCCTCTCATTCGAGCAAATAGAGGCAGAGAGAGGGGCGTTGCATGTCCAGGGTTTCTTTCCTGTCCATCACAGCCCTCTGGACAAGTACAGCTATGCCAGAAGAACAGATCAGCACATAAAAACTGCAGAATGAAAAAAGACCAAGCTGGTTTTCCTGATGAGCTGTCCTGGATGCTCCTCAGCTGCAATTACAGCCCTGAAGTCTAAATTCCAATATGTGACAACACAATCTTTATTGTACACTACTAATTAAGTGTCTTCATTTCTTTTCCCCCTGTATTTTTTTCACTCCACTTTAAAAACACACTCAGCATATTTAGATTTTCTGAGTTTCTGGGTGGCTGTGATGCACGGGCCTGTGTCACACTGCAGCTTCTGCAACTTTACAAACCCTCATATGTTCTAATTCTTAAAAGTTATTATGCTTCTGTTGCCACATACCTTTTATTCAGCACAGCAGGTGCAGTATTGCTCATCCTCATCTCCTTCTGCAGAATCTCTGAAAACCCTTGATGAAATAGTAGGGGGACAAAAAACCTCAAACCAACCCTGATTAAAAAGGCAGAAAATTTGCTTTTTAATCAAACACTATTTATTGAGTGGGCAACTAAATTATGCAAGACACTATCAGCTGTGTAAAAAAAAGTTTATCTTAATATTTAATGTGTGTCCTCACCCCATTACAATTTCCAGATTACAAAGCTGAAGACCTCTTCTGCTGGTAATTAATTCTTTGCCTATTGTTAAGTCAAATAGTGATGCCCCATTCATTAGGTTACATAGGTGCAACTTCAGTGGCAGTTTGTCTGCATAAATAAATAAATTATATGTTTTGACTTTACTGCGTATTTGGCCTTGATATCCACAGCTGACTGAAAGGCAGGAAAGGGCCCTGATCTCTCCCTGTCTGGAGAATACAAACAGATTGAGAAGTGCATCACCTGCACATGTTACTGCAGCAGCTTTCCCTTTGTTGTCAAACTCCACTCAGATTCATTTCAAAATATCCAAGTCCAAACCTAATTTCTGGCAGGACCTACAGGATCAAATATGTCTCCTTGGCGTTCATTTGCTGCCAGAAAGCCTCAAAAGGACAATGAATGACAGCCAAACTGATTATCAGTTTCAGTGAACGAAGGTCAGTGAGTGTAGCATCTGCCTGGCTGGTGCTTGCCTACATATTCATGTGCAACGTTCTGCTCATCCAGAGGTCACAAAAACTCAAAATGAACAACATCCCACTGGAGCCCTCAGCTTCCACAGACATATAGGCACATCATTTTTTACTCATTCAGTGAGTTGGTTTTTTTTTTTTTTTTTTTAAATGACTGACTGAAGGAGCTATGTGGGACAAAATTACTCTGGTTTTGGTTTTTCTTTTTTAGGGTTTTTTTTTTCCTTTATTTGAAAACACAAAGATAAAGAAGAGGAGGATGGCAAGCATGGTAGAGGAATAATTCCTCTATCTTTTATAACTTATGCTGATTCATTGAGACAAGAAAAATTACTATAATTGTTAAAGTACCTTTCCTATGGGGAAAAATAGAAAGGCTAGCTTAAGTAGTTTTAGATTATCATGAATTATAAATTAATGTAGTTCTGCCACAGAGTAATGATGAACATACCTGTACCCGACGTTGATAAAAAAATAAACTTAAAATGCCAGTTGCAAGTCATAAAATTGAATAAGCAATTTCTACCCCAAAAATATCAAATGCTCTTGGAAGTGCACTGATTCCTCTGCCATGATGTAAGAGAAGTTCCTAGTCCCACCATGAAGGACTTAGGAAAATCATATTCCAAAAGCATATTGGAACTGTATTACTCCAACAAATCCACATCTAAATTTCAATTTGAAAAGATAATTTTGAATTCGGAGAGATCAAACTCAAACAAGCTTCAAAACACATTTTACAAAAGTCAGAATCTTTGCTCTGGAAAATTGGAAATGTGATGCAGTAGGCTTGGAATAATTTATAACGAAAAGAAACAAGAACAGAAGTGGGTGCTTTTTCTACTAACACCCATTGTGGTTGTTTTGATTATTTTGGTTTCAAAAACTGTTTTCGTAGTTTGGGACAATAATCTTGAAGTTATATTCCTATTATATTGTTAGTGAGTATTAATATTACTATATATTAATACATGTATTAATATTACTGTATGTTAATATCATATAGCTATTAATAATATTACTATAAATTAATATCCTGATTCCTTAATAATATCCTTTAATAAAGGGTACAGACTCAGTGCATCACTACATTCAACAGTCCACAAGCAAATTTGCTTTCATGATTCAAAAGGTCAGACGAGGATTTCCACACATAAATCAGGCAGTGGAGGCCAAGTGTCTGAGGAAGAACTGCTCTGTCCAAGGTACACTTTCCACCACAATCCTGGGAAGTTGCTGTGCATTTCCACATCCTCCTTAGCACCCCAACACCAACAAGCAACCCCTTCAATACCATGAAAGATTTTTCCCTGTTTTTAACAGGGATACTCCAGAGTTCTTACTGCAGGTAGTTTTTTAACAGTCTTCCTCAAGTTAACACCACACATTCTCCTTCCATTTCATGTTTTCCCAGTATACATCAAAATTAGGGAAAATTTTATACATCTACACAGGACATAAAATGCTTTAGGCTCCCGATGAAGACTCTGAAAGACATAAGACAGCATCATATGTTAATTAAACCTGAGTCCCAAACAGCTGGAAACTGCTCATACTCAAATTTGACATAGTGAAACAACAGGAGGAGAACACTTAGGTGCAATTAGAGTATTGCAGAAACAAATAGTGAGATACCAGCAAAAGAGGACAGGAGTAGTTGTGCAAGGTAATTCCAGTAAATAGAATGCAGAAATCAGTTTCATAGACATGGGAGTCACTTAACTCAAGCTGTGCCTGAGGCAACAACAAAAAAAGTTAAATTCCCTTTCTCAGTCCAATTTTATATTCTTGTAAGAAGTTGATATTTTCTATTTTTGTGTTATGTTAGCTAAACACAACAGGACTAAGAGACATCAAGTTGAGACAGACATAAGGTCACAGCTCCATTTGCTGCAGACAAAGCACAAAAAGCATAGCAAGAAATACTCTTTCCATGCAGTCAGTGTGCAAAAGAGAATATCTGTTTTTATTTGCTTAATATAATTTCACATATACACCATACAGCTTCTGAGTGCTCTGAGAATTAAATGAGGAAAATTACTCATTAAACAGCTGTAGCTTTCCACCCACAAGGTCCTTAATACAACATGTAAAGCTTCATGAAAATTTTAATTCCAAGAGAAGATATTTTGGTTTTCATTTACAGTAAATTGCGTGAATGGCCTGCTTCTTTAATCTTTACCCTTCAAATAAATTAATGAACAGCTTTAATTAATTAGTAAATACTAGATATTTGTAATTAATGATCATTCTCTTGTCATTGTCCTGGATTTTATCAACAGTTTATTAGAGCAGGAATAATAAAAGTCATGATTAATAGCTGTGTTTATTGTAGTAAATTCTAATTAGTCTATAGATAGTGTGCTCCACTGTTGCAACTGCTTATATAAACATAGCAAAGAGAAAGATGTATAACATAAATAAATTGAGGAATGCAGTTGCAGGAGTCATCATGGCTCCACAATATTTCAGGAATGCTTTGTTTAGCAAGGATTACCCAGCTGGAAGAACAACAAAAGAAGAAAGGGTGACTAAATCGGGAGAAGAGACAGGTAGAAGGAGAGAAAAATGTTCTCAAGTAGAGTGAAGAACAGTTGGGTGAAGGACAGGAAGGAGAAAGAGCTGTAAGGAGCAGGAGAATTTTACACACCAGAAGTGCCCTACACCTGGTGATTGCTGGTGCCCACATCCCTACAGATGAGTAACTACCCTTCCATCTGAGGAATTCTGCTTGTTCCTATGCCAAATATTGTGGGGCCTGGGGGATGGAAGGGAATTTTCATGAAAAGTCCACATGAGCTTTAAGCATGGCCCATTTGGTTATTCATTTCTGAGACAGAAAAAATGTGTCTTTGGCTTGGGTCCCCTTTACCCACGTTGTTGTGTGCAAAAGTATATTCCAGCTTAGGCTGAGAGCTGACCTGCAAGAGCCCAGAAAAGCTTCAGCTTAATCACAGGCACAGATAGCATAGCTAGGCAGAGAGGGGGCTGAAGAATTTTTTGCTGAAAATTTATTATACAGAAAATGGCTTCTCTGACAATTTTTATAGTGAAAAATATTGCTTTCTACAAGCCTCTAAAAAGGTAATAATTTTATATCAGTGATAATCCATTGGAAAAAAAGCATTTTATCTCTTTTCATATAGATCTCCGTTTTTCAATATTGCAGACAAAGTGTAACTTCTGTAACACGAGTAAAGGCATGGAAGATATGTTCTTGAGCAATGGTCCATTGAAAAATGAAAAAGTAGATGAGTTCACCACTCTGTTAAATAAGAAAGCCCTCTCCTTCTGCCTGAGAGAAATTGAGGAGTCACAGCCATTTGCCAGCTTTCAAAAAACAGTTCTCTTCCATTATTTGAAATTAGATTATTAAACATTTCTTTCCAGAATCATAACTTCAGGGACCAGACTCTCCGTGCTTCTGCTTTAAGATTTTGTGGAAGAGTTACTTTAACATGGGCATACGAAAAATATTTGTTTGGTCACACATTTCTAGGGCTGGAAACTTTATTTCAAAATCCTTTTTTTTTTAAAAATGATATACTTCTTTTTATGCTCCAGCCAGTAGTTTTAATCACTGAAATACTTCAGGAATGTAGCCTCCTGCCTGGTGGAGGCAGCCAAAGAAGAAATCTTTTTGGTCTCTCTCAAAAATCTGGGTCAGGTATGCCTGTCCACGTTTGCCAAGCAAAACTCTAAATTGTAAAACTCAGGACTCTTGCTCACATGCTTAACCTTAAATATTTCCCAGGAGTTGGGGAGATGACTGGCAGCAGGTGCTTACCTGCTAACTCATGACCAGCAGAGGAATGAGGCCATGGATCAGATAAAGATGTGCTCTGTCTGTTTAAGAAATGGCTTTGGAGTTCAGCAACATTTGCAGATATATGAGATTTTGCTCTTCAGTTCAGGTGTGGCAAAAACCACACTTTAACTTTCAGCTAAAAAATATATAAGCAAAAGAGACTCTAAGTTAAGCATTCTGTTAAATCTAAAAGTCTTCAGTTGACTCATTTATATGCAGTGCATTAGGTCAAACAATTTATTTTTTTGTGGTTAATTACAATTTTGAAGGAAACTGTAAGGCCTTCATATTGTGTGCCTGCTAATAATTACCCGTAATGTGATTAAATTCATGTTTAGTGCTTATCTAAATTAGCTCATTAGCTTTATGGATGTTTGAAAACCTCCAAAGACTGAAAAATATTCAGTTTTCATTATAGTGCTGATACTGATCTCACATACTGTGGCTACCATATTCATTACTCTCTGTATACATAGTACTGTATGGAATATCACTTGTTTCAAATCAATTATTATGCAAATCCCAAGACCTTGCTTGACACTCCCTGGTGACAATGAAACCTTGTTTGGCTTAAATAATCGTTTGGGAGCCATTTATACTTTGAATGAATATTACAGATATTGTAGAGCAAGGAACTATATTTTCTCTCATCTGAGACTAACAGGAAATAGCAAACATCAATCAGAAGAATAATTTCAGTTTCCCTGCAAATAAATTCTGGTGCCTTACTACCTTTTTTTGGAGTATGTATTGATAGATGAAAATAACAGACTGCTCTAAGTCAGCCTTGTTCATGCTTCCTATTTTTCCTATTCTGAGAACCTTCTTATCATGGACTGATTTCAGTAGCATTAACTTACCTCAACTTTGTGGCATTCCACCCTCCTAAAAAGAGTATCAGAAAACAGTAAGAGAGAAATATTTTCTGAATCGATAGTTATAAAAGATAATTAATTGATAAAGCAACTCACATCTTCTAAAACCATCGGAGATACATAGTCACAAAACTCTTTTTATAAGGATGTGCAATTAAATACTTACATAACTAAAATTATTAATGATATGCAAAATGTATTGATTTTATTTTGCTTCTTTTAACCTAACAATTTGGGTTTTATTCTGCCTGACTGTTTGAAGATCTGAATTTTTTTCTCAATTGACCTGTGGCCAAAGTTTAATCTGCGTATGAAACACAACCTTTAGGCCACAATCTCCTTAGAGTTTCTTTAGAGCAGTTGTTTAAAGCATAGATTTGCAATCATACATTATTTTTCAACGTGATCTTTTTAAAAAATATATATTTAGTATCATGCCCATTGCATCCCAATTTTTTTAGAATGCCTTGAGTACTGTCTTATCAAAAACAACCAAAAACAGGCAGCAACTTCATGGCATTCATTAAAGCTACAAATTAAGATATAATTAAGTAGATTCCTGCTGGCAAAGCACTGCAACAAATTGATAGAGGAAAGCTTTTTCCTCTAACTTCTCCATAGTCAGGAGAACATTAGCTGTATTAATAGTGCTACATTAAAATATCTAACTGTGTAAAACTGTCATCGTTCAGAACTGCTGACACATGAGTTTGTTATTAGATAAGCCTCTAAACTTTTACTTGCCCATTCTCTCCTCCCCACAATTCTACTCATTCAATGAACAAATTGAGTGACCCATTCTGAAACCCTTACTGAAGTAAAAAGAACTGCTAAACTTCTTCCCCTTTGTTATCCCTGGTTTCTACATTACAATATTTTTTTCTTCAGAATAAATGTTGTAGATTGCATTTATTTAATAGCTTGAATCATTTCAGAGCCAAAATACAAACCCAAAAAACCCTGCAGTGAAGGAGAACAGACTGTTGTCTAGTAACCATTACATTTTCAACCATTATAATTGTAACGTGATCCACATAACCATGGGAAATAAAGAAAAAAATCAATCAAAATTACTCCTCTAGCTGATGAAGGCAACATCTGTGAATTTCAAATCCAGGACCATATTCCCTTCATGCCAATCCTCTTTCCCAAGTGAACATTAAGCCCAAGGCTTCCTATAGTTGCTGTGTAAGTCACTAGCACTTGTGATTGAGGATGCCTTACCTTTGGCAACCAGGAGCAGATTCTTGTGCTTCTTTGAAACAGTTCAATTTAGAGGCAGTGATTATTTCAAGAGTTAGTGAAATTCACATCAGTATCTTCTAGTCCGTCCCTGCAATACGGAATTTTATAAATGTAAACACTGGGATCTTGGGATACTTCCCTGGCAAGAATAATTTCTATCTCTAGTAAAATATTCTCAAGCAGTAGAGCATTCATGGGACTCAAACCTCTCCCCAAGGACAAGAGTCCATCTATTTTATTTCCAGGTTCAATTTTCACTGCAAGTGGCTTGGTTTTTGTTATTTGTACAATGTAATAATTCATAAATTAGAAATAGTGTTATTAGAAATGTTATCCTTCAAATAAATTATTCCAAGTCATTCCATTTGTATGGTTATGCAGCAAGGAAAACACATAAATAAAAGTAATGTATTCTACACGGGATGTAAAGTATATTGCTCACACTCAAGCCTGCATTTGTTTTTGGATGGAATAGTTTGGGTTGGAAGAGACCTTTAAAGGTCATCTCATCCAACATCCTGCAATGAGCAGGGACATTTCCACGTCCAGCCTGACCTTGAATTTTTCTAGCGTCAGGGTGTCTATCGCCTCCTTGGGCAACCTGTGCAAGTTTTCTCACCCTCATTGTAAAGAATTTCTTCCTCATATCTAGTCTAAACCAATCCTCTATTAGTCTGAAAACATTACAACTTGTCCTATTGCAACAGGCCCTGCTAGAACACCCATTCCCATTTTTCTTATAAATCCCCTTTAAATATTTAAAGGCTGTAATGTTTTGAAGGTTGGAAGAACAATTTCAACTACAACCCGACACCTAATTTTTCATTAATCTACTATAGCATTGTTTTAGGAAAAAGTTGTTTATCTTCCTCTTGACTGAAGTACATTTATCATGGTGTCTGGGAAAATTCTTTGATCTATCTGAGGGGAGGAAGTTGAGTATTACATATATTGGGAAATCTACTTGGATTGAACATAGCATACAAAGGTGCTCAATATATGTTCTGAAATACCAGGGAAGTGCATGGAGACACAGGTTCAATATTATAATATAGAAAACCAAAGTCTTTCAACTCATTTTAGACAGCTGACATCAAAAAAATTGTGTATCTATTTTAAATGCTCTACCACAAGAACAATTGCAATGAAATATTATTAGTTTTAATAAATCTTTAGATTTTTCTGGGAAATGTAAATCTTAATTTCTTGTCCTCCCTGAAAACAATGCACCTTTTGAAAAATTGGTTTCTGCATCAATTACAATTTCGCTATTCAAAAATCTCAATGACTTTTGCCTTTCAAGACAAATATTTCTTCGAGAAATATCTTAATAACATTTTCTGAAAATTATTCATTGTATACACTGGCAATACAAGATTGGATAGTCTGACTTGTTTCCTTGTTTATAAAATGCTGTACTTCCATTGCCAAAACAGGATTGTAAGGGGATATGTTCTCGAGGCTGACTCCTCTAGTTAGTTTGCAATTCCATCAGCATTCATGATAGGCCCATTTGTACTGAACTGCCAGAGAACACATCAAAGAGCATTTCCTGCTGTTACCAGCAAGAATATTTATCTTATCACTGCACTGAAGCCTCGAGTTTACCTACTGAATGGAATATCCTGTTCTCACCTCTAAAGCTTAGTCACCTACTATACACCATCACTACAAAATGAGACCTCAGGATCACATTTCAGTAATGAATGTGCAGTAATTCATGGAAGTCATTTTTTTCTAACAATGTACAGTAGATACATGTATTTTAGTAGCAGAGAAAGATTTAAGTTATTTTTAACTATGCCTGAAAGTAACATTTTTTTCATTTACAATTAGTTTTTCTAAAAAATCTAGCAGAACACCCATATGGTAAACATCAAGTAGCTTCTTAATTTTTTTTTTCCAGGAGATAATTACATGTTCTATGCAAATTAGCAGATTTGAGGATGGATTTTTTTTATCTAAATCACAGGCAAGTAAATGCTAAGAAAAGGTTTGAATCACATACGGGAGAATATATAGAACATATAAATACATAAAACCCCCTTAATTTTAGATCATTACACAGGTGTAATATATTCATTTTTCTAAATTTCATATGAAAATCAGGAAAAAATGTATGCCTTTAAGTAAAAAGGGTTTCAGTACAGCTGATAAAATCATTAAGAAAAATGTTTGCTGTGTTAACTGCTTTCACTTCTGCAAATGTGACTTTAGGAGAAAACAAGAGAACTCAGAAATGTCACACTGTATCTTGTGTAGCTGGTGGCTATTTGGCTCTGAGCTGGCATGCATTAACAGATCCCAAAGATGTGCAGCTATTCATTTGAAATTCAAAATGCCTGCATAACACTAGTACTCGGTAAGAAATACAATCTGTTATAATAAAATATCATTCAATAATGACTTTGATAGTTTAGGAGTGTGTTGATTAATGGGCCCTCTGTCTAAAACAAATCAAATTGCAATAATTAATAATTTGCAGAAATTATATGACAATGTATATGTGAGTACACCATTTAGCCCTTCTTTAGCAGCAACAGGAATCAGTGCTTTCATTTATTCATCATCAAAGTAGGGCAGGTACCAGCAATTCTGATACCTCGGTACAATTAATTCATACATTTACATGGACAACATCTGCACAGCAAGCATATCAACAATAGATGTGCCAAGTGAAAAAGAATCCAGTCTGCTATGGTAACTTTAGAAGCAGTGATTTCATCTGCTTTGACTCCGAGGATCTCACTCTTTCGCCAGTCTGCGCACAGGTTTTCTTTTTGATTTTCAAAATAAGTCATGGGATCTTCAGCTGGGAAAGAGCACCTGCTGGATTGCGTTGTACACTTGAGAATGCTCACAATATATGCATGGATAAAAGGCTACAGACAAGCTCTGTCTAGCTCTGGATCTGAAGTACAGACACAAGTATTTTCCATCTGTAGAAGTGAAAGTACCACAAGCCTACGGTGCACTTTATGTGTGATCCTGCCACAGAGAGACAACCTGCTGGGATTAATCAGAAATGCATAGGAAAGCTGCCTCAGCCTCCCAGCACTGCTGAGCCTGTCCTCCTAATGCCAGCAAATATGGAGCTGCTACTGGCAATCCTCCACATTTAACAAAAAGGAAAAAGAAAAGATACCCTTCGGATGCTGACACACCGTGATATGAAACAGAACGGCAGAAGCAAGCCATACACTTATACCAGTTGCTTCAAACTTGTCAAGCTGTTACTGTCTTCACAAGCAATACCACTTTACCTTGCAGAAATCCAATAAATGGGATAAAAAGGCAACAATATAATGCTTACTGGGGATTTTCTTAAATTATCTGCATCTGCAAGGCATTTGAGAGATTAACATCCTAACACAAGAGAGAATAACAGCCTCATTTGGAAAAGCTGAATTTTGCAAAATGTACCACAGCTCTTTGGGTGATAATAGGCAAAAGTGGTTGTTGCAAACAAATAAAAAGGGGTTTTGGATGGTAGCTATCAGAAGAAAAACAAGATTGGTTGCTGGTGTGAAAAAATGGAAGCTAACTCAGAAAAGATACTGTAAATACAGGAAAATTTGGGGGAAAAAAGAATAACTGAGAAAGCAGATAGTTACAGTCACATCTGAAGTTTCAAACAATACTTGAACAAGGCCATAAGGCAGGAAAGAAAGGGAAACAAAAAAAAAGGTACTATCAAGACAAGGAGATTGCAGGTAAAAACCTTGAACAAGCACTGACACAAAGAACCTTAGAGAGAAGAGTACAAGTGAAAGAGCACACAAAAGGGACTTTCTGATTTGTTCCTTGTGAACATGGAGCTGCAGAAGCCAACAGGGAAGTGGTGGAAACAGAAGGAGGCTGGAATAAACAGAGAGACAACTTCCATTTAGCATGGACAACAGAAATAGGTGCCCACCACAGCCAAGTCCACTGAAGTGCTTGGAATGAAACCCTGAAGTTCCCTCATGCATTCAAATTGCCACACCCAGGATTGGTTTCTAGTTCCTGGGTTCGTGTGTGTAATCCTGATGCATCTCAGCCAGTCACTGGACAAGGTAGCACACAGAAGAAATTCAGGGTGTATGGATTTGGCAGAAGTCACAGCACGCACCACACGGTAAGTGTGGGGCAGCTACCGTGGGGTGTACAGAGGAGAGCAGCAATCCTGCCCCAACCTCTTGGCATGGAGAGCCCAATTAATACAGGATCCTGTACGAAAATCAGTGCACAGCACTCAGGAAAGTAAAGTTACATAAAGGGGAACAGGAGCATAAAAGTTATGAACACACTAATTCCCATGCAACACATTTTGGCTTTATTACAGGATTTGAGATGTGCAGCCACCAGAACATCCACTTAAAATGCTTCAAAGTGACACTTACCATAGCATTCGCCTAAAGCTATCAGCAAATATTTATGAAATGCACCAGCTGAGTAAGTCCTGTAACAGTTTGTACACAGAAAGGGTAAGCTGCTACTCTTGTTAGTTACCCTGTAGGTCTGGTAGCAAACATGCATATAATGGTTTTAGCATGTTCCAGCCACGCAGGTGACCTATGAAATGTCACTTCTTGGTTTTCATTTGCTTTTTTAATAGACTCGTGAAATTTAACCCTCTCCATAAAATTTAGGGGGTTCTTTTTGGAAAAAAAGGAGAAGTGTTGCAGTTTGACCCCAGTCAACAAGCCAGCACCATTCAGCTACTCGCTCAGTCTGTCCGTGTTGGGATGGGGAAAAGACTCAGAAGAATAAAAGTGAAAACTCACAGGCTGAGATACAGACAGTTCAACAAATCAAACAAAAACCAGGCGTGCAAGCAAAGCAAAACAATGAATTGATTCACCTCTTCCCATGGGCAGGCAGGTGTTCAGCCATCTATAGGAAAGCAGCGTTCCATCACACTTAACTGGGACTTGGGAGTACAAACAACATCACTCCCAACATCCTTCCCTTCCTCCTTCTCTCCCCTGCTTTATATCCTGAGCATGCCATGGGGTGTGCAATATCCCTTTGGAAAATACTGCCTCCTTTCCACTCACAAATCCTTGTTCACAAGAACAATTCTAGGCATGTAATTCACTTTAAGCTTAGCATTCCAGTAGGACAGGCCTCATGCAGAAATTTATTCGTGTTCATATTTTCAGGATCAGATGCTAAAAATGCAGGTGCTCTTGAATAAATTCTCGCTGTAATAGCAAAAGAGTTAAAGGTGGCAAACAGAGCTGCTGCATGAGCAGTCTAACAAAGCCTCCCTGTAGTTTGGAGAGGATGACAGTGTAGATGAGAATAGCACTGTCCCCGTCAGTCACTCACTGCCAAGCTGCCTTCATATGTGTAACTGCTTAGAGACCAGTTCCCTGACCTTCTGTACAGGCAAAAGTCCAGAAATCAGAATGTGACTTCAGTGCTAAGTTGGTTTTGTTCCACCATTGTTTGTCCTTCAGTCAAGATTGTGTACCTTTATGAGGAACAGAGACTTGCTCCCTTGTTTTCTCCCTCTCAGCTTGTTTTATTTTGTTTTTTCACCTAAGAAACTTCTACTTTAATAAACTTCCCTCCTCTTTCCTTACTATTGGTTACAGCCAAACTGTTCCAATCCAGATAATTTCAGCAGAACTTCAACTCCAGCAATTTAAAACATCAATTACCTGGTTTTTTTACTGTTACAGTCTGGTTTGGCTTTTTTTTTTTTTTTACTGGATATATTATTGCAAGTAATTATGATGGATAATAAGAAAAGCACTTGGTGTTATGTAGACTCACTAAGCAACACATGAACCCTCAGAACCTACCAGAATTATTTAGTAGCTGAGATCTATAATCTGAAGAATTACAAAGTCTAATTTAAACAAAGCAAAAACCAATAGTATAAAGAAGGCACAACTGCAATAACTCATCAGAAAGGGTAATCTTCCTTTTGGCTATCAACAGATACAGTCAGATGTAATAACTAATAAAATAAACAGAGAATGAAACTCCTTTTTAAAATAATGTTTAAGTATTACATTTTGGTTGCTTGTTCATTATTTTTAAATTTTAAAACTAGGATTTAAAGATGATTTACGTTAGATTTAACATAAAATTATTGTATGATGTCACAAGTAGCCCAGACATAGTATAATACTTTAAATCAATATCAAACACTTTGATATCATCGACTCACGGTATGTCAATATAAAATTAACTTTTTTCCACTGCTTCTCTACCGACTCTTTCATGTTTTCATCACATTTTACCTGCTTCTTATCCAGATTTAAATATTCTTCCCTTCTTATTACATGTCAGGGCCACCGAGGGTAGAAACAAAAGCCCAGAATTCTCTCAGATTTTACCTACTACAAAAAAAAAAAAAATATATAAAAAAAATAAAAATTCACAGGTAAAAACCTCAATTGGCTATTTTTGGTCAATTTAAACCTACTTTCAGCCTCCTAGCTACTGCAAGCGGCATACATCAAACCAAAGATTGCATGTAACGTAGGAGCCATCACAGTTATTACTCACAACATTATAAGGTGGGCAGAATTGAAGAGCCACTGTGTAAAAGTTACTTTTATTCCAGTCTTAAGGTTTCAAAGAACATTTAGAGAGTGTTTGCAGAGCAAGTGTACATCAGAGGTACTGCACACTCTGAGTGAGACCAAGCACTGCAGTGTTGAAGCCCAGTTTCCCCACACAAGACTAAGGTCAAAGTCAGCTCAGGAGGTGAGGTCAGTTTTTTATATTCTCTGCCTTTACAAGCCAGAGGAGAGACTCGGGCCTTCCACTTACATGGCATAACTGGGCTGGATACACCTCTGCTTCAGGGCACTGGACACAAGTCTAATACTATTCCTTTCTCCCCAACTCTGCAGACTATAAATCATGTCAAAATTCTCATTTTTAAGCTATTGCTTTTAAAGGTATTTTCTGTAAGTTTCTATCCAACCGTATTCATGCCAAAAGGTTTCGAAACTTTCAATCTCACCTTTTCACGTGCTTAGAAATAGTGGTTTTTAGGGTATAGGTTACAAGGAACTGGGATTCAGGCAAATGGTAGTTGAGAATGATTTATATCCTAAGGAGCATAAATAAAACCCAAACTGTTTTCCTATGCTAATCAATCTGTCTGCAAATATTGCCTTCAGTGTGAAAATTCTAGAGGAGAAAAAATGAAGTGTTTCCTATCTAACAAAACTGTTTTGCACAGAGGAACATTCCAACTCTTTTATCTCCTACAAAATACATTTTTAAAACTCAGTAGTACAGTCATTTAGATCGGCAAAAACTCTTTGTTTATGTAGTTCCCTTTATGTCATAAAAGTTCCTGTGCTGCATAATGTAATAATATGATAATAAATAGGAAATATTTCGCCACCTTTATAATCAATAAGATTAACTATATTAGGGTAATACGATCACTTGTGACTGAAAATATTCAAAACTGTTCATTTGAAAAAGAAAGGCCAATAGGTTTGAGGAGGAAATTGTCTAATACAAGACACTATCACAAGTCTATAGAAACATCTCTGCTCCTGAAAATAGAAGAGATAAGGAAAAGAAAATAATTAAATCTCTTTTAACAATGCAGTTTAATGACTCAAGTTATCTATTCCAGTTTTCTCTGGGTCTTCACTATTTCAAACCAGAGGTTTATCCTATTCAGAAAGTGTTGAAGCATGACAACTTCTAGCCTTTTCCTATGATTTCATTTTGCTATAAGAAGTCAGAATTGATACTTAAAGATTTTGATTTGCAAAGATACACATCTCATCAAGCTGTTAGTAAAGAAAAGAGCAATAAGATCTTAGATCTTGCTGATCAGTGAAATTTTACTTTGTTTTCTCCATCTACTTTTATGAAACATTTTTAAAATAGATTTTTCATTAAATAACATTAGCCAATTCATTTTCTATTATTATATATTTACTTCTTTAACAACTATTACTAAGATTTCTGAGACTACTTTTCTCCAGACACCATAAATAAATTGACAAGTTTCAGAAGAATATGAAAGCTGATTTCACATCTTAATGTCTTGAGTGTACATCTTCAAGAAATTTACTTGATCAGAATAAAAAGAAATCTACATTTAAAAGAATTTTTTTACACTATATCTGAAGAAAATGCAATCCAAACCAGCCTTATTTCTTACCAATGACTGATTTGCTGCTGCATAGACTTCTGATTTCTCGGCTTCATTAAAAGCAGAATATTCACTGGTGTAGAGAACTATTTCTGTGAATAATCTTGTTTAATTCCTTATACAAGTTCTATCTTATCTTCTAACCACAAGACAAACTTTGGTCCATGTTCTTCATAGGTATTCAAATTAATGAATCAAAGACTTGACTTTATTTATCATCCACCTGCAAAGAAGACAACCAGTACAGGTCAAGAATTTGCATACAAAAAACCCATGGTAAACCAACAAAAAAAAAACCAACAAGAAGAAAAGCGATATACTGGTGTTGATCACAGCTGGTAAATATCACTGTATTGGAGAAAAGATTAGACATTTGAAGATTTAAAAAATTATAAGCATAAATCAAACACAGATGTAGAAGGATACATTAGAGTCAGAACACATTTTTGGTCAAGAAAGACTATGGTAAATTTTGGGCTGTAGTATATGTAAACTTTTTTTTAAAAAAACATTTTCATGACAGTTGCAGGGGCATTGAAGTGGAGCTGTTTTCTTACAAGAAGCTTCAGTAAAAGTTGGTCTATACTGCTCAAAAAGGTTAGTCAGTGCACTTAAAAACAGGAAATCCTTTCAGTGACCCAAAATATTTGCTTCCCATGTCTTTATAAAAGTATTTTTGCTTTACTATGAGCAAAACATGCGTGCTTAAAGAGTGATATTGGCTCAGCAAGAAGGTCAAACTCAGAAGATGACACACCACCAATCACTATTGTGTTATGGCCTAAACAGCATTATCTTTAAAATAATACCCTCGTAAATGTGAGTAATTTAAAAGCAGTTATTCAAACATTTCTTTTTTAAAAGGTCTCTCAATAGCAAAGGTTTCATTCTCTATTATAATTCTCAGTCTACTTTATTATCCCAAGACAGAGAAGACATATAATTAAATTAACTGTGACTTTGCAACTAATTTTCAGATTTTAAAAAACCATATGGTACCTTTCATGGGACATTTAATCCGCTCATTCATTAAAAACTTTGACCCCCCAAGTATTTTCCTCAGTTCAATTAAAAATCTATTAGAATATTAGTTCATGCATCAGTGTCACGTGACCATCACTACTCAACACAAGACAAATATAATGAGTGAGAACTGAATAAACCTTAGCGTTCATTTCAATAGCACAGTGTGAAGTCTTTGACGTGAATGTTTTATGCTTTGTTTTTTTCATATTTCAAATGTTTATCATTATTTTTGTCTTTCTAAGAAGGCACCTGTTCCAAACCCTCACCAGTGAGCACCAAAAATTCACAAGCCTGTAGGAAAACACAGGTAACTATTTGGAGCTAGACATTTTGCTGGACCAGAGAGGAAGCATGTAAAGCTCCTATAGTGGTTTACATCACCACTTTGATTTGATCCCTGTTTTGCTCTTATCTGCCACTTGCAAACTGTCCAGGGGCTGTCTACACCAAGATTGGAACTCTCTCCCTCTCCATGCCCATTTCCCATGTCATTGCTCCATGACCGCCATGTGAGAACAACACATATTTGGTCTCATGTTACAATAAAATAAGAGACTAAGAATGTCAATCCAGAAAACGGGAATTTTTGCCAGTTAGGTGATTATTATGTCCCACAGCGCCAGACCCCTGCAAACACAGGGCAAAGAAGGATGGGGACAGAAAGGATCTCTCCTGGAGCCCACAGACCAAGACAAACGAAGGCTGCACTTCCCAAGGTACCTGCAAGGGACATAAAAGAGACCAAGGCTTATGGAACTTGCATAGTGGGAGAGTAGAAAACCTTGACCTTTTCTTTCTTTCCTCCTTCACCATCATACTTTGAGTTATCTCCTCTCTCCTGTTGTGGCACATCATTATCAATCTTCACTGCTAATTTATGAGTAGTTTTTAATAACCTTGCTTCCTCCTTTTTCTCCTTACTCATCATTACTACTTTTTGGTACCTCCTTATTCACACATAGAGGAGGTTTGTAAAGATCATTACCTCCCTGATTCCCTTCAAAAAAATCCCATTGCCCTGCTGCATGCGAGTTTCAGATTCAATATTCCCCTTTTTGCTGCTTTTATTTTCACTTCAGGGGCCAAAAAGGTCTAACAGTCTTGTAGCTTCTCTTTTTGTATATACAACATCTCAAAACTCATCTAGAGAGCCATGGATAAAATTTTATATAACGACAAAGTTTAAAACTTGCATCTTTAATCTGTCTCAGGCTTAATAATCTGCAAGTAAAAAATCTCTTATAAAAACTTAATCTATTGTAAAACTTCTACCCAGATTTACATTTAGACCATGAATGTTATTCAAAGTAAACCATACCATGTCTGATATCTGTAATTCTAAACTAGATAACATTTGGGGTATGTAAATTATTAGAGCACCTGGAAAGGGATTTGAAGACTGTGCACTTAGCAAAAAACAGTTTAAACTGTTTCAGAAATAATTAGCAATTACCAGCCATAACAATTTCCAGAACGAATACTGCATTGATATTATGATTATTTCTAAGCAGTTAATATGACATTGAAAACACTTTTTAGAGCACAGTTGTGCTACTGCTGATTTGCATGAGACAGTTCTTTGCTGCCATTTTCTGTTTGGCTTTCTGTAATAAATTTCAGTGGATTTATCAGAAATGAGATGTTTCCACTGATTTAAAAGGTTACAAGAAACATGTTTCAAAGACAAGGTTCAGCACACTGCAGTGTTTGTTAACTCCCCATAATATCTACAGAAAACGTATATCTCTAAGAGCACTGTAGTGCAAGAAAGCACAAGAAGGTTTTTATAATAGAAAATACAGTGAGACTTTTCATAGAAGCTGTTTTCCAATTTTCTGTTATTTTCAACTCTATGCATATAAGAGTACATAGGAAAGGTAAAGCCCAGCCAAGAGAAAAGAAAAAAGAAATCTCAAGCAAATACAGCAAGTATCTGTAGAATACAAAACTCTATATGGAACAAACGGATGGCAGCAGTTTTCTGGAGATGCTCTTCATCAAGTTTTTTTTTTTTATTCCTGTTGTATATAAACATTCATGCAGAGACTTATGATAATTAAACACAGGACTGTAATGAAAAATGTTAATAAATTAAATTGATAAGAACATTATCAGGTGAAATAATAACTAACACATGGAAAACTTTCACTCAAATTTTCTTCAGTTAGCACATTACAAGAACAAACAAAAAATCAATAATCTGCCAAAATAATATGCATAATACCTTGAACAATTTTGCTTTTAATGCAAAATACAGTACACATATGAAATGGAACTGCACCTTTTTGCATTATGAAGAATTTCTATTTAGTACTTCAGTGATGTTTAGTTTTTTTAATTAAAATACTTGGGAAAAACCCCAAAACCATACAAAGTTACCTAATGCCAGTCTATATTAACTCTTACTTACCTGCAAAAGTTGTAAAATCGTAGTTTCTACCAATAGCCAAACTCCTGGGTTTTTTGCCATAGGGAAAACAAAATAAATCTGGTTTGAATAGTAATCTAAAATCTTTCATGCTTCTTGCTCTAACTAATGCTAGTGACAATGTTCAGCATCTTGAAGGATATCACGAGTTTTATAAATTGAATATATACTATGCCCAAAAGGATTGCCAAGAGATAAATATAATATTCTAAAAACATTATTAAGCTAAACAGAATATTAATTAGGGAAATAGCCGATAAACCTAGAAGCTTCCTCATGAAATGTACTGTGAATTCAATATAAAGGAAGTGCAACATCAGATGTAAAATATTGATCTTTTGTCTTCCAATCTAATTGAAGAACATTTGCCTGGCCCCAGTAATACATATTAAAGAAAAGTGGTGTGTCCTTATGGCTGTCTTACAAAGGGTCACAGGGTAGATGATTCTGAAACATTAGAAACAAAGGAAATATTAAAATAGAGAGAGCAAAATTGGAAGGCAGGGAAGACAAAACCACATTTAATTCTGGCAAGTATCTGCAGCCGGCAAGGAGCCATTGCCAGCTGGCCATCAGCTGTAGATGGAAATATGCTCTAGCAACTGGTCTGGGTGGTTTCATCCTGAAATGATGTCTTCTGTCTTGGAAAAGGTGTTTATCTTGGGAAGAATCACATGCACCCATCCACAGAAGTCTAATCATTAAGGGAAACATATTTTAGGAATGCTGGATAAAATGAAGGGTCAGGAATTCAGGAATTAAAGGTAGCCGGTGAAAACCATGTGCTTGCAGCAAACTTAGCAGCTCTCACTTGAAAGGTTTCCATGACCATTCTAAAGTTTCCTACAGATTTTTACCAGAACAATATAACCAGCCAGTTTCTAAACCTAAGCAAAGAGGCATGATTCCATAGATTATGTGAATGAGGTCAACTACATTGTTTTCAATGGGATTTCCAGCTAGGAGTGTGTTCAATAACAGAGAAGCTTATTTACCATTATCACGTATGGTACATTCCTGGAAAAAAACCATGAGAACAAAAGTTTGTAGCTGTTAAAGGATACTCAATCGAAATAACTATGTACATCAATAATTATTTGATATATAACACTTTAGAATTGTTCCTGGACTTTACCTTAAAATTATACGTGGTACATTGCATATAATGTGTATGTTTAGGTGTTTTATACATCTTATTCAGGAGAAGATTTTCAAAACCATAGAAATACCTATAAACATCTCATTTTCTGTAGTCCTTTGAAACTGTGTGATGTAAATCTCCAGTGATTCAACTATCTGTCCTCCACTGCAGAATTTAGATAGCACAAAATGAATCTGACTTGTTGATAAAACATATTTGAACAATCAGTATCCAAAGTTATTCAACAATGCATACTCATTTTTATGACTGGTAGACTACTAACATATAGAAAAACCAAAACCGAAGATTTCCAGGGCAATCGTAATTATTTCCACTTCTCGGTTGTTCTCAGACCTTCTCATAGGCACTGTTGTTCTTTCTTTAAGAAACACTGAAAGTTACCAGGCTGAAGACACCAAGCTCCACTTTTTTTGTAGTGTTTAAGGTGATTGTGCTGCTAGTGCATATAAGAAAAAATTGTCCTTACTTTCTGTAAGAGTCTGGACTTAATTTTAAAGAGGATTCAACAGATTTTGCTTCAGGGAAAGCAGCTGTTTGTAAAAAGAATTTGCACATTGAGCACTTATGAAATTCTGGCCATTTTGCAAATGTTGACCACCTTCAAACCTGCATGTGTAGGTTAAAAAGAAACTCTGGTATAGAAGAAAAAGCTCACCACTCCAGTTAAGGAAACCAGTTTTTTATGATGAACTGATCAAGTGTTCCCCGGGTCACTTCTCTCCAATCACAGCCTCTGAAAAAGTTCTATTTCTGTCTCCCCCTCAAATCTCTCTGCTTGTCATGTAGTTTCAGAAGCACCTTTGATATGAGCCACGGGACAATCTAAAGCAATTGTTTCTTTCCATGGCACATGTTGAAGACTCCCCCAGCTCATTAAATTGAAAGGGCAAAACATAAAGGGGGGCAGTGTTGCCTGCTTCACTGTCCAGTTATGAAATTCCTGGAAAAGTGGAGAAAGAGTTCAATAAGATTTCTCTCTGCACACAAAAGTGCTTGTTGCCTGCTATAAAAATAAAAATTTAAAAATAAAAAACAAAAAAAAAAGAAATTTGCAAATGAATTATCTACTTAGAACTTTCTTATCGTTTGCCCCAGACCTTGATTACCCAAAGTGCTGAAGTTCCACCTTTCAACTCAAGTGTTCACCACAGGTTACACAAAATGGAGATTTCAAGTCCTGGATTTAAGAACTGTATACATATAAAATCTTGGATTTAGCAGCTGTATGGTGTGTGGCTCTTCCCTATTGCAAGAAACTGCAAATGTTCTTTGTCTACTTGATAACATCCAGTTTTCAGAAAAGGTGGAGAGCAGAATATGATGAAGATAGATCATAAAGTTTGATCTACTGTGAAATAATATGAAAGACTTTTGATATTTGTAAGGTAGCACACTCCTTTCACAATGAGGGACTGAAGCAGTTGGGAGGTTGAGCTTCCATCACAGAAGATTTCAAAGCTTTGGAAAGTGATAGATGGTTAGAGATAAAGCTAGCAGAAATGGCTTTCTTCTGAATTTATACTTTTAATAAGGGTGCACATGCTTGAAAAATCTCCAAGACACACTTCATTGCTAGAAATGCCTCTGCAGGACTAATTCTTTCTGCATGACCTGTAGTTCTGGCACACCTCTGCACTGCAATAGTCTCTTCTAATTCCATTTTCCCCCACCACACCCCTCAGCTGCTGACTCAGGAAGACTCCACTACTTCAATTACATGCTGGAGATGTTTTCAAGTCTCATCTCTTTCCCTTCACATTGGTGAGAATAAGAAAAAAAAAGTATTTAGAATGAAAGCTTAAGGTTATAATTTTTTACTCTGAGTCCAGGATGTCGGCCCTGGATGTATTTATGTTTTAAGCCTTAGTCCGGACATCCCCTTTCCTCCCCCTTCCCATGAGATATGTATTAGTTTACTATATGCTTCATTTGTGAGCAGGAAAGAAAATACCTCTTCTGCCAATGTGATACTGTCCAAGCCATATTGCAAGATACTTATATTTTTATATAGCATTCATCCAACTTATCTCCATTTCCCAGCCAGTCCAGGACGCTATCAGCAACCTTCATAAGTCTCTTGTCTTAAAACAAAAATGTCTTTTTCCTCCAGTTTGTCTGGGTATTTTTTATGCTTCTCCCTTGGACCACTTCCCAGGCTCATGCATTCTCTCTGCATTGCTCCAGTTAATTACTTATATTTGATGGCCACCTCTGCGAGCCCTATTACTTATTGCCACTTGTGAGCTGCTGCAATGTGGGGTGCTTGTCACTTACACCAAGGTCACAGCCAGCCCTGTTATCATGTGGTAGCATTCCCTATCTGGCAATATTGATGATGGTGTGGTGTGAAGCATTTTCAGCTCACACTGACCCCGTACGAGCAAGCACTGCTCATTCACCTTAGGTTAATTCTGCTGAGTAAGCCTTTAGTTCTCAGCAGCCACTGCTGCAAATGTTAACTGTAAGTCATCGTGGGGAGCTGGGAAGCAGCATAAAAATTCAGTTGCTGCAGCTTTTGTGGCTTGAAAGGTGACATTGGTCATTTTTCCCCTCAAGCTTTTGCTGCTTACTGTTAATCTTTTCCATCCACTGGTCCTTGCCAGTGGGAGTAAAAATAATGTGTCTCCTTTCTAAATGACAAATATGATGGTCTTTTACTTTTTAATTTAGGAGGACATTGCTAACTTTCTATTCTAGACATTAACCTTCTTAAATGTCCAGGATCCTGATTACCAGTATTCCACTTTGATTTACCAATAATATTTACAGCTGTATTGACAGTTCATAGTAAACATTTCAGGATATCTGACTCCAGAGGGACTTACATGCTTCCACCTGCTTTCATTCTATCCTCCTACTGTCCTTTAACAGTCCCTTATTTGCCCTTTACATGTGTTTTTTTCTACATTCATCTGCATTATACACTATCCCCCCTTCCCAAAACTGGCATGCCCCAGCTGTTTGTAAACCTTCTTGCTTTTGTCATACACAGTCTCTTTCTCAAGAGGGATGATGAGTGTGTAAGACTCTATATTTTCATTGGTCCTTGATATTAGCAAGGCAGCAGGCTGAATAAGATCATTAACAATTTCTTTGAAAAAAGAATGAGAGGAGTCAACCCTCATTGAAGCTGCAAACACCTTTCAGCTCAATGGCATTCTGGCCAATTCTGGCAGACACCTTGTCTGGAGTGCAACACCTCTGTCAGTGCTGTCACCAGTGACTGACACGGCTGGTGGCAGTGGGCCAGTCACCAGGCTTCCTCAAGCCTCCGTCTTCCCAGCTGAGAATGGAAAAAATCCCCAACTCTGAACTCCTTTGAAATTTTTTCATCGTTGCTTAGAGGAAAAAAAAAAAGAAACAAAACCATCAAAACACCAAACCAAATCACACCCACAAACAGTTTCCATACAAAGTTGTAGCACTCAAATTGTGACCTCAGATAACTTCCCTTTTCTCTAAGGTGGGAGATTGTTTAATCAGGAAAACACTTGAATTTATTTCAGGAGCCATAAGTGCACTAGTAAAAAATTTTAAAAATAAAAAATTTAGAATCCACACTCTTAAGAAAAAGATTTCAGTCTATACAGATACAAAAAAGCACTTTATCTTTAAACAAGACTACAGGGAAAACACCAAAACCAAAGGCAAATAAAAAATCAAGTTTCTCCAAATTGCAATCTTATGCATAGGTCAGAAGGTTATAACTTATCTAAAAACTCATGTCTTTTGATCCATCCTCCAGAAGAGATTAGGGCTCAAAATGTACAAAGCGAACTCAAATCAAGGGCACACATTTTATTTAAAAAGCAATATTGAAAAGTTCACCAGTATAAACAGCCTAAAGTGACATTTAATGTGTCTATGGTGATTCAGAAAATCTCAACATGCCTGAAGAATATTAGACAGTTCTTCAGAAGTTCTACTAGAAATACATTACTAAAAACCAGTTTAAAATTTAGCTTGTAAAACACTTTCCCCAAAATTCAATCATTGTTTAATTTAATACTCCACTTAGTTTGAATAGGAGCTCAAAAGCAAAGTTACCCATATTAAAAAATATGATTTGCTCATTATTCTGATCACTACAGACAGATATTATTGGATAATTTCATCTGTATTAGTAAAAAGTATCCATTTAATTAAGAAATAAGAGAGAACAAAAAGACTAGAAAAGATAACATACCAGTGAATAAAGTAGGTCCAGGAATGAATAAATACTCACCATTTAGACTTAGAGTGGTGGCAGGCAGAGAGAATTTGGGATCAACCTCTGAAAGGCACTGACTTGGACAGTGTGTACCCCTGGATCTATTCAGATAAAAAGATTAGCCACTGCAGCTGAAAGATGAATCAACTTTATAATTAGCAAACAGATAGAGGATATTGGAAGATACAGGGTATAGACACACCTGTGCCATAAAGAAAATGGTCTTGAAAACCTTGGTCACTTTATGAAGTAAAACCTCCATCTTCTAAATAACATAGAAAATGTATTTAATTCTCCACGATTGTTGTTTCCTGCATATGTAATCAAGTAGACAAAACGCAAAGTTTAGAATAATTCAGGGTGATTTAGAGCAGCCCTGTCTACCCAAAGTTCAGTGAGCAGTGTATTGAAAAAATACTGTTGCACATAAACCAGAAAGTCATGTGGACAAACTCGATAATCAGGAAGAAATTATAATTTACATCTACAAGGAAGAATACAAGCACAAAATAGCTAGGTGATAGTTCTAAAAATTAGCTAATTTGTGTTTCTCAATAACTACTTCTAATTAAACGTTACCTTTTTTTTATTGCAGACATTAGGCAAAGAGGAGAAATAGAATGCTGGAATTCAGTTCAAAAACCATATAACGTATCTTTCTACAAGGTAGAGAAAAAAATAGTGTGTACATATTTTTCTATACCAAGGCAACAGCCCAATAAAATCTTATAACATGCTCAATTTTCAACTCTTAATTAATTCTAGTTGTACTTACAAAAATATTTAGATTTAGCATCTCCAACACCTCAAATGATCACAAATATATGCTGGTAAATCTGCAGTACCACGTTACTTTCTCATCACCTGTGATTACAAAAGGCACATTCCAGTCCACGTTACTTTTATAAGATATCAAACAGTCTGTCAATAAGGAAACAAGAGGGACAAGGGTAACCACATCACCACAAATATGCAGAAGTTGTTGTATGTGGTTATTTGAAGGCCTATTTGTTAATATGAGGTTTTTTCCTTTGGCTTAGTTATCTTGGTGCACTTTATTTCCCCAAGTGAAGTAAAAATGAAGGCCTTTCCCCATAACTCCCAACAGTGAGTTTGAATGAATTCTAACACATTCTTGAGGTTATGCTGAACTTGCCCTCTTTGTAATTTGTTTTCCTATCTTGTCAATTATGCATGCATTCTATCTGTGTCTTCAACCACAGACAAGCGTGCTTAGTTAAATAGAATTATTATTTAATGAACTTTATGTTTGCTGCTTTACTTAATGAGACACAAGGTTATGAATTTAGTCCTTGTTATTTTCCTCTTACAAGGTGACATAAGCAGAATATAATTGACCAGATCTGACACCAGGATAAATTAACTCCATTGAATAAAACCAGTTTATATCAGCTACATCAAGACTCTTAACATGAAAGAAATTTATCTATAGCAAGACGACACATGTAATTAGCCATACTATAGTAGTATGTGTATTATCACATAAAATTAAGATTATTCCTCACTCAAGTGAAAGAAAAATCCTACAGCGTTTTGCAGCATTAGATTTCATCCTATTCCTGAGTAACTTCTGTTGGCTAATTTGATGTATAGACTGCTTCCCAAAGACATGCATGAGTCACTGTCTGGAACTCGTCCTTCTAAAGAAAATTATCAACACTTGCAAAGAAAACAGTCTCTATCAGTGTTTCCTTCCCCAAATCAAAGCTAGCCAGCTTGGCAAATGCTTAGATTTGCCAGTCAAAAGGTTTGACAGACTTAATAGAGCTACAAACTGAGTGCCAAAACAAAAATGGATTGGAAGACTACAGCAATCTCACTAACAAGAGTGGGACCAGACCAGTCATATATCCTAGAGATACATGAAAATCATTTTAAACAGGTAATTAGAGGTAAAGCTACAAACAATATCAATCCCTTTAAAAAAAATTCCTTCCAACTCCTAATCTATTATTCCAGAAAAAAGAAACACATCTTACAGTTTTGAACTTAACCACAAAGTAGAAGGATCAAAAGTGTCTCCCAAAGAGGTTCTGTTGCAGGTTGTTGGGAAGGTTTGAAGGCAAATACAATAACCTCTCTTGCTTGTGTGGTGTTTTAAGTGGCCTAAACTACATGAAAAATAAGATTATTGTCTCTGCTGGTGGGTACCTGTCCTTAACTGCTGGCTCTGCACATGAATGTCTTTGTGACCACATGCAGGCAAAGTCTTGTCAGACTCTTGTATTCCCACCTGTTTAGCAACAACAGTAAATCCATTTCCTTTAATTTGTTGGTTTGTTTTTTTTTACTGCTGTTTTTTCTCCCACTGCCAATAACAGAGTGGGACTTCCTATTTCTGCTGCAAAATAATATCAGCAGCAATATCTGTAGCTATATCCAAGAAAATTGGTGTTGATGTCCATCTTGGTTTTCTTCAAATGGTTACTACTCCACATGGCCTCGTGTGTGCTTGCACTTGCAGTACAAATCTTGTTAATTTAGCATAGGGAAAAAAATTATCAAAATGCATAATTATGGCCCTTGTGGTCCTTCTTCTCCTACTCTGTTTTCTGGACTTCTGTCAGTTGTAGAGATCATGTCCTTGTAGAAATGTAAAGCTTGGTGTTACTCTAGTGAAAACAGCCCACAACACTTTATTTTCATGATTAAGATAATCATCTCATTGAAAGAGGAAGACTGTAATTGCAAACCCATTCTAAGGGCTGGTTTATGCACTTCAGCTAATATGTAATCACACAAAGTCCACAGAAAGTCACACAGAAATATTACCAACAGTCCCTTCACCTCCATCTCTGCTGCTGCCTGAGAGGCAGAATCCCACTCAAAATTTGCAGAAAAAGAGCCTCTTTCAGGAAAAGAAAATAGACTTTCAGCTACACAAGCTCTTCAGATTTGAAACAGAAAACTTCAAAGCTGCATACAAATTGCAAACAAGTTGAACTGTGTATGTTAGTCAGTCCATCAGGTTTCTGACTAGAGAGCAGAAAGCGCTGTAGAAGAGAAAAAGGTTGTTGTCTTTCAGAGGGAAAATCCATACTGTCCATAACCATCAAATAGCAATTAAAGTAGCAAACAAAGGAAAAGAGAGAGCAACCATGAAATGGGAAGAATGCATCAATGAGGCCAACAAGCAGCTCTGAGATTATTCACTACAGTAAACTTTTAGAAAGTGTTATATCTTTATCCCTGCTGTGTACCAGTGGTCTGTGCTCAAACTGTCATTCTAAAGACATTAAAAAAAAACAAACCCTGAGGACACTGAGGAATCTTGAGCATCTTTTTGGACTCTTCTCCCCTCTAAATGACAAGATCCAGCAGAAAATAATCAAGAGTTTCCCCAGACTAATTTCTACTTCTAACAACACAGCAATCTTTCCAACCAGATGAAAAAGAATTCAACACATGAATTATGAACGAAAAATTACTTGTTGATACTATTACTATAAAAGTAGCAGTAACAGTTGTTCTAATCAGTCACCATAAACTAATTTTTAAGAACATAGGCAAAAAATACAAATAATGAGACATCCCTTTAAATACTACCATACCTTCTGAGGAGAACTGTTGTGATATCACTTAGCTACCTAAAGAGGTTTTTCACTTGACTAGAGCAGTGTTCTTGGAAAACACCTCCTATGGACAATTATTTATCATAAAAACACAACATCTGAAAAGTTACAGCCTGTGCTAGAAGAATTTTTAACCTTAAAAGAGATTTCCGAGAAACTCCTACATTTTAAACAGTCCTGTTTATTATTAAAATTAAATCCCCCAAATATGTGATATCCATCCAACATGACGTGCTCACACCTAGGGAAAAAAGCACAAATCTAGACACCCAGAGGAAATGCCTCTCTGTGGAAAAAAAAATCATCCCATACCCAGTCCACATCCTTTGCCAAATGCAGGGTACACCAACAGTGCTCCTCAGACAGCTTGCATGGAACAACAGCCTCACAGTGACCTTGCAAAGACAGTGGGTGAAGGGCACAGGCATCCAGGGCAGGGCATTTGTCCTGGGTCAGCTCTGACTCCCTTCTCCCCACCAGGCAGGCTCTCCAAAAGCCTAAGAAAGATTAATTAATTCACATGCAAACCGGAAACTGGAATCCATGACACTAGAGGATATTGGAACTCAATATCACAATTTGGGACTCAATAGAAGCACAGCCTTTGTGGAACACTGTAATTTCCCTCTGTTAACCAACAGCATCCCACAGATGATAGGGAGATAGGGAATTTTTCTTTGTAAGTCAGGAAAAAAAAGGCAAAGACATGGTTAACACCTCCTTATAGATGCCAATTACCTATTATCCCATGGTCTAAGTAACACAGCTAATTAAGTTAGAATAATTGTTTTCAACTGGTATTTAGTTTTAATGATTGCTGTTTCTCTTTCACACAGGAAGAGCACATATCCCTACAAGGTGCAGATTTTCCTCCAGACTACACTGGTTGGTCTAAGATGCTACTTCCAGCCAAAATCTTGTACAGCATAACAGCTACTGTAGGACTGCTGCTGCAACCAAATGCTACATAAATTTCAGAAACCTAATTGACCTGAAGATGTTCAACTTCAAAACACACAGCAGTAAAAGAGACGTCGGTGAAAACAATTTTAAACCAAAAGGGAAATGAAAGTAAACACAAACTGTGAGTCATACTATGCTAGTGTGCTAACAGACTTGGAAGAATCAGATGGAAATGGATGAGATGGAAAAAGAGAGAGAAAAACCAATTTTTTAAAGTAGAAAAGCCATCAGCTTAAAGTAAACTGTTCAAGTGAAAAGCTCTATCAGAAGTTAGGGGGAAAAAAGGGAGAAATGGGAGTGAATTAAAAGATAAAACTAGAGGACACAAAAGCCCATGTAACTAAGATTTATTTCACTATGCTCCTACATTTTGTTGCATCACTGGTACAAAATTAAAATGAAAGCTGTTACCTTAACTAAGAAAAAAATTTAAATTTGTCAGGCCACAGAGGTTTAAAGTTCTGGGGTTTAATAAAGGAAAATTCTGTCTGTTTCATGAAAATAAGCAGGTCTCCTCAAAAAAAAAAAAAAAAAATCTCACCAGCAATGCTACATTTGCTAAGATTACTTTCTCTGTTTCTGCCTTTGCCCCTTTTCAAACCATTACACACACACTGGTAATCCTGTCAGTACCAGTTCTGCAGTATTAAAAGAAAAATTCCCAGGACAGTCAATTTCTAAGCAGGACAGATTTAGCCTAAGTGAAGACAGCTCTACACTCCTCTCACTCAGACCACTACGCCCATTAAGATCTCATTAGTCAGCCAATTGCCTCATCCTACTTAAGATATTAAAGAAATGAATGGGTCATAAAATCCTCATCACCGTGCATTTGGATCAGTATATCTTTGCAATAGCATAGCTCACACCCTCAGATGAATAACAGCTCAAACTTCACTGTGCCTGTTGAGGAGGACTCCATTAAATCGAGGTCACTTTGGTTCAAAATGATAATTTTGGTGTCCATCAAATTGGGTTATGTAATATTTCTGGACCTTTCAGGTAAGTGTCTGTATCCATGGAAACAAAAACATGTAATAGAAGGACAAGGGCAAAATGTCTTCAAACCCCAGCAATTTACCTTTATGCATAAATAATCACAGAGCAGGCTCAGGACAAATCCCTCTGTATTACTGACAATAAGAAGTCTTCAATAACTCACCTAAGCTCCCAAAACCTCAAAACTGACAATTTTAGTATATTTTTTTTTAACTTCTCCTTTTGTTCTTCCCTTGTTTCTTCCTTATTTCCAGAAAATTCTAAGCTTTAAAGTAAAAAATTTCAGTCTCAAGCAAAGACTACCATATCTCTCACACCTTGAGTGTTGATCTCATTTTTTTAAAGGTGGATACACTTCAAAACTTGCACACCAATAGAGCAATGACATGCTGGAAAGGGCTGAGTTTTATCTATTTCAAATAGAATCGCTGATGAAAATTAATTCTCTGCCCATGTTTTAGGCAGAGCACAAATTCACCCACTTTACCAGCCTGACCTCAGCATTAATCTACTCCAGATGCTTCAGAGGAAGGAACAAGGGAGTCCTAACACACACAGTGGATTAGTAGCACAGTGAAAAAGGCAAAATAGAGGCAGGATGAAAAAAATAAACAGCGAGATGAATCACATTGGGGAAAAAAATGAAAGAGGAAAAAATAAAAATGTAGAGGCAGCTTTTAAAAGCAAACATAAGTACACTGAAATCCCTACCTTTTTTAGAACTAAAAGATCCCATCTGGGAGCTTCTTTATACCTTTTTACAAGTACTTCAGAAAGCCAATTTGGCATAAAAATAGACACTGCAGCCAAAACAATGAAATGTTAAGATTGTGTTTTATACAGACTAAAACTAAAGCTGCACGATTATTAATGTTCTAAAATTATTGAAAACCATTCAATTTTTGTCTAAAAAATGCTAGCACACAGATTAAAATGGAAAGAGAAAGCCATTGTTACCATAATAGAAACATTCTAGCCCTCAAAAACCAAGCAATGTGGGGAGTCTTTTTGGTCAACAAGGATGCTAAACAAATATCAGATCCCTTGTAAGAGTGAGACATTTTCTGTTTGTTAGTCTTGATTTTTTTTTTTTTTTTTTTACATGCAACGTCAATATCACAATAACCCTTCAGAATAAAAATATTTTAAAAGCTACTCTTTAACAGTCTGAGAGCGTCACTAACACGTGATGGCTCAGCAGCAAAGGGCATTAACACCTTCCAAAAGTGCCAGCAGTTGTTTCAGAGCATTCCCATCACCTGCTGTTCTGCAGGGCAAGAGGTTCCAGAGCAGAAACAAACCCAGTTATTCCACAGAATATGGAGAAACATCCACCTTCCAGGGAGATTACGAATGTCACGGATTTTTCCAGGTTTTAGCCTTTTTAAAAAACTACAGAAGAACAAAACAAAATGAGCAATCTACCCAGCAGTGCAGTCCTAACTTCAGAAATAAATAGTTCAAAATTTAACTTTAAGGCCTGTTCTGTTTTCTGCTGGGATGGAGTTAATTTTCTTCTTAGTGGATGGTGTAGTGCTGAGTTTTGGATTCAGTATGAGAATAATGTTGATAATACAATGGTGCTTTGGTTGTTGCTGAGCTGTGTCTGCTTTAAGTCAAGGGCTGCTCAGTGTCTCATGCTCTGCCTGTGAGGAAGGGCACAAGGACTTGTGAGGGATCATGGCCAGGAGAGCTGACCTGAACTGCCCAAAGGGATGGTCCACACCAGAGAACATCATGTCCAGTGCGCAAACTGGGGAGAACTGGCTGTGAGGGGCTAATCACTGCTCAGGGACAGGCTGGGCATCAGTCAGTGGGTGGTGAGCAGGTGTATTGTGCATCACTTCTTTTCTTCCACTTCGTCTCCCTCCCCTTCTTTTTATTACTATCATTAGTATTCTTATTAAACTGTTCTTATATCAACCCACAAATGCTTTTTGCTTTGGGCTTTTCTGTTTGGTTGTTTTTTTGCCCTAATTCTCTTCCTCATCCCAACAACAGGAGGGAGGGAGGAAGTAAGTGGCTGTGTGGTATTTTATTGCTGGCTGGGGTTAAACCACAAGGCTTTAGCTTGTTCTTCTATGATTTTAACATTTAATTAAATAGGATACAAAATTATAATTTAACAATAGACATTTAAAAGCAGTACAGAGTTAACAAGACCCGAAGGGTTTCAGCAAACATAGATTTTTCTATTAAGAGTTTGTTATAGATCTAAATTGTTTACAAAGCCTCAGCAAATAAGTTTGAGTTTATCCTTATTTTTGCTTTTTTCCTGATCAATAACAATCCAAATGTCATCCTTCCAAGAATAAAAATGCCAAGCTTGGTTCTCTATTTATTTCATGAGATAACCAATTTTCAGTTTTAATCTGCAAAGCAATCACGTTTGTTTTTTCAGACTGTAGACTCACACAGAGAACAGAGAGAAAAAGTGTGTGCAAGAGAGAGCAAAAAGAAGCCCTGAATTTAAACTGTGAATCTACTCAAACACAGCAAACCAGGCCTGACCTGTTCAAAGACATGATTTACAATTCAAAACCATTACAAATTTAAAATTTTTAGAAAAGATTACACCAATCAAATAGATAAAGCTCACTATATTAAGCATTCCTCCCAGAAAAAAATGTTTTAACTGGTAGTAAAACTGTGATAAGACAAAAGAAGGACTACAGCACTTGTAGGATATATGTTAGAGAATACCATATGAACTTTATTAGTATCCTTTTCCTAGTGTACCTGTAAAGGAGAGAGTTTATAGAAATATTTGAATTACCATTATAATGGGAACTGTATCTCAGAATTTAACAGTATTTCTGATAGTGCTGTGATCTAGTAAATAAAGGTCAAGGTCTCATAAACACAAGTTTATCCCTTGCTCTGCTTTTGAAGAACTCAAAAAAATCATTGAATCACTCTTCCACTCAGATTCCCAGGGGACTAAAATAATGTCATTTCTACAAGTTTTTCTGAGACTTCTGGTAAAAGCTAGCTAAAAGTTGCTAATTAATTTTGCACACACAAGAATGACAAGAGGTTGCATTAAATTAATTGAGACAGTAAAAATTTCCATATTTGCACCTTCTTTACACTTAAGCAATTGCTTATTTTTTCCAACTCAACATATGGAGTGACTTTTATTCCTGAGCTTCTTGAAGCATGCAAGCTGCAGCCAGAAGACAACTCAGAGATAAGATTCTCAAGAATGCCCTAAACCACTGATGAGTCCAAAGCAAGAAGTGGTCATGAAAGCTTTTTCAAAGCATGGGCTCACCACACCCATACCCTGGACTCCCTGAAGGTCCCTCAAGCAGGCACCACCCTCCACATCCCCAGGGCTTGTGGTGCCAGGCTTGCCTTGACCTCACAGAGCAAGAGACAAGAAGGCACCCAACGCTCACATCAAAGCACACTCATAGCTGTGCTGCACATTTGTAATCGTGGAATGGTTTGAGTTGGAAGGAGCCTTGAGGATAATCTCATTCCAACTCCTTGCCATTGGCAGGGACACCTTCCTCCAGACCAGGTTGCTCAGAGACCCATCCAACCTGTCCTGACCTTTAGCTCCAACAGCAATGGGACGCCCATCCAACAGCAATGGGACGCCCATCCAACAGCAATGGGACGCCCATCCAACAGCTACTCAGGGAAATCTGTTCCAGTGGCCAGCTGTGCTCACAGAAAATGAGGGAGACTTTGTTCTCCTTCTAAGTGATCAACCAGTTTTTCACCCTATCCATGACCTTTTTATATAATTTTTGCACTTCTCTGCCTTGGAGCAACAAGGAAAAGAGATCTGCACCTCACACCTTTCTTCTTCCTACCCTCACCTTCACCTCTCAACTCCTTACAACATCTGATTAAAAAAGGACAGAGAAACCCAACCCCAGCCACAACACACTTGTCTGAGTGGGTGCTGGACATTCGTACTCCTGCCATAAAGGTGATGCTTGGCAGTTCTATTCTGTATTTTGCATCTTCCTCTCAAACACTTCACAGTATCACAGAAGTGTGAGAGAACAGTTGCCACAGGGGTGGATGGATGGAGGGATTGCAAGAGTAACACAGATTCACACTGACAGCTAAGCCAACATGGTAGGCAGAAAGCTTTCTTAAAAGCATAATTTCCTCTATTTAACAAGTTGGGGAGCAGAGCCACCAGGAGATAATTGCCGTTATCCAAATCTCACAGGGTAAAAAATGTAAATTCTTAAGATCAGATCTTCTGGTTTTGCAGGTGTTTTATGGACAGTTTTGTCACACAGTGCTATAGCTTGTTCTGCTTCAATCTTGTGGGCCACATTAAAATAATTTATACACATTAGTTAGTAAAATCTAAAGTCATTACTGCAGCTGACACAGAGAAAACAAAGGTACTTTTGGTGGCCTATTAGACAATCCATTGAAATTTACAAGTCCTAACTTCTAAGGCAGCCTAAGTACTCTTACATTGAAATATTCTTTCTTTTCAGTCCAAATACTTTCATATTTATTTTGCCTTATAAAAAAAGGTAAAATTAACGTGAAAACATATAATTATTACATTAAAAATACAAGAAAATAATAATCACTATTCAGCTACAACAAAATATATCTTGAAATTTTCAAATTAAATATTTTTATGGAGACTTCCTATTTTTACTCAAGTTTCTAAACTAATTTTCTTGCAAAAAGCAATTGTATATGACTGAAATTTAATTTTCTTTTGTGTATTTACAACATTTATATATTAAGACAATTACAATGCAATAACACAGTGAAAACACTCGAAATCAATAATTGCAATCACTGTCTTACTGATTTTTCTGTTGTCCAAAGTAGGAAACCAAGCACTTCAGTACATTTTGGCTCCTACTAAGCCCACATGTAATGCACGTGGAAAAAATGTTTCCTGAAATATTTTTAACAGATTCCACCAAGAATGGTAGTATTTACAAACTTGCAGAGAGATGTCTGGATATCAAGAAGTGATGTTACCAAGTGGTTCTCAATTCAACTTCTATGCAATGTAAAAAAACACTTACAAGGGCTGATATAACATTTTTCTCCCAAAAAAAACCCAAAACAAAACCAAGCCAAATCCCTACAAAATGCCACGTTGTCCATATTTAAATGTCACCTTTAAAAAGGAAAATTTATATAGCCTCCAAGACAGTATTTATTGATCGCTTTTAGATTTAAATTTTATTTTTAAGCAGAAAAGAATACGAAACTTTGAAAATATTTGCATGTAGGTCAAAAGGTTATGCAAAAATTCCCTCTGATAAATTTCTAAAATAATCAAATGGTCTTTATAATAATTACCCAATATGTCATGCACATTCAAAGTTCTGGCTCACAAAAGATTTATTAAGAATAATTTCTGAAGGGAGTTTATGGAGGTAACACAATCCAAAGGCTCTTCTGACAGAAATGGACCCAAAAAATAAGCTTTGCTGAGGAATAAAATTGGTTCACTAACCCTGAATTTAAACACTAGGAATTGAAGTTCTGGGTCTTTCTATAATTTCTCCACAAATGTGAGACAAAACAAATTATTGACAAGGAGGCTCTCAATTCTCAATTTTAAACCTATATTTTTCAGGAACTAGTAGCCTTTATTAGAATTGGTCAAAAGGCTGTCACAAAATTAAAGCATTCAGCCCATTCTGGACTTAGAAAACACCACAGTCTTCACTTATGCCCTTTGTCGATAATTTTTTTTTTCGTTATAAGAAAAAATCATACCCAGGGTAAGAGTAGTTCAAATCTGGACCATGTTGTTATTTTCATATAGAAATTTACACATTATATCTGGTGCAACCCAGGAACAGGGTGCATATGCCCCATCCCTGGACACGTTCAAGGTCAGGTTGGATGGGTCTCTGAGCAACCTGATGTAATTGAAGAAGTCTCTGCTCATTGCAGGGGTAGTTAGACTAAATGACCTTTAAAAGGTCCTTTCCAACCCAAACATTTCCATGTTTCTATGTTCCATTTTCCAGACAGTGTAATTTTAAAGGTAAAATTTAACTGAGGAGTGAGGGGATTTTTAGAATGGAATTGGTAATACTCCCCATTTCTTAACTCTAAAAACTCTACAACTACTAAAACTCCATTTCAGTCATTCATCAACATTGTTCTGGCTAAACAACATACATTAATATTCCAGGTTATATGAAAACAAACCACCAGTTTTCTTAGCAAGATAGAGATCCTAATAACAACCAGCACATTCTGTACACATCCGCTTTCATTTACTTCCTCAAAAGTAATATCCTAGGTGATTTGTTATCTCATTTGTTTTCCTCTCTCCAATGGATTCAATGGATATTCCGAGTATCAGTGTTAAGCACTGAAGTTACAGAGATGTAGAAAAATTAGGGGTCCCTGCTAAGCCTATTACACACTTCTCAAAAAAATTTGGATACACAACATGTGATATATTTAAAATACAGGCAGCATGAAACACTTGTGATTTGTTCCAGCTGACTGAGCAAAAGATCACACTTGGTGATTCACTAGAATGGCAGTTTCAATGAACTCACTGATAGTAAAACATCTGCTGCCACAACACCTGGAATTTGTTCTACTTTGCAAACAGAAAACTGATGCAGCGCAGTCAATACCATTGCAGCTTTCAAAAGAATTAACTGCACAATAAGACAGAAATTCCATACATTTGGCAGAAGTGACTAGTTCTTTCCAAACATGTGATTAGCACATAGTGAAAACATACCTACACAAATTTTGATAATTGCCATGAAATACCGCACTCCAAGAGTGTTGTAAAACACAATTTCCTTTTGATTACGATACCTAAAGAGTTATCCATTATTTCTTGTGAATATCTTGTTTTAGTCTCCCCTCTCTCCATGTTTTCATAGGCACATTATGATAGGTAAAAAATATTTCATAATGGTGAAATGGATGCAGCCTTCCATTGTTCTTATTTTTCTTTCTGTTATTTCTTTGAAACAGATGTCGTTTTCCTTAATAATTTAACCTCCAAGACTGAAAAAACCCCACCCTCGCTAATAAATCTAGTAGGGTTTTTTAAGCATAATTTAAATATTTGTCTCAAACTAGACAGTATGCTATTCATTCCTTTAAATAAGCTTATGTTGGCAATAAAAATCAAGAAAGAAACGTAAATGGGGGTGTAGTGCCTGAGGGAATATTGAGTTCAGTTGTGAAACAATAAAATTTCTTTCCCTTGTGAGTCTGAGATTAAAGGCTTGTGAGTTTTTGTACAATAGCCATGAGTAATACATACTAGTGACTTCTTTTACTGCATGAGATTCTCCTCATGCACATCTCTTATTTCTTCAAGATAATTCAGACAATCAGCAAGGCAAAGAAAACATATCACATTGTTCTTAGTGTTAAACAGATAATCAATACTCTAAGGCAATAAAATTAAATGTTTGAGCTTTATTAAACTTGGGAGACTGCTGGTGAGGAGCTGGAAAATAAAGCAACATTAAAAGACAATTAGCATAACCATTATAGCAAAATATTTGCTTTTTGTTCCACTACAATAGTGAATTATAAAATAAAATAAGTGAGCCCGTAAGCTCATTGTTACAGCCATGTGAGTATTATATATCTATTTAACACCAATAAGAATAAAAATTTGTAATGCAAATGCAGACTGAGGCAATCTACATGAAAATCCAATAGAAGTTTGGTCATAACAATGAACTGAATAAAACAAAGCCCAGCTCATTATGTCGCTTTGTTTCAGTTATTCTCTCATGTTTCAGAAATTCTAAGGTGATTAGAGGTTGGTGTATGCCATGCACTCCTGAGCCACCCAAGTTATTAAGGAATGCAATAGTCCATTAACGTATATTAATTGAAACTACTTAATGTTCACAAATACACCGTGTGATTAAGCATTTTAATGGATTTAAGCAAAACATTTAACACTCCAAGCTTAAGTCTCAAAGCCTGCAGATCTCAGATAACTCCCAGATACACTGGTTAAGTTTATTTTTACAGTTGTTTATTGAAAACTGTTAAAATCGCTGAAGTGAGCAAGTCCTACCAGGTTTAAGATCAAAATTCAGTTTAAATTGAATCAGCTGGTGTCAAATTTTACGGAAAAAAAAAAAAAAAAAAAGCTTCACTGCATATATTTAAAGTACACCAAAGTGCAAATAAAAACTTTAATAAGTTTCAGTATTTACAAGTTTATTTCTGGTGTCTGTAAACTCAACAACTGAAGCCTGAGAGTGACAAAGATTAATCTGTTCTAGGCATGATTAGATGTGAAGCCCTTGTACCAAAGATCCTTCTGTATCTTGTTTGTAAATCTAGCTTTTCAAAACATCTGCCTCTCCAAGGGATACTTTTATCCACATGCAGCTATTGTGCAATGCTACATAAATAACAATACATATAATCCACATCAAAAATAGCTGTGGAGGCCTCCAAGGAGCTCCCATGAAATCGTGGGTATAAAGGGTATTATACCCCAGCTGTGATTCAGCTGACTTGAGAGCAGCTCTGTTGCAACATTTTCAGCATGGAAAACAAATCAAGAAATCACAGAATGGGTCAGGTTGGAAGGGACCACAACAGGTCATCTGGGTCAACCTCCCTGATCAAGCAGGGTCAAGATGTTGCTTCCTCATTCCAGATGTTGTTGCTGATACGTGGTGAAAGATATGAACCTCCCAACTCAAAACTGAAGCCATTTTTTTTCTCCTAGATCCATTAAAATTTCATTTTCTAGGTTAAAATGAAGTTTTAGGTTTCAATTAGCCCAAAGAAAACGTACATTCCAAGAACCTGAGAACTGACATAAAACCAGCAAGACAGGTTTTAGTGCTGTTTCACCAAGTGATGGGAGTATCAGCATTGATACCAGCAATCTCCAGTTATACACCAAAATAGGACAGCTGTTCCTGCAAAATTCATTGCAAAGCTGTGATAACCCAACTTTCCATAAAGGTTTTCCCTCTTCTGCCAAAATGTCTATTCAAATGGAGATTGCATGTTCTACTGTAGATCTCTGTTTAAGTTACTTCAAGGATTTCCCAGATGCTTGATTCATCAATCATTTCATCACCTCCAGCAATATTGACTCTACCTAACCTGTCTATCTGAAGCTTTTAAAATAGGTAGATATGGTTTTCATTAAAACACATTTACCTCAGTGCTGAAAGCACCCATAAAAGTCAAATAAGAACAGTTTTGAAAAAAAGTTTTGCTAACTAAAATGTTAGAATTTGCAGTTTCCCTACTATTCCTCTTTTGTAATAATGTCAATCATCTTTCTTTTTCATTTAAAGTGTTTTAATTTAGCTGCCAAAGTTCTTGCGTACAGGTTTAACTTCAGGCATAAGTGCTATAGTATCAAGGGCAGTATTAGTTATACATTTATGCCTTATTTAATTGACCTAACTTCACTGGATTTGTGCAAGTGAAGAAGTGAGGTGAGCTAATAACAACTTTTCCCAGACTACTCACTGAGTTGATAGTTAAAATCTTATTTTCACATATTTATACAGGCAAAAATTTAAGTTCAGTAAGTGCGTAGGAACTATATTTAATAAAAAATAAATATAAACCTTATTGATCAAAATATTTCCATGAATATTTTTCTCTGAGGAGACTCTACTAATTCCAGTCTTCAGTCATGGTTGTTTTTCACATGACACAGTTCCTGAAAGTAACCTATTCCTCAGGTACTGCAGTGCTGTGCTTATTCCCCATTTACTAACTCCAAGATCTGTCTCAAGACACAGAAAGTTGTTCCTTTTCCCCTCATATAGAAAACACTCACTGCAGAAGCCATCACCAGGATTAGTGTTTTGATCATTTGTTCTGTGGTTTTAAAAAGGAAGCTTATTTGTATCTCAAGTACTACCATGAGCCCACATCATGCTCCATTTCCTTCCTTGGTCTGGACATCATCATTTCTTACCTCCTCAGACTCTGGGATTCAGCTTGTCAGTGCTCTGCACTGTTCAGTTTTCCTGCTGAAGCCCAGAGAGATCATGCTTGGCTCTCACGAGCCATTATTCATCTCCTCAGCCAGTGCTCTCTCTCTGCTGTAGTGTGACCTGTGTGAACTGTCAGTCCAACAGGCTCCCTGCCCACCACAGCTCTCTCTCCAGACTGGTTTTGGACTGTAAATTTTTCCATGTCTTTTTTTTCCCCTTGACTCCCCATCTATCACTCTCTGCTTGAGATGCCTCCATTCCTTTCCTAAAAATCAAGGGCTGCTTTTAATCATTTTCAGAACCACCTTGAAAATCACTTCATAGGCAAGCTGGAGTTTCAGTTCTTGACTTCCCAAGAGCTTCCTTTGCCTTCCCAAGCTGTTGTCTCTCACCATCAGTACAAGTACAAGTTACCAGTGGGGAAAGCACAGGTTTTTTGTGTAGTGTCAGGCCATAGTTCTCCTGTAAATCTTCACTGCAGGAAGACCTGTGTATTTGTCTGACTCAAGAACAGGTGGGCACATCCTTATTACTGAAAGGTCCACACAGGTAACATACCTTTTACAGAAGCAGAGAATGGGAGATACTTCCATAGCTACAAAATCTGCTTGGGTTCCAGTTTCAGACAGGTTTACATGACACAGTTTTCCAGGAGCCTTCTAGGCAATACATCTCTTTGCCTTTGGATCTCTATACTATCCTACGTGGTTGCTTTTAGATTTTAAAAAGACTAAAAATAGCAGCAAATGAAAGACAACAGAAAATTGATCATTGATTTTTCACTCAGATTGAGTTGTGTCTCATTTTCATGCTATTTGTCTTCTATTCCCACTAGAAGCAAAAACATAAGGCTCAAACTGAGCAAAAGAGAGCAAAGAGAAATTTATACTCATTTTCTAGAGACTACCATGAGAGGAAGGAAGAAGACATCAGAATAAGTGACTACATAGTAGTATCACGTGGAAATAGGCATTTCTTAAAAATATCACTTGTTATTCATGTTCTGCTCAGCCTCAAAGTCAGACAAACAACCCCAATGATGAAGAACAATTCGCAAAACCAATCACTCTTCTACCAAATTGCAACTGGTAGCAATAGCTTCAAATTTTGGCAAGCTGGTAAAATATATCTTCTGGACTCAATGACCTAATCCCTTCACATAACTGGAAAACAGGGAGGCTTAATAAGCAATATTTAATTGGAGAAAGGGGAGAAAACAGCAGTAGGAGAATAAACAGGCTGATGTAAACATACACAGAAATAATTTTAAAAGTCATCTTAAATCATGTTTGCATGCAGAATTTTAGGGGTTGTTTCTGATTGGTATATCACTGAAATAAATATATTGGCTCCATGGTACATCCCCCTCAAACTGTAGTGAAAATACAAGAAACCTTTCTTCTTTTAGACTTATCCCTAAAATTAGATGAAACTTTGAGAACACACAGCCCTCACACAAACATGGACTTCTCCATGTAGGCCAAATGAAGTGGGGGCTGTCCTTCCAGAAACATTAATTATTATCTAATGCACCAAAACCAGCACCCAATAACAATATCTAATGCTTCAGCAACCCTTGTGCACCAAGCACAGTCCAAACACTCGTACACATTTGAGAGTATCAATGTCAAAGGAGTAGAGAGACAGATGTGGAAAGGAGAACATAATTTCATCTAATCCAATCAGCTGACATAGATATAAAGACTGTTTACTGATTTCTGGGGAGTTTCTGATAACCTTAACAAAAAAAAACCCAAACTGTGTCTTGAGACTCCTTCAATAAAAAGCTAATTTGTAGAAAACATAGCCAAAAACACAATTCCAAGTTTCAAAGAAATAACATGTGACTTTGTAACCACAGCATGGCAAATGTATACCAATGAGGAAAAAAAAACAAAACCAAAAAAAAAAAAAAAAAGTCTTTTTAGTGTAATGTAAGATTTTTTGGGATGAAATTTAAGGTAATGGTTTAGGAATGGTTTGGCTGATGACCAAGCCATGCCAATTTTCTTTAAATGTGCTTCAGTGAGACCTTTTGAGAGAAAGGGATTTACCCCATCTGAGGCAGGGCACTTCAGATAATCTTCAGAAGAACTCCAAATCACAACTTTTAAAGAACAACAAATTTTATTCTTATCTTTAATATTTCCTTATCGTTTTATTTTAAAGTGGATTTAATCTTTCCCAGAAAGCATCACTGTCTCCAAGGTATAAGTCAGGGATGAAAATCAGGGGAGCATTAAAAAATAGATCAAAAAACCACCACCAAATATTCACTTATAAAACAATAAAAAGAAAAAGAAGAAAAAAAAGCACTAAATGTAAAAATCTAAGCAACTTTAAAAGACAGTATTCGAGGAAAAAAAAAAAAGCAAAGGGAACAATACTTAGCACCACACAAGGTATAACTTTCAAGCAGTCATTTTATAAAAACTCTGTACAAATACAGAATTGCTCCCTGTGAAACCCTTGTTAAATGATTTTTGCAGAATAATCACAAATATGTCAAATTAAGAAACCTTTTCCAGGTGTTTAGATTTTTTTAGTTCCTATTTCAATCACCTAACAAGCCTAGTTCCACCTGGGAACCCTTCCAGATACTGTATTGTTAATTTTCATCCTTTAAAACATATTCATAGTCCAGCTGAACATCTTTATTTCTTTCCTTGTGCTTTTTCTTACCAGTTTTTATCCTTGCCTCCCACTGTTTACACAGCATTTTCATGCCTCAGAAATACCTTAGAAAATTAAATCCATTTGCCAGTTTAATAGAACTCTTAACATAAACTAGATTGAATTAGTTTAGCTGAGTTAACTTCACCTCAACCAGAATGAGCTACTCCCTTCTTCCACAAAGTAGAAAACAATTCCTTCCTCAAAGCTTACAGATTCAACAAACCCTTAAATACCACAGTAACATAAATTTCAAAAGACTGATAAACAGCCTATATTATCCACATACTTGCCTGCACATGCTGTCAGCTACAAAACTCCTTCCACCACCACTGCCCAACTCTACCCTTCCCCCCCATGGGTCTCTCTTAAGGGTTCCCAAACAAAAAGGAAACACCTGCATGCATCAGCATTAATGACTTAATCAGCATTTTCCCATCAGTGATTCATCTCAGGAGGTTGGTTAAGAACAGGAAGACTCTTTGCTATCTTCTTTACCAGCTCTGGATTTGTTCTTCCTACATGTCATATGGTGCAGCTAAAAATAAATTCCAGGTTTTGAAAGAAAGATAGTGTCACTTAAAGGTAGTTATGAAATCTCCTCTCCACACCTGTCTTCCTATTGACCAGGATAATTTCCTCCTACATGTCAAAGCTCTTAAAAATAAAGTCTACTAAAATCTTTTTCCTCTCTGATGTGCACAGACTCTGAAGCTAATAAAAATGTACTTTCCATTCAAAAAAATTTTTTCTGCACGTAAGGAATGTACACACCATGATGGGACATGGCTCAAAAAACTAAGCCAAAATGATGCAGACACATTTCATCTCTACTAGGGAGAGACAAAAGTCATGCTTTTGAATTTAAGGATTGGGTTAACTTTTTTGGCTTTTCTAGAGCTTGTGTGTTTGATAGGAAATTAGTGTTTCCTTGAAAACATCTACCTTTTTTGTTAGCTAGATACTCAATTGCCTCCCCAAAATATTGCCTTAACAAAACATTATTGGCCAACAGCTAAACACATACATCGGTGGAGAAAGATCAGCCTTCTAAATTTATCATAGTTTTAATGCCCATTCTTTCTCTACTTCTGAACAACAAGGATCTGAAACAAGAGAGGAATTTATTTTACACCCAGCAGTAAACTTGCTGACATAATTACATTGTATTCCAGCCCCTTGATATATCCACACACAAACAAAAAAACAAAGCACTTCACTAATGTTTTTAAGTGTTGTATTGAGTTCCTGACAAAATCTCTCCTGCCAAACACACTTAGAGGCCTTTCAAATAGGATCAAGTGTGGCTGGGGTGAGTAATCCTTTACAAATCATTGATTCACAGGGTGCAAGCAGCACAACCTGCCTACCCTCTGTCAGCAAAAAGCAAGTGTAAAAACAACAGAGCAAGAACATCTAGAGTTGCCACTCTTTTCACATTCCTTGTTGCCCCAGCAAGAGCCCAGGTTTTGCTGAAGGACCACGTTTGTTTGCAAGCAGCGGCACAGGAGATTCGTGCACTCCTGTAGAGCACGGAGTGATTACAAACCAGGTACCACTGCTCCATGCCCAGCTGCCACACACACTCCCTGCCCTCAGGGGACACCAATCCTCAGGTTCAGATGTGTGCAGTAGTTCCAAATCTTAAGTACACCTGAAGACTTGTGCTATTACGGTGGATATTGTACATGTTTTCTACACTGTTGTTTCAGTTTATATTGAAACTAGCATTATCTGCATCATGTAAAAAAGAATTGCACTGGTTGTGTTTTGTATTTCAGCTTACTTCGGTACATTTTAAATTAGAGAAAAACTGCCAAAGTTTCCTCTAGTGTTAGAAGGAAGACTTGATGACCAAGCAAGCACTTTTCCAAGTTCATGCTTCAAAGAAAAGTGCAAGTTTTCGTGTTACTGAAGCTGTCAATGTCTATGGATGTGAATGAGACAAACTGCCAGCTTCATCAGTGGGTCTAGTTAAAGATATTGTATTGTTCTGCGTGTACTCTCTTAAAATCAATTCTGGTATAATCTAGAATTGATATCTTCCATAGATCTAATTTTTTTCGGCATGCTTTTTAAATTTTTGGTAGAAACTCCATCAAAACTCTTTTCAGAATGGCTCTTTGGATTTCTTTATCAGAAGGAAAAAGAATATAGAAAATCAAAGACACCAGTGCCCGAAACAATTTTCTCCAATCTTTATTTTCCTCTTCCTTTGGCAATAGGAACAGTTTCTCCCTGATACGTCACTTTGCTCTGATAAACACTTTTGAAGTTTTTTCCTCTCCTATAGTTTTTGGAACACACTAACTCATTTAGCTTTTCCCTGACATTATCTTTTCCCTGCAGCCCTCACTAAGTGTGTATACGTAGCTTTCTTATTTTTCACATTTACTTCAACCTTCAGTTTTCATGCAGCACTGTAGCTCATAGCTTTGTCTTTGCTTTTTATTTGTTTTTTTTTTGTTTTTCAGTTCTGAAAAAACATATATATATATATGCAGCATATAGAATGACCTTCCAATGGTCAGGTCTCTAATTTAACAACACATCTCAATAGATAATAACACAGAACTACAGCAGAAAACATCCAAACAGTTAATTCCTCCTCCACATTGGAAAAAAAAAAAAAAAAAAGGGACCAGAAAACCCTTACTTTCCCAAAATGTAGGAGGCACATGGAGTTGTGATCTACAATCATTCCTTCAGTCATTCCTTCCTGTTAATAATAGATGTCAATGAGACTGAAAGTGGTTTGGGCTTTGGAATAAAAGGATTGTATGGGAGGCTACAAATGGGACTCTATAAGAGGATGAGGAGCTGAATGAGTGTTCTTCTTCAATTATATCCTTCATGCACTGAAACAAAGTCAACTGCCAGCTTGAGATCATGAAATCAGTCCCTAGTCCTACTGTTGTCTTTCTTAGACCTTTAATGTAAGACAGCTTGGTTTTTTTAATATTATTGTCTACTCTTAGCTATAGACCAATGTTTCTGTTCAGTACAGTGTATTTTTGTACATATGTGGGTGTCTGCATATAGTGATATGACAAGTGGGAATGGCTTTAAGCTGAGAGTAGGTTTAGATTTGGTATTGGTCTGAGGGTGGTGAGGCACTGTCACAGGTCGCCCAGAGAAGTTGTGGATGCCCCATCCCTGAAAGTGTTTAAGGCCAAGTTGGATGGGGCTTTGAGCAACCTTTTCTAGTGGAAGGTGTCCCTTTCTAAGGTAGAGTGTTGGAAAGACATGATTTTTATCATCCTTTCCAAACCAAACCATTATCCTAGTCTCTGATTCTATTCAATTCCTTTTTGAAATCTCATTTTAGTCATTCTAAGTTTTCTCCATTCCCTTTCCTTCCGTCCTACATTTTCTGACAACTCATCACTAAATGTTCTGTATGTTGGGTAATACAGGGCACTTGAGGAAGGTCCAGACTGGAATTCTAGGAGAACTTCAAAATCTGGGTTCACCCTCAAATATTGTTCTTCAGAGACTCTTCTACTGTTTTTCTTGCAGAATTTCCCTAGTTTGAATTTCTGCTTTCATCAGTAGATTCCTTCTGATAGTCAGGAGATATCTCTTGTTTTTATGAATAGGAAAGTTGAAAGGAAGGAGTCCTCATTTTTCAAAGGGATCTGGTGAGGTCTCATGGCTTTTGGGAGAGCACAAATTCTGCTCTTTCATTAGCACACTCCAGCAATACCTATACATTTACAATGTATGTATTGCTCACTTTAAATATGTCCACATGCCTTGCATGCTTTCTGATTACTCTTGCCCTGGGAAAGGAAAGGCAAGTTTGCCAAACGTGTAATCTTTTTGCATAAGACAGAGCATTAAAATGTTAAAAAGAGATCCCAGACGTAACTCTCTACAGTTGAATCTAGGAACTACTTGCCATTTTCTTGCATTTTTATACCTGAGAAACTCATTGAACCATCTTCTCAAATATTACCCAAATTCTAACAGAATCTGTGTTGTTACTAATCAACGGATATACGTATTTTTTCCCATGCTGAATAATCATTACAAAATGTTTGTTCCCTATGTATTTAAACTATATTACATGAATATTTCTGCAGAGAAATCAAGAGTTGTATTTGACCAGGACTTTGGGTCAAGGGGACGGGTCTGCTCATTGCCATTGACTTTGGATCAGGTTATCACCGGGTGCTCATTCTGCACAAGTTCTTTACCTTTATATCTGAGGTTTTATTTCATACAAACATACGTGTTACCACTCACCTTCCTCTACAGCAATGCACGCTTTGCTGATTACCGGATATAAAAATGTAATGCTGATATACGGCTGCCACAGTTTGCTTTACTACCTCTCCATGTCCACATAAACTCCAGTCATTTTCCAAGGACAAGCTGGAAACCAACATGTGTCATCACATATACTGACCTTGGAAACTATTCCAAAGGGAAATTCTCCCAAATCACCTTTGGCTGGTGCATATGTAAAAGAAGAAGATTCTTAGAGATCTAGAAAATATTGAAATGTATCAGTTATCTAAACATGTGTTAGATATTTACCCACTGCATGTATTATCGTGATTATGTTTCATTGATGTTTACCCTTAAACTACAAAGGAATATCTAAACACATATTTATACAGCCTTGCTTATGTCATGAAATACACAATACATGTATTAGGCATAAATGCACGCAAACAACGAACATATAAGTGTACCGATATTGTTATTATATTTCAAAGAGCTTTGGTTAGTATCATGTTTTATTTATTTGCTGGTCTTCCATCAAGCTATTAGCTGGAGTGAGAATTGATCAAGCAATTGCATTTTAATTGTGGTAATAGAGCAGCTTTGTGATTTATTCCTCTTTGTTTTGTCTCACTACAAAGTAATCATCTTCGCTCAAATGTTTAACCACCTACCCAATTTATCTATTAAAAGAGTTTCACAGCCATATTCCATTAATCTCTGTAGGCTCTACAATGGGCATAGCAATTTCTCTCCTTCACAGGGCAATTTCTTAATTGTGATAGTGTTGGTTATTGCCTCCTTCATCTACACTTATACTAATCCACTTTTTTTGTTAAATTTGCCAGTGATTTCACAGTACTTTGTTAAATACAATAGCCCAGAGCCTGTTGTCTTTCAAACTGATTTTAATCAGACGTCTCCTTAAAGTGATGATGGCAAGTGTAACAGAAGTAATAAACTATGAGAGGCTGAACACTGAACACTCAGGTAAACACAATTCGTCCCAAGCAGACCTAAGGAGAAGCAAAAGCAAAACAATGAAACAGTATTTGCTCAAAACTGCAAACAACTACAACATCTTCCTTTACAATTTGTATTTACTAGTACAATAGCCAGCTGTTTTCAAAGTAACCTAATTGAAACTTAAATTTCTTCTATTTAATAAAACAAAAATATGTATATGTAGCTACAGTGATAACTGACGATGTGTATTCATAGAAGTTTATTAATTGTTCTAGTATACTTCCTCTGACAACAGAAATGCTACTTGTTTGTAGCATTTAGCTAAAAGATTAATTACCCAAACCAAAGCAGCAACAGAATTCAAAGAACAGAGAGTTCTTTGCATTAGAGGCTTCTTGCAACAAGATGCAAGTTCTTAAAGCTGCAAAGTGTGAGGTAGATCTGAACTGAAGCACTAAAGACCTGATTTTGATCCCATACTCATCAGAATTTCTCTCGTCAAAGCCTCCTGATGCACAAAATGTTGATTTCCTCCTGACCTCTCTTGCTCTGCTCCAAGGTGTACGGGTGTACTTTTCATCCAAAGAGTGATCCTGAGAGTCCAAGAGTAGTTTAAACACTTGATTTTCCTCCATGTTTTATTTCATCTTGTCTCTTTCCACGTGTATGCCTGGTGAATCAATGGGGTAGGGCAAAGAACATTTTTCTCCCTGTATGACTTGTCAATAACATTTGTAATATCTATATTAACTAGACTGTGAAGACCTTGCCATATAAACAACACCTTACACACTGGACCTTTTGTCCCCTTGTCTCTGATTCCCAGTCTTCTGTGTAGGACGAGTGGCATGTTTAGTCTTTCAACTGCATCGTGCTTTGCAATATATTGCTGGCTTTATTCCCAGATAATCTTCATACACTATTTAAAAGGCGTCATTACATGCATAGTTTTAAGCCTATTAATGACTATTATCTAAATGTATGCTTATTATATAAAGTATATTATCTACAGGCAGTAATAGAAAGTTAGCTACGTGTGATATTCTTGCATAAATAATTGCTTACGTTGCTTTCATGTCTCAGTTATGTTGACCTATGTTGTCATTATCTCACATTTGCTCTCCATGTAGCAGGCAATACATAAATGCTGCATCTGTTTTTTGTTCTTTTCACTGCCTGAATTTTCAAACGGGGTGTCTTCTCTAGTCCAATGATTCCTCGCACCCAAAAATGGACCATAATTTAAATATCATTAATTGTCTGTCTTTGTATTCTGTAATGGAGAAGACTTACCCTGATAACTGTTTTTTTACTTTTATTCTCTTTTCTTTAGGAATAAGTTGCTCAATTTTAAAGAATGTTTGTTTACTCTCTCTGCACAGAGGAGCAGATGTGCCCTTGGAAAGCCATAACTTGAGAAAGAAAAAGCATAGGTAAGGAGAAGTCAATGAATAATTGATTACTGAAGTAACTACATAATTATTAGGGAACGTGACGGATAATTTTGACAGCACAGGAGAAGGGAAAAAAAAAGAAAGAAAAAAAGGCTGTAGACAAATAAAGCCCTGTTTTTTAAGAATCAGACACATTTCTCACACCACACCGCACAATAGCCCTGCAAGAGGAGTCGGGGAAGGGGAGCTGGCATGACATCCGTTCGGAACGTGCCTTTCTGCCGCTCCAACATTGCGGCACGTATTACAATGGGCGAGGTAACGAATCAATTAAGCGGGACTCGCCCCCGCCGCCGTCCCCAGCCCGCGCCCGCCCCGCAGCCGCCGCCGCCGCTCGGCTTTGTCGGGGCTGTAGGACCCGGGGGGCTCCGCCGCCGCCAATCGCCGCCGCTGCCGGGCTCTATTTGTGTGCAATGCCTCCCGCTCCGCGCCCTGAGAGTAACGCGGAGAACCGCGGAGCCGAAAGAATCCCTTTCCGGAGGAGGATTTGATTTTCCAGGGTCCTGATACTGGGGGAGAATCCGCTTTCATCCCCCTTTTATTCAAAAGTCTGCTGAACATCTTGTCGACTTCAGCGCGCTTCCTCTCTCTCTCTCTCTCTCTCCCTCTCTCTCACCCTCGCTCTCCCTCTCCATATAAATACACGGAGCTCTATCCTCGCCCTATACAAGGAAAGTTGGGAAGGACCGCCTGGAAGATGGAACCGCTAGTTTTCTGAGAGCCGCCTGATCCCGCACGGTGAGTGCCCCAAACTCCCGGGGTCTGGCCGGGGGTCGCAGGGACGGGATGGCCGCTCCCCGCTCCCCGCTCCCGGGCACCGAGCGAGGCACGGAGGGAGGGAGGGAGGCAACAGTTTCCCGGAGGCGCCGGGAGAGGTCACCGCGGCAGCGGGGATGCGAAAGTCGCGAGTGCGCAGGGTTAGCGGTCCAACAAGTTTCTGCGCGGGCACCGGCGGCGAGCGCGCTGCCGGGAAAAGTTGCCGGGGGCTCCGCGGGACGCATCCCCCGCTCTCTCGCCGCCCGCGGGCTCGGCTGTGATTAACAAAGAAGTTTGAGCGCTGCGCAGCCGGCATCCCTCTCCCTGCCCGCCGCCCCCGGGAGATCTCGGGGTGCCTCTCCGGCTGTCCCGCCGCCGCGGAGCGGGGCGGAGCGGGCCGGGCGATCCGCACCGCAACTTGTGGCGGGTCGGTCCTCGCAGAACGGACGAGGAGCGCCGGCTTTGTTTTGGCCGCGCTGGCAGTAACCTTTTCCCTTCTGGCGGGGATGCCGCCGCCGAGGAGCAGCGCTGCGGGGGAAGCGCCCTCCTCTGCCCCCACTGATTCCCCGCGGGGCGGAGAGCGGGATTCCGCGGGAGGGGGGGAAATATGTACGTACATTTGTTCATGTGCGTGGATATATATATATGTAGGTGCATAAGTATCTTTAGAAATGAAGAGCGCAGCACGGGAGGGGGATGTGACAGCGCGCCCGCCCGCCCTGGGCGGGGGCAGCGCCTCTCTCTACGCAGGGGATGCGCAGGGGATGCGCAGGGGATGAGCATCCCGCAGCTGTGCGGCCGCCTCCCGCACAATGGAGGGCTCCCGGCGCGGCGGGGCGGGGGGAGCAGGAGGACGACAAGAGGAGGAGGAGGAGGAGGAGGAGAAGGAGGAGGGAGGTCGTCTCCGGCTCCGCTGCAGCAGCTGCTCCCGCCGCTGCAGTGCCGCAGACCCGCGTCGCCCCCGCCCCGCGGGGCAGCGCCCTGGCGGAGGATGCTCGGCGCGGTGCCCGGGCCGGCCAGCGGAGGGTACCGCGCCCTCGCTGCCGCTGGAGGGGACCCGCACCCCGTCCCGGTGTCAGGGGAGGCTCCCGGCCGGCTCCCCTCGGTCCCTGCGCGGTACTGACACCCGGAGGGGTGAACCGAGAACCGCTCCTTCGGTGCAGGGCTGGAAGCGGGAATGTTGCCGCACCTGAGGGTGAAGGTAGCAAAAAAAAAAAAAAAAAAAA